>OY757264.1:284200-359189 GCA_963584085.1 Pyrausta aurata | reverse complement strand
ACCTGGAAGGTGTCGATTCGTTCGTCGATGACGTCATCGTTTGGGGATGTACGAAAGACGAGCATGACAAACGTCTTACTAATCTTTTGGAAAGGTCACGCCAAGTAGGTATAAAGTACAATAGGGAGAAGTGTGAATTTGGTGTCACAGAAGTGACATACCTTGGTCATACTTTTAGTGCAGAGGGCATGAAAATTGATAAATCTAAGCTCAAAGCCATCACAGACATGCCGATCCCCAGAGATAGAAGTGCACTGGAAAGGTTTCTCGGAATGGTCAACTATGTAAGTAAATTTATTCCTAATTACTCGCAAAAAGTCGTACCACTTCGTAACCTGCTCAAAAAAGATAGTGAGTGGTATTGGGGAGCCATCGAGGAGCGCGTGGTGAACGAGCTGAAGGAGGCGCTGTGCAGCGCGCCGGTCCTGGCGCTGTTCGCGGCGCGCGAGCCCGCCGTGCTATCGGTGGACGCCAGCTCGCACGCACTGGGCGCCGTGCTGCTGCAGGCCGGCCGCCCGGTCGAGTTCGCGTCGCTCACGCTCACCGATGCACAACAGAGGTACGCTCAGATCGAGAAAGAGATGCTGGCTATTGTGTTTGCACTAGAAAGATTTCACCAATATGTTTTTGGAAAGAGTGACATCATCGTAGAAACTGATCATAAACCACTGGAGGCGTTATTTAAAAAATCATTGGATTCTGTTCCGGCTAGGTTACAGCGTATGATGCTTCGCGTGCAGAGGTATGATTTTACAGTTGTTTATAAGCCAGGCAAATATATGTACGTTGCGGACGCACTGTCACGTGCTCCGCTGACGGAACTGCTACACACAAATTTAACGGAGGAAATAGAGGAACAAACTTGTTTCTTACTACAAAATGTTAGGGTGAGTGAAGCAATATTGCAGACAATTAGAAAACTAACGAGCACGGATACAGAAGGGGTTAAATTAATAGAATACATTCAAAATGGTTGGCCATCAAATAAATACGAAACATATGAGTGTGTAAGACAATATTGGAGTTATCGGGAATGCTTCGAGTATGCAGATGGTGTCATATTCTGCAACGATCTGGTATACATTCCCCGTGGCCTCCGGTCGGAAATGTTATCGCGTATTCATGAGGGGCACCTAGGCATCGATAGATGCAAGCGGCGCGCTCGTGACGTCATGTTCTGGGCTGGCATGTCACGTGACGTGGAGCATGCGGTGCGTCGGTGCCGGGTCTGCGCCGAGAACCGCGCTCGACCGCAGCGGGAAACAATGATACCTCATACTATTCCACAACTTCCATGGAATAAAATTGGATCTGATATATTTGAATATTCAAAAAAATCTTATTTGATTCTAATTGATTACTTTTCGAATTTCATAGAGGTGTGTCCTTTGTTGGCAATCAACTCCAAACAAGTTATTTTAGCTATGAAGGACCAGTTCGCTCGACACGGAATACCCAAGGAGTTAATAACAGATAATGGTCCAGCCTACGCTTCAAGGGAGTTTAGGGCTTTCGCAGAGTCGTGGGGGTTCATTCACACCACTTCCTCCCCTAACTACCCACAATCCAATGGGCGCAGCGAACGGTCCGTGAGAACAATCAAAGAGCTATTTTTAAAATGCTCAAAATCAAACGAGGATTTCTACCTAGGCTTATTAAACCATAGGTCGACTCCTAGAGACGGTGTAGCGAGTCCAGCCGAACTTTTAATGGGACGGAGACTCAACACACGCCTTCCAGTGCACCCTAAAAAGCTAAACCCGGCTCGCAACAACCAAGCCGACTATGAGAACTTGCTTCGGCAACAAACCAACGGTTGCGAGAATTATAACAGGCGAGCGCGCACGCTCCCGCAGCTGGCGTGTGGCGATGAGGTGGTGGCGCTGGACGGCGCGTCGCGGCGCCTCGCGCGGGTCTGCGCGCAGGCCCCGCAGCCGCGCTCGTACTTGGTGGCCGACGGCACTGGCCGAGTGTACCGTAGGAACAGACGCCACCTTATAAAACTCCCCGTTTCGCAATCTGAGCCAAACGAGTCAATGAGCAGAAATTATTTCAGCGAAGAGGAACATTCAAAATCTGATGAATATGGCTTATGCAACAACACAGATGCCAATACTAATCACGAAGAATCTAATGAACAAACGGAAACTCTTTCTAAAAGGCATGCTGCAACGGAAGCTAGGGAGAAAATTTATAAACTTTTAACTAAAAAGAAATCATCTAACACATAGTATATTAACTAAACATTAGGTGTATGCAACATTAAAAGTACCTACCAAAAAGGTCAAAGCACAAAGTCACTTAAATCCAGCGCATGTTAATCCTGAATTTAAAATTCTAATATGTCTTCTTTAATGTAACAATAATTACCTATTGATATGTTATATACAAAAACAATATTATGTAATATTTTACTTTTATGATGGTACATATTTTCATAATTATTTAAAGGAATAATTGTGTTAAATATCGTTTATATTTCATACTTAAGTTTAGTAACCGAAACTCATAAAAAGAAATAAAACTTATAATATTGTAATGCTAATGTAATTCATTAAGTGTTTAATTCAATCTTAAATTGCCTACAAACTGCCGTTATTGTTCAACGAACAGCAGAATGCATGTTTTATTACCTGCTTATATAGTTAGCACGTAACCCATATGTATAGGTAGGTATGTTATAGTATGTTCTTTATTGAATGTTATCTGTTGAATTATCTTGCATTGTTGTAAAGGGAGAAGAAGGTTGGTAATTTACTATTCTTATAAAAACTTAAGCTCGATCAAAACAACGAGTTACATATGCTTTTGTTAATCTGAAGTTTTGTTATGCTAGTTTATTGTTTAAGGGAAAGATGTACTGGTTAATAAGATGTGTATGTAAAAGTAGGTAGGAATGAAATTAATAAATGGCAGTCTCATACAAGCTATCATGCGTTTCACTACAAGTATTAATAGCGATTGAAACGGGACTTGTTAAGTTCAAACGAACTTTAGTTGCACCAGATTAAGTTTTCCGAATTGACGGCGAATAAGATTCTATTTATGTGATGATCCTTAAATACAAAAAGCTTACAGGTTAGAAGTAGAGAATATCATGTTTTGAATATTTATCAAATCAAGATTGCTAGGCACGATGACCGTGTGTAACGGTGAGCGACAGCGGTAACCGGTAGTTAACAAGTGTTTTCAGATAAGTAGTGTGTCTAATATCATCAGATAATATAATATAAATTAAGTCAGATTTATAATAAAGATTTTTTTAATCAATGTAGGTACCTAAGGGTCGGTAGGTAGATATTTTAAAATACGATCATTATTGCCCTCAAGAGTTGAGTGCATTAACACAAGAAAAAAGTATTAATAGATTTTTTTTAAATATGTTATCACAATTCAGACATTAAAAATATTAAATAAAAAAAACACTTACCAAAAAGGGATGGGAAAAGAAACTGTAATCCTGAAACTGGAACGTCACTGGTTGCCTGCCCTTGCGGGACTGCACTACGGGGTATGAAATTGATTGATTGACTACTCTAATATCATATCATAATTTATGATATTTATATTGTGTGATTTAAGTCATAATTAGTTGGCGCGCACCGCTCTGCGCCGGAGTGCGGGTCGGACTGCGCGCGCCGCCGCCCGACGTCACGCAGCCGAATATAGAGCCGGCTACCTCGCACACTATTTCACACCCTGACATATACACACTAAAGTCCAATTATTATCACACAGAGTTGCCGTATATGTTCTTCTACAGGTTGCGAGAAGGAAATGTCGGCGCTGCGGGTGTTATTTTTGCCGCGTTTTCGCGCTTTCCGCGCCTGGCTTAAAACGGCAATAGTCACGCTGCGTACGGCAGCTTTTGTTTACTAGAGGAGATATTAGCTGGTCCATGTCCAAATCGAGCGCGTGCGCACAATGGATGAATTGCGAATTGTAGAATAAAGAAGTTAGGGCTTGTACAATGAACTGAATTCATTGTTTTCTTGGTTGATTCAGAATGTTCAAATAAACGTAAAACGCAATGACGTGGTAAGTTTAAAAGGGGGTCGTACAATGATTGAACTTCCTTTTTGAAACAAAATCTCAAATACTTTAGTTAAATAAGTAGTTAGTTTAATTTCGAACGATATAGGTACATTTAACAGTTATCGTAATAATGAATCGCTAGTTTTACTCGAAGCGACTTAAACTAAGAAATTTAGTAATAAAAATATATAAAAACAAGCACTTTTTACCGCAATTTACGCTTCGTTCCTACAAAGTTACTTACAACTTCTCACTCTATAAATTAAGATATCTAATCCCGCCTATTGTTCTTGTTTAATTGCTGAAAACACCGAAAGATTCATAATTTAATTTAATTTGCAATTAAAACTTACGGAGCTCGCACCGAACCGAAACGCGAGCTAATTGAACAACTTTACTAACTTTTATTTGCCTACCCTCTTTCTAACTACGTTCCGACTAACCAAGCTCCAGTAGACCATCGAATCGATACACTTATTTTTTATTTTATTTTTTTATTTTTACAATTCAATTTCGCTTGCAGCTTACAGTAAAATAAAATACCAAGTCGCATACAAGCATAAACATAACTGACAGTAAGTAATATTAACTAATAACATAACCAACGTTCATGCATAAAATTATATGTCAAAACTATTAGATTAAAATTACAAGAATAACCTAGTCATACAAACAATGTCAGTGTCAATCCCAGCAAAAAAAAAAAAAGAAAAGTCAAATGCAAATAAAATTGTATGTACCCTAATCCTTTTTACAATATAATAATTTTGTCAATAATATTATAAAACAATGTCAACAAATTTGTCAGACTATCGGCAAAAATGTCTAAATCGTCGTGCTGAGCAAGTATGTCCCCTATCAGACCCAATGAACGGTTTGTCGGTGCATGTGCTGCCCGTTCAGTTCGCGCAACGGGTCTCATCAACAGACGCGGCCTACGGCGCGGTGCAACCATTCCTTTCTCCCCTCGCGGCAGTCTCCAGGGTACTAAAAGGGTTATTTTCTCCAAAACTGATTGGCAGTCCAGTTTATGGTGTATTATGAAGAGGTACTGCCTTATAGACGCCAATACTCTTATAACCCTTAAAGTATCCAAATTGACCATACCCAAAACAAAAGCAGAAGGATACAGATAAGGGTAGTAGCCGTAGTACTTTTTGTAGAGCCAACGAGCAAACTTCCTCTGTATTCTCTCTATCTGGAGTATATACTTTTTCTGATAAGGATCCCATACAACAGCTGCGTATTCCAATTTACTACGAATTACTTAGGTAAATATCGATATGGTATTGCATTTTCGCTGGAAAGGAATGGATTAAGCATATTTTTTTAGAAGGCTAGGTATACAACATACATGAATCTCTTGACTTTTTATAGAAACCGGATAGGTAAGGATGATTCCTTCGACATATGGAATATGACATAATTGTGTTTAAAGTTTGGCCTAATGAATGTTTAAGTGTGGGTCATGACCCCACTCGCGATCGGCTAAATTATAGTTAACTAGCGGCCCGCCCGCGACTTCGTACGCGCGTTTTAGTTTAACTCCGTTCCCATAGATCGTAGCGAAAATTTCTAAGCCTATACGCATTAAACTATGGCCTTTCCTGATAAATTAGCTATCTATTATATTTTATAACCATACCAATAGTTCCTGTGAGTAGCGCGTTCAAAAAAACAAACATAAAGTATAACATTTATTGTCTGTACGCATTTCTTTGTATATATTTTAAAACTGGATTAAAATATATACAAAGAAATGCGTACAGACATTAAATGTTATACTTTATGTACACACAACATGTAGCCCGGTATAGTGGTCAAACTGACACAGTGATATTTTTATTTTATTTTACAACGAAATGGAAATACTTCGTACGCCCTATCGTCAATCGTATATTTATTTCAGGTACTACAATGACCAGGCTATTCTCTGCGCTTACACAGCATCATGTCACATACAGGCTGTGAGAGAAGCAAATTCCCTCAAGCCTTCTTTCGCTACCTTAAGAGTTTGAATTTGAGCTTTGTTTATGGTTATTGGTTATAGAGAATACCTACTCTACTTTCTTGAATTCAAATCGTAAATTGAATGGGACAACTATGTAAAGATCTACGCCACCATCATCATCATTTGGATGTTCCAAAAGCCGTCCACTGCTAAACATAGGTCCCGCCAATGGGTCCCGCACGAAAAGTTTGCAGAAAAGTTACAGATTGGACACCTTTCGACCACAGGAGCAGCGTAGAATGTCCACCGACAATATGAACATACGATCTGCAATCTACACTGGACACAGACCGATTGATACCTACGCTGTTTAAACACAAAAACATATTATTTACTATTCTAAGCAATAAAATCTTTTCTCGAGAGCAACATCAATAACAAACATGTGTCAAATATTCTGTCTCAGATTATGACAAATGACTGTCAAAAATGAAATAAAAAATATTTTAATCGTAAGCACTAAAGAGTATTGACATCAAATTCGAAGCAAATCACCCCCATAATAACTTTGCACCCCTTTTTAATCCCCTTAGGAGATGAATTTCAATAAAATACAAAACATGTCTTCCGTCAATTTTGTAAAAGAATATGTATGCAAAATTTGAAGTAGATTGGACCAAGGGATCTGGTTGTCCCATACAAACTTTGCACCCCTTTTTGACCCCCTTAGGGGTGGAATTTCGGAAAATCCTTTCTTATCGGATCCCTTCGTCACACAAAGAACACACCCTCTCAGTTTCAGGTCTCTACAATCAGCGGTTTAGGCTGTGCGTTGATCCATCAGTCAGTCAGTCAGTCAGTCAGTCAGTCAGTCAATCAATAAGTCAGTCATTCAGGACAAAGCATTTTATTGGTATAGATTACAATCTTCCTTGTGAGTGCGTGATGCGTGGGCGCATGTTTTGCGACTCGCAAGGAACAATATTACGTGTTATTATTATGCCCATTGTTTAGAACAAAAACAAAAAAGGATGATATATAATTACAAAATTAATTTAATCACACGGTACAATGATTATTTTTTGTTTGTTGTTTTGTTGATTGCGCACCTGGATTGTTTGCACATTACGTACCCAGATTTTAGAAGTAGGTAAAGGCAAGATAGTGTGTGGCTATGTACCAGAGTGCAAATTATTATTATCATTACATATATTTATACAAATAATATCATTACATATATTTATATAATGCATGTCAGGATTAATTAGTCAAGTACTCATAAATAAAATTTGAAAGCGAACTGAGAAAGCTTCTCATACAAAAAAGCTATTACAGCATATCAGAATTCTTTGAGGATGACCTTTACTAACAAAAAAGAAGAATCTTCTCTATCATGTCTCATCTCATATGATCAGCATGTCATACTATAGTAAATTGTAATGTAATTTAACTTATTACAATATTTAATCGTTGCAACGCCCTTGCAGGGCGTCACATGTACTAAAACCCTACTATTGTCAACTATATACCCATGTGACACGCAATAAAGATTTGAGTTTGAGTTTGAGTTTACTCGATCAAATTATCGTTCTGTCTCTGTTAACATCAAAGAAATAGACTATGATTTAATCCAGAACTACGCTGATCCAGACTTGCGAAAGCGGGCCTATTAGTGTATCTTAGGAAGTATTAAGCTAAAAATTGTGAAAGTAAAGTTATTCATTTGTACTAATTGCACCACCGCCGTCAATCATAAAATGAGTAAGAACGAGTAAAGTGTAAATAAAAGATAGCAATTCGTGTTCTCATTGAATAAACAATGCATCGTATGACACGATTGAAATACGAGTTATATGCAGCTCTCTCGCAGGGACGTGTGGTATTATTTATAAGTAGTCATTTACTTACTCGCGATTGATCATGAACATAATAAGTTAATAGAATACTGTTTTTTCCCATCATATATTACAAATTCACTTCAGGCGAATATAGGTAGGTACTCCAATATATTTTTATTTGTTAGTAGCAGAATAAAATATTTCGGTTGCTTTTATTTTATTTCGAAGAATTAATTTTCTCTTGCTTTTAAAAATTATATTACTCTGTAGAATCATTGATGAATTTTTTTGCTCCTATTACAGACTACACGCTGTATATAATTAATAAAAAGTAGTCAAGCTTAAATTCACAAATAAGTTTGTGTTATTAAGTACCTACGATAAGTTTATTTTAAGTGTCATTATTTACTACGCGTAACACCGGTTAGTTAGCAGTTGAACTCACTACCGCGTGTGAGTCAGTTGCGCATGCGGCGATCTTACTCACGCGCTATTATAAACATACGCGTTACAGTTACGTTGCGACACTTCTTACTAGTAGAATTGATTTATTTCAGTTAGGGATCAACAAAATCAAAGAAATAGGTGAGAGGTACACTTGGGAGCAGATATGTAGTTTCATCGCACAAAAACAAACAATTAAAAAAAGACTTTGACAATTTATCAGTAACTATTTTAGTGGGGTATATATTGGGACGTGTGCGTAAGGGTCTTCCTAGGAAATGCAAAACTACATGCAAAATTAAATGACCTATTTTAAATGTTGTTGATGAATCCATTTTATGTTGAAGACGTCCGAATCAAAATGTTGTTATATCCAGTATGTCCGCAGTGGTCAGTGATTGCTAGGTACTGTCAGCGGGAAAACAATATGATACGCGACACATAAGTATTATATTCGTTCTGGCATGGCACCGGTCATTGATTGTTTTGCGAGTCAGGTGATTACCACCTGTGCTGTCAGTACAATTTATGTTAATTAGAAAGACTTCACAAGCTCTAAACAACATATGATAGCAAAATTATAATACAGGAACCTAGCGTTTCCAGTCCACTGTTCATTTAGTACATTGGATGATATTGCTGCAGCTACGTAATAGATGGATGGATGGTCTGGGGGTTGCAAATACTGATTTGTTGCTGCTACTCAACAAACGAATCGGTACCATCCTATCCACCCTTATCATTCTTATTCTAAAAATGATGTACCTACCAGTCTTAGAACCGTACTTAGCTTTTCACCGTCTAAGTTAAAACGAATTATTTCGCTCCTAATTCCATCGGTATCCTTCGAGTCACTACTGGGTAGGTACCAGTCGATGGTTAGCCCAAAGCATCCTTATCCTACGACTGACCTGTTTGACGGAGAGCTTGCCGCCCGGGCGCTCGGTGACGTAGCCCTGCATGCCGCTCATGAGCACCGTGGCGCCGAGGAACTTGTTCAGCAGCGCGCGCGCCTCGCTGTCTTCCGTTGTGTCGCCCTCTTGGATCACTACGACCAAAAACAGTAGAATAAATACAGATTTAAGATGTGTAAAGAAAGCAAAATAACGGATTTGTGCTCTCAGGTAAACTGCTCGTTTAAAAGCTATAAGTACTAGCTAGAAGTTTCTTAATTGCAAGTTGTAATAAAAGGATGCATTAAAAGCGAGTGGTAATAAGACACCAAATCCGCTTAGCACAAAAAATACAACACAAGCATTTCGATGCACAACCATTCACCATCATGTGAGAAATAGTACATGTTCGTTCCTATCTACAGTCACACCAATTTAAAAGTTATGTATTAGTTTAGACTTTAGGTATGTAGTTATCCAGGTTTCAAAATGTTTAGACAAGGATCCTAGACATCGTAAGATTGAATCTTACTTTTTATCCGATATGTGCAGTCAACTCACCAATATCGGCGTTCTTCATCCTAGTGAGTATATCCTGCACGCCGGTGACCTTCGTGGAGCTGTCCAGGAAGGATTTCTCTGTGGTGGCGGTGGTGGCCTGCGTCTGCCCGCGCCTCGTGGTGGTGGTGGTGGTCGTGGTGACGCGGCCGTCGCGGTCCGTGCTCGACGACACCACCGTGTCGTCCACCGAGCCCAGGCTGTGGTCGCTCTCTGTTCGCGCGAGACCTACGAGACATGATTCATGTTCAAAGTTCCGCAAAAGATACGCTACTATGAAGGACGATATAGTCACACTTTTCAATTGAAGTATGTAAGTATTCGAGTTAGCAGGAAATAGCAAAACCATTAGTAACTAGGTACCTAAAAACAAAACTGTATTATTGTATCAATGTAAAAACCTCGACGGATCGATAGGACGCCACCGGTCGCGTTAACTAAAGAATGACAAAAGAATGTTGATAAACTCATCTGTGGGAAATCCACATAAAGTACTAATGAAGCTAATAAAATGGAAAGAATTTCTTAAATTTGTTAATAAGATATCTATCTACCTCACTAAATCTTTGGAAACCTCTAACAGGATAATGCAAAACCGTTGTAACAGTGTATAAGTAGGTAAAGTTAAAAAGCTGTAAGACAACTAAAAGAGCTTAAGGAAAACTGGAGTAACCGCGAACCGTTATGCTTGTAGCACTCCGGCACAATAACCAAAATATATAACAAGTTTAGTGATACCGACGAGGTGTGTAACGAATTACAGTACGTTAGATGTTTGTAAGAAGATACAATGGAGGAAACTCCTGCGACAAGAGAACAGCCCTAAAATTAAGAAGATATTTCTTAGCACTGGTAACGCAATGGAAGGTTACTGACCTGCGTGAGCTGAGGAGTCGCTGGAGACAGAGTCCCTCGTGGTGGTGGTGCGCAGGATCAGGCCCGCCTTTGGGTACGCGCTGCGCTCGCTCTTCGTCTCACCTGCACACACGCACACTTCTATAAAGCACTAGATAAAACTACGATACATGACACGAAAAGCTTGAAGAACATTTGACCGAATTTCGATTAATCGCAACCCGATTTGCAATGCGAACTTTTACTCGTACTTATATCGGAAAACGTTAAAACTATTTGCAATCAATATATCACAATTCATTTTTAGAGTTAACGAACCGAAGCAATCGTCATATTTACGCCAAAACTTTAACTAAGTAGAATGAAACAAAACTACCCTTGTTCGTTTTGTTATTTTTACAATGAACGTTATATTCAATCTGCCTAGAAAGTGGTGCTAGAAAACGCCGGGTAAGAGATTAGGTATGAGGGTAGATTGTTATGTGTGTGTTCGGGTCAGTCCATATATTGTTTATGAAAGAATTATGTAAAACAAAACAATTTTTTAAACACATACGCGTATTTGCCGTGCGCACCCACATTGCACCTAGTTCCTTTTTCAAATTCAAACAAAACTGTCACAACCGGCACTCCACTTCAAACAAACGAAAAACAATGCAACTGTTTTACAATCTCACGAAATCACACTTTTTCTTAACGGCCAGTATTTTGCCATTTTCAATTGTCTATGGTCTGTTCGAGCGTAACGCGGTCCATCGACTGAAACGTTCGCTTTTACTGAACAATATAAGTATGAAAGTGGCTTGCGCAAGAGTTGTCGCGGTTCGCGCGATCGCGTTGCGTTGCGATAGCCCGATATTCGGCGCAATCACGACAAGATGCAACCGTAATCGACATGGGTGCGGTAGGAAAAAAACTAAACGCGGTGGAATACCCGCACACATTTATCAGAATGATAAAGATGATCGCGTACGTTTTTAAATTTTATAATTTTGTAACCGAAATAAGAAAAAATATTCGAGATTTTCAATTTTTTTAATGAGAATACTTATTTTCACAAATAAGTATTGTAATTCGTGTAGTTCCTGGCCTTTTAATGAATTTGACTACCTAATTCAAAAATATTTTTCGTCTGCATTACTCACTTATAAAATTATTTCATAAATAATGATTCTTTAACTGTTTTCTCTCGAGTTTAAAAGCTGATTTTATTTTATGAATAACACGGAATTAAAAAATATTATATAAAATTCCATCCATCCATTTTGGCAAGTCCTGGCCACCATTTAGTTACCTAAGCTTAGAAAGGCAGCCAAGCAGATATCTCAATTCAAATAATTCTTAAAAAACTGAAAGTGCCGGCCAAATATTAAAAATACCGGATATTTTATATCTGACATTGTGGCAATCATTTCTTATTATCACAGCGAACTTCCACATTAAGCGGCCAAGGAGTTATTTATGTTTGATTATCCTATACAAAAAGACTTTGTGCCCATAAATGAAAATAAATGCTAGATTATTATGTTGGCCGCTGATCGTAGAATATTGTGATCAAATCTAGAATGTGTGCTTGAATACTACCTACAATAATCGAGTATCTATTTGTTTTAATTGTTCGGCACTTTTATTCAAAGGACTTATACACGAAACATTTAAACTAGAATATCTACTTGGCCGCTGACCGTAGAGAGTAGTCGTCATAATAAAAAATGATCGTCACGACGTTATTCATAATAA
Source organism: Pyrausta aurata (assembly GCA_963584085.1). Lineage (NCBI taxonomy): Eukaryota > Metazoa > Arthropoda > Insecta > Lepidoptera > Crambidae > Pyrausta > Pyrausta aurata. The sequence continues at coordinate 346,875 of OY757264.1, read as the reverse complement.
TCTAGCATTTATTTTCTTTTATGGGCACAAAGTTTTTTTATTTATTTAGAATATTCAAACATAAATAACAGCTTGGCCGCTTATCGTAGAAGGTCGCTGTCATAATAAGAAATGATTGCCACAACGTCAGCTATAACATCCGATCATTTTTTTTATTTGGCCGGCACTTTCAGTTTTTTAAGAAATATTTAAATTCAAATATCTGCTTGGCCGCTGATTGTACAATGTTTTTGCCGTAATATGAAATGAGTGTCAGAATGTTATCTATACGAATCCGGCATTTGTTTTTATTGGACGGCACTTTCGTTCTTAGGATCAATGCATACGAAACATTCAAACTTATATAACATCTTGGCCGCTTATTGTAGAATGTTGTCGTCATACCAAAAAATAATCGCCTCAACGTGATCTACAAGAATCTGTTATTTTTTTCCACTGGCCGCCACTTTAGGTTTTGGTCCACGAATATATGGGACGTGGATCTTGTCCTTTTGTACTAAAACTATTTTTTCACATAAGTCAATATATCCACAAATTGTGGGGAACTGGGAACTTCAAATTGTGGCCAAATCCGGATCTGATGATGGAGTGTTGGTGTAATCGAGGGAAACCCTCAAATGTAAAAGGCACGTGTAGTGTTTTAATACTAATATCTCAATGTTGACATGTTTTTACGTCTGATAGTCACTATTTTGTGAAGCTGAGGTGATAGTGGAACATCTGTACGCTTAGGAGTTCATCGGTGATTATGACGGCAGAACTTATGTAAGGTACTTTGTAGCTTATTAAAGAACAGAGTCGAAAGGTGCAATCCTCTCCCCCCTCTATTAATTACTTAAAATTTGCAAATAAAATTAACTTTTATAAAAAAAGAAAAAAACCTACTTCAAAAACAAAATACACTAAAAAGTCTTAAATAAACTCTTGAAAGGACTCCTTTTTAGGCAAACTTTTTGGAGTCAGTGCCATCGCTTTGGCTATCTCAAGCACCATCTTAAGCGTCATTTATCTGGGCACCAACTCCAAAAAGAAATGGTTTGCCTAAAATGGAGTCTTTTCAAGAGTTTATTTAAGACTTTTTAGTGTACTTTGTTTGTGAAGTAGGTTTACTTACTTTTTTTTACTTTTTTTATAAAAGTTAATAGACATAGTTATTAAAATATATAAATACGTACTAGCCAAGGGTGCCCATAAATAAAAATTGTTACAATGAGCAGTTTTCTCCCATCGTTTTACAGCTCCCACTAGATGGCGTTAGGGTCACTTTAGGATATTTTTTTCACGTTGGCGGAAAACCATAGACAAAGAAAAAAAGTGAGTAATTCAATATTGCGAAATGCGTTAATGACTTATGGATTTACTAGGGTACTTATTTTTTGGCATTATTATGTCCTTTAGGTACTAAAGGTTTACATTAATATTGTTTTACTGTTTAATATTTAGTACGTTGGCAAAAAGCAATATTACCCTGTTTAAAAACTTTAATGAAGTTTAAAAAGTTAGTTCCTAAAGTGACGCTAGCGCCATCTCTCTGCATGACCTAAAGGTTTGACTGGCAGAGAATGCTTTTAGCATTAAGTCCACCTTTGTACACTATGATTTGTGCAATAAAGTCTTTAAATAAGAATAAAAAAATTATAAACATCTCATGACAAGAAAACTGCTAATTTCCATTGCAGTTGAGAGCCATCTCTACAATTCTGTGTTTCGTATGAATTGTCAATCAAAATGAAATAGTACACGTTAATTTAGAACTAAAACAATGATATTATCTACATGCAGTAAAGTTACTAATAAAACCATCCTAAACTTTAAACTATGCTTACGTTTTTGTTAGCGCTCAACACCATTTTCGGAAAACTCAAGACCGACTGTCTAAAATTTGTCGTCAAATTGGCTTGAGTTGCTATGCTAGGTTAAGTTGGTAATAAAACGGTTGCTAAGTTGTTAATTTTTATTTTAAGCAATAATAAATAATTGTATTTCTTTGGTGAGCTTTTTACATTTAAGAACATCTGAATTTAGGTACTACCCAAAAATTTGCAAATAAACTTTTGAGTTTGAGTTGAGTTTAAAAACCGTAATAATTGAAAATTTGTCGCCAGGTGGCCTGAAACTGCCGGAGGCCAGAAAAGGCACGGGATACCCTACATGTGATTTTATGCGGCTTTTATTTATTAACATTTATTTGTTAAATTCATAGAAAAATGCTTGAATTCGTTTTAAATAAAATTGTCTGAAACTGATTTAGGAGATTAACTCATATCAATAATTCTAATCATCGTGAATAAACAACACTACGTCAATTCTGGATTTCATAATATCCAACTAGATCTACTGCACTTACAACTCAATTATGCATTCTGTTTTCGGCAACTTATTGTTTTGGATTTGCTACGACTTGTAACATTTATGTGTTTTTCTGTTGTTAGGTCATTTTTAAGTTTTCGAGGTCTTTTTGTTATGAATCACTAGACAAACACTTGGTCGAGGTTGATAATAATCGGCTTAATGCCTAACAAATAATGTTATTCAAATTATTACTAAATATTTTAAACATGATGCACTAACAAGATTCAATTAATTCTTTTATTTCGTAAAATAAATATTTTTTATTATTTACTAGGTTATTTTAGAAACATTCTGTATTTGTTCAAAGTAAGTCAAATTTAAATAAGTAATCATAAGATAAACACACTCGACTGAGCACACTTACTTGCACTTTTTATGTATTTTTCGGTGAGCGACTTCACTGAGCTCTGTCTGACGGTTTTCCTGTCCTCTCTCTTCTCAGTCCTCTCGGTTTTCTCCCGGTGTTCCTCCGTCTTCTGAACCCGAGGATTTTCTTCTCTCTTGATTTCTACTCTCTCCTGCGTAACCTCGGTTATTCTCTCCTGCCTGCCACCTGGCGCATGTCTGTCTGTGGTTATCCTCTCCTGCCTGCCTGGCGTCTGGTGTCTGTCAGTGGAAGTTCTCTCTTGCCTGCTCTGTGTTTGGTGCCTATCTGTGGAATTCCTCTCCTGTCGTGCCTCTTTCATGGCGGTGACTCTATCTTGCCTGTCAGTGAAAGCCTTCTCCTCTATCCGCCTGACCTCGCGGGCGCTGACGACGTCGGTGCCGTCCTGTACGCGCGCGCTGGTGACGCGCCGGTCGTGGTGCGTGAACTGATCCAGCGCGGCGCGCTCCTCTTTCTGAAACAAAATATTATCATTGTAATCGAGATGGACCGTTATCTGATAAATGGTTGACGCATCTGCATCTTATCATCTCAATTTGATTTGAGTATTTATTTATTAAGAGGTGGAGGTGGAGGACATTTCATGCATTACGAGTAGATAGTGGATGAGCACAGTTTTTTTATGACAATGACAAACATTTTTATTGAGTCATTATCAACAAGACTAATTTTGTCTACTTTACGAATACATTAGGTATACAAGTAAGTAATTTGAGCCACAGGTGGTAGGTCGTGTATGTACTCGTATGAACATAAGAACACTATACTACTCATACTTGTAAAATGCGTAATCACAATTTTCTACGGTGTTTTTTATTATTCAAGTTTGTCTTTAACTTCTTATTGTAAAATTAGGTATGTTTGTATTTTTACGAGATACATTTATACAAGGTGTTATTGCAAAGGGGTGCCAAATTTTTTGAGGTAAATGAGACCGTCAATTTGAACAACTTATACTATGGAGTCATGGTCAAAATCTTAAATAAAATTTCAGGTTCCCCATACAAAATCAGTCACCTACATTGACAATAATGTATGGAGAGGCAGAAAATAAAATTAATAATTGAACTATGGTCCCATAGTAAAAGTTGTTCATATTGATGTTCCCTTTCACCTCCAAAAATTTGGCACCCCCTTGCAAAAACACCCTGTAGAGAGATTTATCGTCAGTGTTCGGAAATGTTCTAAACATGCATGTGAACTTAAGGTGTTGGTGTGATGGCAGTCAAGCCAAGAGTGTTTCCGTCGTATATGCTTTCACGAGATCAAAACTCACCGTGTGTACATCCTTGAAGGTGGTCCCAGTATCGCCCCCGAACTTCTTGGTGGTGGTGATGGCAGCGAGCCCGTGCAGGCGCGAGGGCCGCTCGCCCTGCACCTGCAGCAGCCGCTCCAGCTCTTCGGGCGAGTTGGAGTACGCCGTCACTGAGACCGAACCCTCGGGCTCGCCTCCGTTGCGCGAGTGGAACTCTTGGCGGATCACCGTGCCTTTCACTGGGGGATAGATTTTATTAGAGTTGTGTATGTGGGTCTGTCAATCAATAACAGCCTGGTAAACCATTATTTGAATGTGTCCTTGTTTATTCTTTATGAATAGGTTATTGATATAAAAATATAAATAATCGTGTGATATAGTAGTTCAGCTATATCACACGATTATTTATATTTTTATATCAATAACCTATTCATCAGGATATTAATCGAGATCAGAGAAAACGATCACAGATCATAACAAAATTCATTAAAATTCAAAAGTAAGTAATTACTTTTATTTCTAAATCGACGGCAATCTCACTTTCGTCACTAAACGGTTCACTTGTACAAGAATAATAACACGACGGTCGAGATTAGTGTCGCAGCACTTGCGCAAATATTTGTTGTGTGAATGATGTGATGATTCAGTGTTGACGAGATAGGATAATTTACCTTGGAAGTTTGTCGCTCCGTTGCGCAGAGCTTTGATGCCGAAGAGCGGCTTCCCGTCCGAGTCCAGGGGCCCAGGGCCGTAGCTCGACGTGATGACGTCAATCGGCTTCGATATCACCTTTGAGGGACTCTGCGCCCGGTACTTCGACTTCTCACTCTCAATCTTCTTGCTGCTGAACGTCCTCGTTTCAGAAGTTATCTTCTTCAGATTTCTATTCGTTACCCAGGAAGGCTTCTCCTCCTGCACCGCCTTGGGTTGAACCTTCTTATCGGCTTCATACACCGTCTTGATTATGGTCTCGTTCTTGCCCGTCACCGTGTCGGACTTCTGCCGCTTCAGCACCGGACTGGGCGACTTCTCGCGCAACCTGTCGTTAGAAATGTATTGACGCACGGGACTCCGCCTCTTCTCAGGCGATGGTGACCGTTTTCCATTCATGTGAACCACCTCTATTACCTCTTTCGAGGACTTTCGCTCAGTGTGACTCTTCGATATCGACGAGGTCGCGTGCTTAGTCTCCGTCACCTTGATTTCGTCGACCTGTTTCACGATCTTACGATTGGTTGTGTCAGCTTTCTTGGTTTTTGCTTCGGCAAACTTCAGCTTCTCGGTTTCAGTCATTCCCGCCTTCTTCATATAAGCGGTCGCGTACTCGTTGAAACGATTCGCCTTCGGCTTGGGGGTCGCCGATTTGCTCGGAGACGTGGTCCTCGTATTCTTCTCCGGACTCGCTTGCCTAACCGGACTCCTTGTCTGAGTGCCTACTTTTGAAGTCGGTTTTTCAGGGCTGCGAGGTCGTTGCCGAGTGATGTCACCAGCTACTTTTGCGGGTTCCCTTGCATGCCCATTAAGGCTCGTCGGCACGTCTTTGGGCTGGCTCCAATCAGGCTTTTGCGGTGCAGTTTTGGCTTGACGGTCGGGTGACGCGGTCTTTAGCGGCGTCGATTTCGGCACGCGATCCGGTGACGTCGTCCTCTGTGGAGTCAATTTCGATTGACGATCGGGCGATCTAGCGGGGGATCGGGAATGCAACACGTGTAACGTGTTTTTTGTGGTGGTAGTCCTCAGGTTGTTAGTATTGTTATGCGTGCGCTCAGTCTCCGCCATTTTCCTGGCCACTCTGATTTGCGCTCTGATGCGTCGTCTCTGCTCATAGCCCACGACCTTTTCCAACTGAAAAGTAGAACACAGTCAGTAAAAGTAAAGGCATATCATAGATACGGATACTATACCGATTAGCATGCAAAGTTTGTGGTTACTGACCATTTGTTCCAGGAGGTCTAGATCGTAGATATCCTCTATGCAGGGCTGATGATGCTCGACGCTGCGCCGGCGCTCCGTGCTGGCGGCGCTGCGCTCGGCGCTGGTGCGGCGCAGCTCGACGCCGAACTTGCCGCTGCCGCGCCGGCTGCTCACTTCCGTCTCCTCTACCACCTTCGTCTCTTCCTTGATCTGACTGGTCTTCGTCGGCCGCTGGTATCCGGGCACCTTATCTTGCGGCACCTTATCGGTATCCGGACGCAAGTTAGGCGATTCGGCCCTAGGATAGCGAGTTGTCACAGTTTTCGTGGTTGTAGTTTCGACAGTTGGTCGCATCGGCGACCTAGTTCGGGGGACTTCAGGAGATTGTGTAGTCAGACGAGTACTCCTTGGTTTGTCATCGTGCACACTTGTGTGTTGCTGCGGGCGAGTTGGAGCGCTGGGGGCGTGGCCCGTGGTGTCGGGCGTGAGCGGCGCGGTGTCCGCTTCACAGTCCAAGTCTGACAAGTCGAATCCATCCTCGATTGAAGGATGAAGAACAATAGTGGAATCTGTTTTTGGCGACTTTTTAATCACGCCGATGTCTGTCAACTTGGTGGTCTTCAGTGTGTCTTTAGTATCCTTAGTTTTTTGAGTCGTCGCGATATTCTCGAATAGAGCCTTTGCTTTTTTAACAGCTTCACTGCTGCGCAGAGTTGTTATTTTTATGGTTGGAGTTTTATTAGTTGGTTTCACGTTCGCGCTGGAGTAGCCTTTGCCCTTGGAGTGGGATGAAGTGGTTTCTTTTGCAAAGGAGCCAAGCTTGTCGACTCTGTTAATATGATCATTTTTAATTGTTTCAGTATCTTTAACGTCGCTGCTGTCGGCAGTTGTTACAGTTTCATCAGTAGTGGCTTTACTCAAAAAATCAACATCGTCGTCTATATTTTCAAATATTTTTCTCATGACAAGATCGTGTTGCTCCTTAATCTTTTTTTCTTTTTGTTCTACTTCCTGAGATTGAGTGAGGAACTGCTCAGCAGTTTTGACGAATTTATTGACTTTGTCAGAGACACTGAGTAGACAATCGTCGCTTTTGAGTGACTCATCAACGTCTTTCAAATCCGGGCGCTCCACCTTTTGCGTCGGTTTTGTTTTAGGAGCTTTTACGTTTTCAGCAGTCTCCACAAATAAATGAGCTTTGTCATTTACACTCAGTTTTGTGTAGTCATCCTGATAAATTGTATTATTATCATACTCATCCACGATCTTGCGCGATGGGCTTCTGCTATCTTTAGTATCTCGCGGTCCTTTGGCAAACTTATTTACCTTCTCGGTCACCGACAACAAGCACTCGTCCGACTTCAAGTTTTCATCAATATAATCAGAATGAACTTTTCTCTCGGTATCTTTAAATTGCTTTGTAACGTTTTTAGTTTTGTTAACTGTGTCAATTTTATTAGTAAACCTGGAGACTTTATCATTGACACTTAGCAGGCACTCATCTGAATCGGTTATACGATTGTCAGTAACTTTAACAAACAGTTCGTCATCTTCACATATTTCAACGATATCGTCGACGATAGACTCCGCCTCGTGGATGGTGTGATGAGTGCGTTGACGGAAGTCATCATCTGGTTCATTTACTTCATCGGGAAATCTAGGGGTACCGATATCTTCATCCGCAAAATTAATTGGAGTCGGGCAAATACGGTCTGGTGAGTTTTCCCTTGAAGATTTAGCTTGTTGCACATCAATGAGAATGTCATCTTCATCGGACGGCGTATTTAGAGCCGTGGCTGACTTCGGTTTGTTCGGCATCTTACTCTGAGGAACTGACATAGTTGTCTTCTGCAGTCTGTTAACGGGAGATTGCTTATTAGTTTTAGTTGACGATGTATCATTTACTTGAATTTCAGGTTTAGATTTCATTCTCTGCGGCGAAGGTTTCTTAGTCCTGAGAGATATGTCGCTAGCAGTTCTAGTTACTTTAATATCATTGTCTTTTTTTGGGACATTGTTGGTCTTAGGAGTAGCAGCGCGTTTTGGTTCAGGCTCGCTATATTTGTTGGTTGGTGATTGAATTTTGCTAGCTGTTTTTACTGTTGACGTTTTTGTAGAGCTATTCTGTGTAGTGACTCCAATTTTTTTCTTGTCAGTGGAAATTATTGTTTTATCAGTTTTGGTTGGTGAAGTAACACGGCGGCTGCTGGATGAATGAACTGGTTCCCTCGGCTTGATTCCACTTGTCTTTGGGACTTGAGGCGATTGCGGCCGCTCCATAGAGCTGACTGGTTTTTTCGGGGAAATGCTCCTAGATTTGGTTAGCGATTCTGTTATATTATTGTCACCCTTGGTTGGAGTGTGGACAGATTTTTTAACAGGTGAGACATTTCGAGACGATGGTTTCGATGGCGTCTTATTGTGGTCTTTTGGTTTCTCATCCTTAGGTTTTTTAACGTCGGTTTCTTTTATTGTTATTTGATTGTCTGTAATGTTTTCGTAATGAGTGGTTACTTGGACATTGTCAATATTTTCATTGGTAACGATATCAATGTCCTGTAAACTAGTCGAAGATTTAGGTGGGCTCTTCGCACGTGTCGGGGATTTTTCACTACGGTTCGGTGAAAGTTTTCGCAGTGACTTTTGAACCTTGTCTAGTATTTCTTGTTCCCGTTCGGACATCACAAACTCTTCGGTGTCCACAGTAATTTTCGAGTTCGTTTTGGTAGGTGATGGAGTTCGAGAGCGTTTTGGTTCTTGAGAAGACTTTGAAGCCGCACCGAAAGGCTCACTCGGTTGGCGAGTGGGAGACACCCTTTGTTTTCCTGAACGGATGGACGTAATTTTAGAATTCCTCAGAAGTTCACTCTCTTCTACATCGTAAGTCTCTTGTTTGATTATATGAGTTGGTTTTGGATAAACGCCTGATGGTTCTTTAGGCTTGCGCGTCGGCGACGGTGACTTCTCTGTTTTAGATTTCACCTGTGTCACACTCTCTTCCACATCATAAGTTTCTTGTTTGATTACATGAGCTTTTGTTGGATACGCAGGACAAGTATCTTTATTGGAGGGTAAATCTTTGACTGGAGATTGGGCATCTTTCGTGGGGGAGCGTCGATCTGTACTAGTAGGCGCGCGACGCTTTTTTGTTATATCTCCAGTTATTTTGGTGTGTTGTGTAATATCGGTAATATCTGATTTAGTTTTCTTTGCAAGCAATGTATTTTCTTCAATATCAATCGTTTCTTGTTTCATTAAGGAAGCAGATGTTGTTTTTAAATATCCAGGCTGTTTCTGAGGACTAGGTGCACGTTTTGACGGCGATGGCTCCCTGGATTGTTTTTGAGTAGATGGTTTAGTGGTGTCTGTTGTTCCAGTTGGAGCCTTTCGCTCGGGGCTCACGCTAGTCCGTGGTTGAACAGAACTCGATTTTTGCGGGGAGCCGTAGTGATCCGTCTTGCGCTCAGGACTCTGACTCAGTCTGGGAGAGGATTTATCATCTGATAAGTTTTTAAGAGTCTTCTTTTCAGGACTAATGCTCGAGCGGGTTGAATTTTTAGGAACTGGTTTGTACTTTTCAATATTTTCTGGGCTTTGTCTAGTCAGATGATACTCGTCGTAATTCGTTTCTAAAGTGTTTTCAGTGTAATTTGTGGTCGATATAATGTCCTGTAGTTTTGTTGGTGAATTGTCTCTGGACCCAGGTTTTCGAGTTTTTGGCTGCGAATCTTTTACAATTTGTTCGCGTTCATAAGTTATGAAGTCTGTTTCAGAAACTACTTCAATGTCCTTTTCGTTCGGATATTTAAAAGGTGTTTCGTCTCTAGGGTTGGGACTCATATAAGGAGACGAAATCGGTGAACCAACACTAGTGGAATCCTTGAGAAGAAGAGTTTTCTTTGTTGTTGTTTTGTTGGTATTATCATCCATCATACCTAAAATCTTTCGGCATCGCTCTTCATAGGTCTCCCGCCTCTCCAATGGTGGCTTAGGCTTTGTAGTGGGTTCATCAGATGTCTTATCAGGCTGATCCTTCTTCACTACCTTGTGTTCAGCTTGGTCTTGTTGAGTTTCAACTGTTGGTGATACTCTAAAACTAGATGGAGGCTTCTCAGTCGGTGACACTTGACTTCCGTAATTCGTCGGTTTTTTCAGAGAGCTTTTTCTTGGCAAGTTGTCAGTCGGCGAGACTCGTTTCTCGGGGGATGGGGATCTGCACGGAATTTTAGAAGGAGATGGCGACCGGTTGTTGTTAAGTGTTTCGGGACGTCGTTGATAAGTAGTTACTTCATCAGTCTCACTGGTCACCACGTAAGTTTCCTGGTCGTCTAAGTCGGTAATTAAAGTGTGTTGCGGTCGTGGAGAGCTAAAGTACACGAACCCACTCACAGAAGTGGTGGGTGAACTTTGACCGGTTGAAGGAGCAGTCTCCACAGGCTTAGGCTGGCGCGTAGGACTAGTAGAGGGAGTGACTAATTGTCTAGGACGTTCTTTAGTTGTAGTCTTCTTATTGATCTCCTCACTTGTTCTCTCGACATTGATGAAGTCATTAGTATGTTTGTGCTTAGTATCCTTTATGACAGACTTACTAGGAGAGACACTGTTTCTGGGAGTTTTCTTAGTAGGCGAGGATGGAGCATCTGGAACTTTTCTAGGAGAGCCAGATTTGTCACGACGCGTCAGCGACTCATATCGATTTTCTTCTGAGGTGATTTTTGTAACTTCATCTTTTCCTTGTGAAATACGTTGTTTTTTATCGTACGTTCCATATTTGGAAGGTGAAGGTTCTCTCGCACGGATGTCTTTGATAGACGTTGGCGAATCTTTGATCGGGGACGGAGCATCTTTCATTGGAGATGGGTAATCGTTTCCTTTACGCTGTCTTGTAATGATATCCTCAGTGTGACTAGTATGTTTTGTAATGTCGGTTACTTCAGCCGTTTTGATATTGTCCCCTTTTTCAATATCTTGAGTAAACGTAACTGGCCCTTTTGGCGGTGATGGGGAACGAGAAGACTTTCTCAAAGTCGAACGAGGCCTCTCTGGCAGGCTGTGATCTGGGCTGTCACGTGACGGAGATGGACTCTTTTGATCGATCATATTATTTTTCTCGGTGACATGTATATTCTTTTTATCAGACCGAGTGTACATTTTAGTTTCTTCATCTATAAATGTGTAATGATCTTCAGTTGCCTTTGTAATTGTCTGAGAGGTTTGTTTAGCCGGTGAATTTCTGTCAGGGCTTGCAGGAGATCCTTTTGGTGTGCCGTTTGTTGGACTAGTTTTAGTAGTTCCCGTCGGCCTCATGTAGCCAGGCTTTCTTTCGGGACTGGCGCTCGGTTGCCGGGGTGTCTCATCTTTTGCATATTCAGGTTTTCTTGCAGGACTCGAACTAGGTCTTGTATAATCAGTAGCATGAGGCTTTGATGGAGAACTGGCTCGTGGGTAATTATCAGCAGGGCTAGTTGGCGTCTGCGAAGATTCTTTACTAGGGCTACTACGATTGGGAGATGTTCCATAGTCACCAGGTTTTCTGGTAGGACTTTGGCTCGATCGCATGGGAGATATACCACGATCTTGAGGTTTTGACGGTGAGGTGCGTCTAGGATATCCCTTCGTGGAAGCATCTTCGGCTGGCTTCCTATCAGGGCTCGGCCTTACATGCCTCGTGGGGGAAGTTGTTCGAGGGTAATAGCTATCCGTGGGAACATTCTTGCTAGGAGACTTCATATCAGGACTGGTAGTTGGTCGGTGCGACTTGTCAGGACTTACACTGTGCCTTGGACGGGATCCATCTTTTGGTTGTCTCTCGGGGCTGTAACCATGCCTCGTTGGCGATTTTCCATGCGGAGGTCTCGCTTCAGGACTAGTGAATCTATGTGTTCTAGTTTCTGAAACCGATTGAGTGGATTGAGTGCTCGAGTATCTATCGGAAGCAGTACGGGTCGGAGAGCTTCTGTCAACTTTGCTGGGGCTTCCACCGCGGCTAGGAGGTTTTCTGTATGTCTTGTCAGGACTGACGCTGCTTCTCAAAGACGATGTACTGGACTGGAAAGTGCGGCCGCCTGGAGACGAGGCTCTGGTCGATGGCCTCGTAGAAGTCGGCGTATCGGCCCTCAGAGTGCTGGCCCACGCCTGGTGAGTTGGACTCCAGTCGTTGCTTATCTTCTTTTGCGAATAGTCAGTTTGGTACGTCGTCTGGTACCTTTCGGAGCTTGTCTTTCTCTCCACAACTTCTTCGACATTATCTCTGGTAGCATGGTGTACACTTTCAACTGTATCTCTGGGTAGGCCGTAGTCATTCGCATCCGGATTTTTCCGAATAGTTTGAACGTTATCTCTTAAAACGTCACGTCTATTTGTTTCATTCACGTCAGTCTCGTAATGCTGCTTGTTGACCTTCTTTTGAGTATCAAAAATATTACTTTCAGTCGTCAAATAGTGAGATTGTTCGTCTCTTTTGAAGTCATAGTTATCAGAAGTTTTCTGAGAATCAACAATGTCAACAAAATCTCTGTCGACATTGTTGCGGGTTGTTTTCGAGGTGGATTCCCTCACGTCTGATTTTTGTTGAGTCGTGGAGTGGTAGGACTTGTTCTCACTCCTCGTCTGGTGCGCACTGGAGTGCAGTTCGGAGCGGCTGGTCTGCACGACAGGAGCTCGGAATTCCCGCCGCGTGCTCGTCACGCGCGTGCCGTCCGGCAGACACCGCGTCTCCACTATCACCTTAGTATTGTCATCTGGATAGTCCACCTTCCTGGACACCAATTCCCTACACTCAAAATTATTATTCTTCAAGTTCTGTTCGCTATCGTTATTGATCACTCTTCTCCTCACCTCCTCGTTGCGGTTAGTATCACGCGTTTGTCGTTGGTCATAGTCATCGTTGGTTAAATATGGCACTGTTTCGTGTTTCGTCGAGGAGACCTGCTGGACTTTGGACGTGGATGACGAGCTGGTAGTGGACGACGAGATTTGCGTTCCGTCGTCGGTTTTTCTCACCACCTGTTCGTGGGCGGCCGTGTTGGAGGAGCTCTCGTTCCTCTTGAGGCTGGAAGTGTCGTCGTGGTACTCGGTGACGGCCTGCTTGTGCTGGTCGAGGGCGGCGAACTGTCCCCGCCCACCCTCCACGTCGTACTTGCCCTCGATGTTAGCCTGCACGGTCCGGACGTGCGTGTGCCCGTCATCCGTGGTTTTGTTCTCGGACTCGACGTTCCAGCCCGCGTTGGAGAGCTCCTTCAGATCTGAAAAGAGTTTTAGTTGTGTCACTCTTATGGTACAGGTTCTCGTGCGGGTGTTACCGGTTAGGAAGCGTTAGTGTGGTGAGTGGTTATTGTATCGGTGTAGGGTGGGTAGGCACCTTGGCCGCGGTACGTGAACTCCTTGGGCGGGGAGCCCGCGTCGCGCACCTCCTTGCTCTTCATGGACTGGAAGGTCTGGTCGGCGAAGGACTTGACGTGCCCCTGCGGCGACGTGAACTCACAACCTGCCGAGCGGCACACGACTACTCTAGTGGCTTCAGATAAATACACATAAATACGAGTAAATGCAGGCTTGTGGCAGAGGCGTTCTACAAATACACGTGACTAATAAGAGTATAAAGGATAAGACACAATTAAAGCTTGCATTTGCACACATACGCTAACTCTACGAGGCACAAGCATGGATGAGTTGAAATAGGTACAGCTGAATACACTGATTATACCGAATTGATATAAAATACTTTGGACATAAATTTGAACAGACAATTAGGAAAAAACATTTATTTAAGCCCACTTAAGCAGTCCAGATTAACATTTAACTCGATGTTAAAATGTTAATGTATCATTCATGTCAAAAACGAACTGTCAGGTACAAAATAATGGGGAATAATAAAACGAGCGAATAAAAAATAACTTGGCGACTGATGATGACGTACTGTTTTAATCACTTGAGCGGTATGAATTTGAGTAAGCGAATAATTAACTAAACTAACGACGAATATTGATTAATAATAAAATCCAGAATGAGCTTACAACAAGTGGGCTTTGTTATATCCATTTCAGATATAAAAATACTATCCGGGCGACTAAATTACTAACTGAGCGACTAGAAATACAGAGGGGGCAGCTTTAATATTGAGATATTTTCGATTTTTCCAATTGAGGTTTTACATAACGAACTACAAAAAAGTACATTCTGAGCAAAGTTTGTGAGCTGCTGTATTAATGATTATTGGTTACTGATATTCTATTTGAGGTCTTATGTTTTATATTTTATGCAAACTATAAAACGATTATTATTAACAACACCACCACTGGAAGCAAAAATAATACCCATTGGAAAAAAATGAAAACGAGGCCGGGCTAGCACTTATCTACTTGTGACGATGAGTAGTAGAGCTCCTCAACCCTCATACCAGTTAATGTTCCTTACAGTATTGATAAGAAAATCTCTTTTTTTATTGACTGAAGCGTCTTTTTTTAGGGCTTCGTAGTCCAACGGGACCCTTATAGTCTCGCCATGTCCGTCTGTCCGCAATTCAGCGCAGAGTTAGGTGTTAGAAAACTGTAATTAATATAAATAACTCCTCGACAAAGTGGTGAAATAAGATTTTGAGAAATATTTTTTTAATATTCCTTAGTAAACATACTTACATAAAATAAGCAAAATAATTGGCATGTAACTTTTTGCACAATTACATACATAGTATTATACGGAACCCTTCGTGCGCGAATCCGACTCGCACTTGGCCGGTTTATTATTATTTGATTTAGGTAAACGCAAATTGATTATTATTACTTTTTCGTAATACATTGTTTAATTTAATTACCTATAGGAATATTTAGTGTATCTTCAAATAGTATTTTCATAAGATGATTCTTTATTTAAATGTGGCCTCATAATACGCTACTTTGATTAGTATTTTTCAAAGCAGTTTTTGCATTCGAAACACTTCATATAAGATTAAATACCGCTCAGTTTGAAAAATCCATTTGCCAAATATTGAAAAAAATGCAGGTCGTAATGTTGACACTCAATCAAAAATTAGGTCGCTCATATATTATGAAGCTTCTCATTTTGTATTTAAAGTACCTAACTCAAATTATTCTTTGTTAGTTGCTGATCTGTTGATTTCTCGTCACTCGCACTCAGTCGCTCACTTAGTAATTCTATAACCTAAATTAAGTATTTTTGACACTTAAAACATTAATTTACAGTCGCTCGTTTAAATACTACCCCAAAATAATCATTTGACCCAGAGTTAGTTAACCTGGGTCTGTGCAAATGGGCGTTAGCTTTAGAAGCAGGGCTGCATATAAAGCACATTTAATACTCTAACTCTAACATACAGGGACCGTAAAGTGTGTTTTAATAAGTACCTAGTATTCGCGTAAACTTCAGAACCGAATATACTGGGTGTCCTAAAAGCGAAGGATAATCCTGTAACTGCAAATAGGTCACGTTATGGCCTATTATATGTAAAAATTTTAAGTCTCACCATTTTCGAGATACCCTCACTTTAAATATTTTTTTGAAAATTTCGTCTTCGCTCATTAAATATCATGCCAATTCCTGAAATTACAACTTAATCGAGATCTGTAAAATGTTTTAAGCTCACAAATGATTGAGACATCTAAGCCTTTTTGACAATAATATTTTAGGGTACCCCCAAAAAATGCATTGTTTGCAATATTTTTGTAAAATCTAATTCGAACATCAGTCTTTCATGTGGTGTAAAAAAAATCTACCAAGAGGAAAGTGTCAATTACTTTCAAAACTTGTTTAGTTATTGCCGATTCTGAAATGGTAACTATTATTTAAAAAAATGACATATAATAAGCCATAACGTGAGCTATTTGCAGTTACAGGATTATCCTTCGCTTTTGGGACACCCTGTATAGGGACTACTAAACTTAAGGCTCGATATTTCAAGGTTGATATAAAACGTTAAGTTTACCTTTAGCATCGACAGAGGGCGGCTCCGGCGAGTAAAGGTTGCGCAGGCGCTCCTCGCGCAGGCGGTACATGTGCGCGCGGATCTCCTTCTTGCGGGAGAAGTCCTCCGTCTGCTGCCACTGGAATGACACAAGTCATTTATCAAATTAATTAGGTAATGTAAGGTGTAGTTAGTTAATTTATTTAGTTTTTGTTCATAGCACGACAGGCTACAAATTCTAACACCACTTACAGTTTTGAATAGCAATAAAACACATAAATTAACTCTATTTCAAGTTGCCAGGCGTTCACATGTTAACCCAGTTCTACTATTCTAAATCAGGAAGCATTCTAATAGTTAGGTGTTTTCTTCTATCACTTGATTAAGAAGATATAATATCAGGTGTGATTTACCATCCGCCGCAGCAGGTCCTCGTCACGTATAAGTGACACGTCTCCTTCAGACATTCTGTGAACAAACGAAAATTTTAATTATTGTTCTACCTACTCCATAAGTATTTTATTTATTTACCTAATAATAAACATATGAATAAGTTAACATCTGTGTTATCTCAGTAGCTTAATAAAGCCATATAAAGTCATCGCCAAAGAAGGACAGTGTTTTTTGTCATAAAATTCAGAGACATGAATATGAGACATGTACATTGAAAATGGATATTGCGCAATGGTCGACCGCAATCGTTCCAAGATCAACATGTTAAAATGGACAACAATAACGAGATTAAAACGCATAATCGTACTGCGAGATAACTCAAAACAATTAAATATTTCAATGGACCATTATTGCTTAATTTTTGGAATAAATATAAATATTCAGTCAGGGACGTTAAAGGAAACTCTGTTATTTTAAGGATTAGAGAAGGAAATCTCACAAGCAGCATCCTGTCTTTTCAGTCAGTTTACATGCATGATGTGCAACATTGTGATTGTTCAACATTTATTTATTTACATGATGACAACACGTGAAGACCAATTGAACCTTTTATGCGCAGGCGCCGCTGCTGCAATTGAGCGACCTTCGCCATCGACTGTTGTTTACTGAAACTGGCATAATATAGTGCGTTGTATTGACATTCAATAAGTACTGAATGATAGTAAATTTAAGCATTTATTACATTACAAATGCAATACTGCTGTATTGCATTTCATTTCATACATAAACCTTTTGTGGGCTGCTGATTAATAACCAAGCCCGGGCTAAATCAGACAGGATTGAAATCGTAACATGCACGAACAATCAAAGATTTACGTAGTGACTGCAACGGACAGGTTTATCTAATTAAGAATAAGATTGAACACGTAGATTGTTAAGTAACATTATCTAGAGTCGTTTCTACAGAGGTATCTCTTCTTTTAAATAACTATATTGACACGGTTAACCGTGCTTAAATGGCAGCCAGGCCGTAAACCGAATCCGAATAAATCCGGCAATAAATAAAAAAATAAAAAAAATGGTAATTAACCCACTAACTGTCGTGGTTTCAGATTAAGGCATTTGTGTTTGTGTCACAAATACGAGACAACGATTACGCCGGGGTAATCTCCCATTTATACCTACTTAAATACATATTAAAAACTTAAATCCATGACTTGGGTACAAATGTTCGTGCTTATTAAATAAACATTTGTCCCTTGCAGGATTTGAACCCGTTGGCATAGGAGTCAAGAGCGCTAACCATGCACTACACCTAACGTGTCGTCAATAAACGCATCGAACACGGACTTTGCAATGTCGCGACAATATCAGCGTAATATCTGTATGTGCTGACTGCTGACTCATCGAATGTTCGTTCGAGTGGTAGGACTACCTTGAGCACCAGATGGCGATCGGCGACATAGCGACATGTTTCAGAAGGTAAGACATGTGTCCATGTTGGGCCGCGGGTCTCGGCGCCCTTGTCCTACTGCAGAACGGCTGTATAAGGACTTGGACTGCAGCTTTGCCTTACAGGGCGGACAGTCTTGTTGCAAGTGCGCCACTACTTGAGATATTCATCGGTTGGACCTGACGTAATTTTGAGGATTTTATTATCCATCTGTATTTATTACATTGTATTCTTTAATTAATGTATCTCGAAGGTTTAGTGACATAATGACCTATGTAATCACATCACGATAAGCTCAATGGACAAGGAAACCTCAGCAAGTCAATCTTTACACATGAAATCAACAATCTTTCTACTGCGTCGTCGTCAAGGCAATTCGAAGAGATGTCATCATTTAGCCAATAATACCGTATCTCAAAACAGGGGTTTTCCATTACATGCGAATAGTAATACCAACGGACTAAAACAGGATACTCTGATTTGACGACGACTGTGGGTAGATGTGGGCCGCACGCCGGTTATTTGAACAACGATGATCTCAGGTGAAGAATTCCTAATGATCATGCGGTCTGACAAAGGAATCTCAGCATTTTTCGCATATCGCAGACCGTTGTCATTACGCTTTCTGAGAAGCACTCGAGAAACGTAAAACATAAACAAAAAGCCGAGCCGCGGTTGCGCTTACAAGAGTCGCCGGTGACGTCACGGCGCAGGCGCACCGATGACAGCCGCATGATGCAACTAGTCCAAGCTGTCTGCTGTCATCACCAGCATTCAAGACGTGTTTGTTATTTGGACACATTTTTTGAGTAATGAAAGTCTAGCCAAATAATAGATACCTACTAGGTTCCTGTGTAGTACCGTATGTAACTATCTATCCAAACAATTTGCAACTACTAGACTCAAGAGTTCCCACATCATCGTAGCCTTACCAAATGTTATCTGAATAGATTATAATTTATCTGCTGAAGTCAACTAAGGGCAAACAATAAAAGCTACTACGAGTACAACTTGATGGTAAACTACCGTCCAGAGACCGCACCCGCTTCAAACCCGCGACCCGGCTAATGAGAGGTGAGCTTTCTAACTACCATTCAGTAGACACTTACCACCTTACGTTTCCTTATGTCTGACAAGACACTAGGCGTTGTTAAGGTAAAGAAAGTAGCAGTTCTACCTACTAATACAGAACTCGGGATCAGTAGCCTACACCAACCATGGAGCTATGCCTTGAAAAGACAGTTAAGTAGATATCGAATTTTCCTATGTTTTTTTTTTATAAATTTATATAACTTAGGCTTGAAAGCACTACTTTTACCGAAGGACAGTTGATTGTGACAGTAAAAGTCCCTACCTACTGACCTGTTTATAATGATCAAACCCACCAACACGGTTATCCACTCGTACTCATATTAAAGGAAAGCCACAATTATTTGATAAAAATCACAAAATCTTAGAAGCCTGCATAGTGGAGGGACCGAAAAACATAAAAATAGGTACGTAGGTTAAATAACAAGTAAAGTCAAACAAATTATTTTCATTCACAAAGGCCCATTGAATCATTGCTAAAGAGAATGAGCTAAACAAATATTGTTCTACTCAGTCGTTGTGTCGTCCGTAACAAGCAATTAGCAGCCACTTGTAAATAGAGCCGGTGACGACATGCCATAGGTATCGTTTAGGTAACTACCTCTCACGGTGTTGGTGTCGCTATCTCCTATCTGACCACCCAGAAAGTGTTGCGCATACGACGGGGATTAGGAGATTAGAGCCCGACCGCGTAAGTGCTAAGGATGCTCGAATTTTGTCAAACATAAAGATACACCTGGACGGACAAGCCATCTATAGTTTGGAACACAAATTAATCAACAAAGTGATATGATGCATCTGAAGAAATTGATTTAAATGGTTTCTTAAGATGCTATTGAAATTTAAAGCCACTCAACATCGTCTCATCAAAGGTTACAGAATGCAAGCGATTGGCCGGTGAGCGTAGAAAGTGCTCGGACGGGTGTCGGCTTGTGGAGTATCGCACGCAGCCTTGACCCTGCGCCTGCGCCGACACGACACGGCGTTGCCATGACAACTGTCTAACCGACATGACTGTCTGCACATATATTCTGTGGTCTGCACAACTTGACGCAACTAATTTTATAGATAACACCTTTATGGGCGTACACGCGCCGCATCAATTTCTCATACAAAGTTCATAAATACGAACGAAATCCGACGTTTACCGAGTTATTGAGCAGTTTTGAATCGAAATAATAAATATGAATGAAGAAACCGTATTTTAGCTGTTTTTAGGGTTCCGTAGCCGAATGGCAAAAAACGGAACCCTTATAGTTTCGTCAAGTCTGTCTGTCTGTCTGTCTGTCTGTCTGTCTGTCTGTCTGTCTGTCTGTCTGTCTGTCCGTCCGTATGTCACAGCCACTTTATTCTGAAACTATAAGCATCACATAGCTGAAACTTAGTAGGTAGGTATATCTTGTTTACCGCTTTCCGATTCAGATACAAAAAGTAAGAAAAAATAATATTTAAGGGGGGGCTCCCATACATGAAACTAAAACCTAATTTTTTTTTTTACTCAAACCTATGCGTGTGGGGTGTCTATGGATAGGTCTTTGAAAATGATGTTGAGGTTTCTAAAACCATTTTTTCCAAAAGTGTAAGGTTTGAGATATAGACGCTTCCAAAGTGGTAAAATGGGCGTCCCCCCCATCTAACTTTTGAACTAAGAAAGTAAAAATTTTGAAAAAAATATATGATGTAGATCTTAACAAAAACTTGCAACGAAAATTGGTTTGAAGGAGATCGAACCAGTAGTTTTTGAGATATTGCACATTTTTATCAACCGCAAATATAACTTTGTCTTTCATACAAACACTATGAAAAACAAAGTTATTTTTGCTGTCACAATATATTGTGATGTTTTCGTTAAGTGAAAGTAAGTGGACCCTGAATTCAGTTTAGGGTGGCACGGAACCCTCAGTGCGCGGGTCCGACACGCACTTAACCGGTTTTTTTTGTTTAGATTTGTGTTGGAAAAGATATGATTGTATAAGATATTACCTTTATTTTTTCTTTAAAAGCATTGCTAATTTGGAAAACTGCAACATTAGATGGTGCTGAATTCCACTTTGGTCAATGACTCAATCTTCCATTTCGAACAGAAATTGAAAAAAAAACATCAATAACTTCCTTAGTTTAGGACACATTTACGTTTAGGACATGTTTATTTTTTTACATTTAATTGTTTTTAACCTAGTGGTTTTAATCATATTAGGCACTGTTAGAGAAATCTATAAAACAGCTGTTCGTTTATTGTTACAACTCACTAAAAATCAAATAATTTGGAAATGTTTTTATTACGTACGTATTACGTCTTACTCGAAAGAATTTCCTACAATTACTATCAAATAGATTTTTTGTAGAATGCGGTTTTGCAGAGTTGTCAAGCTTGGAAAATACTAGAGATGTGCCGACTATGACTTTGGCCGACTAGCCGACTAGTCGGCAGCTAAATGGCCGACTAATCGGCCGACTAGTCGGCCAGGCCGATCATTACTTTCGGTAAAATCCGGGTGACGTCGGAAATGTTCGTGAGCGCGCTCTCGGCTCGTAGAATTAGAGCACGGCCGGCGCCCACGTGGACCTGTCAGGACATGTTTTTGTTGACGTCGTTTATTCTACGTCATTCATTATTTGTAAACATAAAAACCGGCGTTTTATTGGTGTTTGATGAAATAAAGAATATATAACGTTCAATTACTAAGCTAACAAATGCAAATAATTGAATTAATAGTGAAATTAACTTTTTTTGACGAATTGGAGGGAGAAGGTAGCAGTAAAGTGAAGTGCAACAGTGTCAAGCAGTTATTTCTCGTGGTGGTCAGGGGAAAAAGGCAAATACTACGAGCATGACAAATCATTTTAAGTACAAACATTCACAACTGATGCCTTAACTAGGTTCTTATTAATCCTTATTAATTTCAAGATTGAATAACTTTGGGATGTCAAAGGAAGAGTTCCAATTTTTTATGTTATAATTGAACCTACTTATTACCAATGATTATTTGCTTTAGCCTATATTTTGTTATTTTATAAAAGGTTAAAGGAAGGGTTCCTATTAAAATTTTCTACCAATTATTAAATTGTATTGTAAACTGAAACTGTGATTCTTATAATAAAAAATAACAAGAGTAAAAATACAATTTAATTTCAACCACTCTATTTTTAAGCATATTAACATGAGTGAGAAGCGGGCCGACTAGTCGGCGGATTTAGCCGACTAATCGCCGACTAGTCGCCGACTACAAAAATGGCCGACTAGTCGGCTTTACCGACTAGTCGGTACATCTCTAGAAAATACGCTTTTTCGCCAAAATCGCGTTGTAGTCTCTTAAGAACACTGACGGACAAGAAAAGACTGATAACAAGGTTTTACAATACACGAAACCCCAAAAAATTGTTTGGATAAAATGAACAAGGTATACAGTTTTTTAACGACTATATAGTTCGTAGCCGCATCATAAGTATGAATAGATTTACTAGTAAACACCTATTTGACTGACTAATCATGGTGTAGTACAAGTACGAGCAAATGCTGTAAATATCCGGTTTGGTTCAACCCTCCTCTCATAAAATGTTTAGTTGAAAAAAACAAATACCACAAACTGTTTAAAAGATACCACAACCCTCGCGACTATGATACCTTTTCACTGCTTCGAGCCCGTTGCAAACGTTTAATTAACCAATGCCATCGTGAGTATATTGCCTCGGTCGAGGATGGGATTAGCCAAAATATCAAGTATTTTTGGACATATGTTAATGGAAAACGAAACAAGTGCAACACCCTTCCTCGCGTCTTGGAATTTGAGGGGCAGCAGGCGTCGGATCACAAGAGTGTCTGTGAGCTTTTCTCAAGATATTTTTGCTCCGTTTACGAGAGGAACTGTAATGTTCCTACTCCACTCACATCACCAGCTACACTTTCTAGCTGCAGTCTCTCAGCTGTCACAGTTACGGCTAGTGAAATAGAAAAGAGACTTAAGTCCTTAGACATAAAAAAGAGCCCTGGACCTGATGGTATCCCACCTCTCGTAATAAAGCAGTGCTCTGAGGAGCTGTCTATACCCTTATGTATATTGTTCAACCAGTCGCTTCACCTGGGTGTTTTTCCTGATCTCTGGAAGGTAGCTCACGTAATACCCATTCACAAAGATGGTGACAAAACTCAATGTCAGAATTATCGACCAATTAGTATTTTATCCTGTTTTCCGAAAGTCTTTGAATCTATGGTGTACGATGTATTATATTCTCATGTTGAACCTCTTATATCTATGAAACAGCATGGTTTTATCAGAAAGAAGTCCACTGTGACAAACCTCTTGGAGTATAAAGATTACTTGTGTAAAGCTTTCGATAAAAACATACAAGTCGACTCTATATACACGGATTTCTCCAAAGCATTTGACAAGGTTAACCATTCCATGCTGTGTGCGAAATTGCAGTTCATGGGTGTACATGGATCACTTCTTCGTTGGGTAGAGTCGTATCTGTGTAACAGAAGTCAACTGGTTGCTCTTAAAGGGGTGGTTTCTGAACCTGTATTTGTACCATCAGGGGTGCCCCAAGGCTCACATTTAGGCCCACTTTTATTTAATGTCTTTATTAATGACCTCATCAACCAGCTAAGATGTCCCTGTTTATTGTACGCCGATGATTTAAAAATTTACTCTGTCATCTCCAACCTCAATGATGCTCTAGCTTTGCAACAGGATCTTGACTCGATATCCCAATGGTGCATTAGTAACCTGATGTTTCTCAACGTTAAAAAATGCTTCACTTTAACCTTTACCAGGAAAATCAATAAAATCGTCTACGACTATAAAATCAATAATCATGCTTTAATACGCCGTAGCTCGGCTAAGGACTTGGGCGTGATATTTGACGAGAAGCTGACGTTTGGGGAACATTATGATTTTGTATGTAATAATGCGTTTCGACTTCTGGGGTTCATACTACGCGTCGGTAAACAGTTTAAGAAACCCGACAGTCTAAAGTGTTTATTCAACACGCTGGTTAGAAGTAACCTGGAATATGCAGCCATCGTCTGGTCCCCTTTCTATAAAAAGCATATTGATCACATAGAAGGCGTTCAAAAGAAATTTTTGCGTGTGTTATCTTTTCGACAGGGTCTTCACCGCAAACTCAGCTCCTATGAGGCCAGGCTTCGTCGTTTTAATATGATTTCTCTAGAGGAACGACGTAAGCGCAGCGAACTCATATTTTTGCACAAAATTATTAACTACCTTATCGACTCCCCCCTATTACTATCTACCATCAATTTCAACACAGTTTTCAGATCCCGTGGCTCAAAATTATTTTCTCTTGAGGTTTACCGTAATAATACGTCATTTTACAATCCCATCGTTCGAATGTGTCGCCTATACAATGACATTGTGCGTACCCAGCCTGACCTTGATGTATTTACTGCAAGTCCAAATGTCTTTCGAAGGAGCATTGCTTCACTGTCTTGCTCCAGCGATATTGTTCGTAATTAAGTTAGTTTTATATATATTTTGTTATTGTATATTTTTTTTTCTCATTTTTCCATTGTACCTTATATTTGGCCATCAAGACTTAGACGTTAATCTATTCTAAGCTTATATCGAAAGATGTAATTGCTAGGATGCATTTTTGTTAGGTTACAATTTAGCTCATAATTTCTAGTTAAGTATTATTATAATCATTATTAATTGTAACCTGTTATGCGTCTTTATTAAATAAAAATAAAAATAAAATAAAGAAGCAAGAACAATGATGAATATTGATGAATATTTTCATACGCTCGAATAATTTGGGAATAAAGAAGATAATAAACCCCTAGTCGATTTCGACTACGGTGGCCAGTCATAACGACTAACTGACTGCGCTGGACATAGTGCACAAGTGTGTGCGTAAGCACAGGAGCACTGCACTCTCTATTCCTTTACTGTCATAGCCCGATGTGACAGCAATTTGACACGACCGCAGAGAGACCAGGCGTAGGACCAACAGCTTCACGTGCTTTCCAAGGCACGGGGGTTAAAAACACCGCCAACTTCCAAACTCCGGGCTTCCCTGAGAATTAACAGAAAATCCCAGGTACTTACATATTTTTGGCCCGACCCGGGGATCGAACACGGGACCTCTGGCGCACTATCGCTTTGAAATACGACCCTCTAACCGCTGCGCCACCGAGGCAGTAATAAATTAGGAAGATAAACCGGTAATAAAACAAGTCCGTTGGACTTGGACCAAATGAGTCTGCAATGCTGTGGTTCCTATCGAGATATCGATTATTTTGACGGATAAGTCATTCATTTATCCGTTAAAATAAACTTATTTCGTACCAGTTCATTCTGCATTAAAGCTTTTAAAACAGTTTTTTCATTGCACTATAACGGTTAAGATATAATTTTTATAACCCAATAAAAACCTCGTAAAGATATTTCAAAGATACTAAGTTCTAAGATATACCGTCAGAAATTTAAATATAAATTATATTTAGATGGATTCTATACGGTTGTAACTTACAGAAAGCTAATCGTGTTTTTTTTAAGAGTTTAAAAGCTTTTGCGATAAAAAGATACAAGAATGCTACTTTTGCGATATTATTTCAGAAAACTAAATAATAATTACATAACTATGAATAAAATATCAGGTCCCCAAGCATTAGAAGAAATTTTCTTGGTGTGACATATCAAATTAACCTTTACCGACATTAACTGCTCATCGGATATGCTGTCTAATTTAATTACGATAGGGCAAATGTGCATTTTTTGCAATTTTATAATATTGAAGCAAGATTACTTTAAATAGATAAGTTACAATGTTTTTGTTGCACAAGTTTAAAATCTTTGTGAAAAAAAAATTGTAACGCAATCGCAGGCTTATGGAAAACAGGCATCTTTTAAATCTCCCACTTGGTAAAAAATTATCCAAGCAATCCTCACGCTTAGAGGTAAAAGAAAAGGCAACCTATTGGCATTCTCATTCAGTAATGAAATGAGTAAAAAACTATCTTTTGAAAAGCTAAGAAAGCGCAAACGAGTAGAGAACTGATTTCCATGCACTGAATAACAATCCGCACGTTGGCAAATTATACCAAGGCTTTTCAAAATCTAGGGCCATTGCCAGGCCAGTAAAAGTGCTTTCACTTGATCAGAAATAACAAATGCAGTAATTGTGATGCCGGCGGCGCCCTCTGCAGGTCTACTACGAAAACCGAAATCCGTCAAAACGATAATCGTATTTCGGATCCGAAAGATTTTTAGTATGGAATGCTTACTACGAAATTCTTCCGATCCGCAAAACGATTATCGTATTGACAGATTTCGTTTTTCGTAGTAGGCCTTCTGTTACGCATTCAGCGCACGCGGCGCCCGCGCATTTTACAGTTTTGAGGAAACTCCGCGTGACGTCACGCACCGGATGTGCCAAATGTGAGGCTTTTGCCAAGTAAGACTACGGTCAGAATTTTGATAAGGCTTTGTAAATAGGCAGTTGAATATGGACTGCACTGAATATTTAGTTTCACATGACTTGAACACTGAAAAAAATAAGGTATATCTAATAAAATTAATAATTAATAAACCTAGCATCATACATTGCACCTATTCCTCATAACATAATACAATTCAAATGGGAAGGCTATTTGATTTATAATGATACGAACATTTTGCTTAACAAACAAACGTCGATCGTTCAGCGTCGAAACAAATAAGGAGATGCATTAATGACTGAAATCTAAACAATCATTATGAGCGATAAGATCTGCGCGCGCATCGCGAGATATGTCGCGGGCGTCTCCGGCGCATGCGATTGCAAAATTGGCGATAACTTGTCAAATAGCACTTACTCGCGACCTTGCATGTGGGCTGGGCGGGACGAGCTGATGTCACTCGCAAATATACGCCGAAGGTCTGCGACCATTTCCAATAAAGATGGCCTATTAAATAATCGCATATAAATTTATCAGTTTATCAGAATAGCCACTGAATGACATGAAGAATATTATTATGTCAGACAAATTGGCTGAATCCCTGAACTCCCGGAAAAATGCCGGCCGCGTGGATAATTGTATTGTGAAGATCCTTGCGTTGAAAATCACGAGCACACAACACATTACTCTATCGATTGTTTTAATTATTTATTGCTGTAACTAATATGTAATTGTTATACTTTAATGATTTTAATGATCATTGCCAATTTCAATTTCACATCTATTTCAATTACTTAATTAATTGATTATTCTGTAACTGACATTGTAATGTGTAAATCTAACCATATCGCAATTTTATTATTAAATGTTAATCAAAGTTAGTTCGTATTGTGTATTTTATGGCTAAATACGTTATAAGCAACTACTTCACTGAATACCAAATTTTGATCAATTTAACACCAAACCCTATATGGGAAATAAATGAATTAAGAATCTAGCCACCAAAAGAGGTAACTATACTCAACTACTCGGTACTCACATGTTAACTCAGACAGTTAAAAAGTATGGCCTATCAGAACCCTTATCCTCTTTAGTAGTGAGTAAGAAGGAACACCGACGGTAATGCGTTCAGCGCCGATACGATCATTCCGAATATTCCGATCGACCCGGTTATTGAAAGCACAAAAGCAGTCGATAGATCTTTATCAGACAAACGAGTAATTACAGATAAATACAGATTCTGTACGATGTACGAGTACGACTCCGCATCGGGATTCGATCATTAATATCTTGATAAAACACAGATTCCATATGGATACCTACCCCATTATATTATTTAACAGGCTCGAAAGACAGCTTGACATAAACTAAAAGAGGGTTGGATACAAACACATGGAAATATATTACTTTTGTAAATGATTCAAAACTGCGAGTAAATTTGTAGCGAATCAAATCGCGGAAACCTAAAGCTGTAGGTTATCATAGTTTATGTTAAAGTATCTGTTGCGACGGGGAAATTAATAACATAAAATAAATGTAGTTACTGTTGAAAATTTATTTTATCTTATACTACGCAACCAAAGAATTATGGTAGTTAGGTCCAACTAGGCTCCTAATTACTTTGGTCAAAATATGATCAGTTATGTGCCTTAAGTTCGCATAATATGCAGTTACTTCAATTGTGCGAATAATTATAGATTTGCCATATTAAGTTCCGATAGTTCCAAGCATAGATCGCGGATTCAATGATCTCACAACTGGTTTCTGGCTGAATGGCGTGAGTCAGCCTGCGCAGACTCCCACTGCACCACTTGTTTGTGATTGATTGTTCGCCCTATACGATTGTTTCCTGATTCCAAAACTATGGGAGTCACAGCAGGCGCTAATGGACTAATCTTATAGGCAATTCTGGTCGTTTTTCCATATATTCTTTGTTGTAGCTCCTTCCTACCTTACCATATTTACTGTATGGTGTGCAATATTCCCTCCAAAAATACTCTTATTTTCTTTTTTCTTGCTTCCAATAAATATAATATATCGTCAGCTACCCAATTGAATTTGCAATCTTCTATCTGTCCATTTTAATTCCGTAAAACTTTGATCAACAGGCCACAAGATTTCCCCTTGTTGGTTGGGGCGATGGTGTCTGTCAGTCAAACAGGGAACAGGCAGCATCAAAGTGCTTCACGCTGCGTTTTATAAAGCTCACATGAAAGCCAATTTAAGTTAGACCCTTATAAAAAACAAGGAAAATGTGTTTAGATTTTTGTTGATGATATTGCAATTATGCGAGATGATGTAACGCGGAAAGGTATCAAAAATTAAGGAAGAAAAGTTCACGAGCTAAGTAGAACAAATTGTGGTTATTGGACAGCTGGTGTCGAATTCATCTATAATTCACCAACAAGATTGGAACATACTGTGCCATGATTATTAATCTATACTAATATTATAAAGCTGAAGAGTTTGTTTGTTTGTTTGTTTGTTTGTTTGTTTGTTTGAACGCGCTAATCTCCGAAACTACTGGTTCGATTTGAATAATTCTTTTTGTGTTGGATAGTCCAGTTATCGAGGAAGGCTATAGGCTATATAACATCACGCTACGACCAATAGGAGCAAAGATATGGCGGTAAATGTGTAAAAAACGGGAGAAAAAAGTCACTATTCCACGCGGACGAAGTCGCTGGCAAAAGCTAGTTCATTATAATTTCTTCTTCAGAATTGAATGAATCAATTTGATCCGATTCACGCACTGGTGAAACAGATATAGCTCTCAGTTCAACTAGAATTCAAATTAAAAAAAAACGATTTTTCAAGGCAATCTGCTAGTAAAAACAACCAAGTTAACTAATATGTAAGGTGGAATTATAGATTCCAAAATATATAAAATAAGGAATTCTTAGGCGTCATGTATTAGGGCATCAATTGAAATAGTTTAAAAACCAGTGATCGCAGCAATTACATGTCACCCACGAGAGGAGCGGTATGTGCCCAAATGCCTTATACGAAGCGCTCCAAATGGACATACACATGCTTATAAGGAAAATTGTCGGACGGAGCAAAAAAACTGTAGCAGATACAACCAAATGTTAAGTTCTTCGTGAAGTTTATTTTTTTAATCAGTTTCTATGGCTCAATTCGATACACGTATCCTAGAATGAGTTGAGAAATACTCGTAGAAATTAGAAGACTTGCCATTTTGGTAGTGTTAAGAAGAGCTAATAACCAGCGGTAAGACTCAAGAATCATCAGGAACATAGGAATCTAATACACGTTCTTAAACGTATTCCAGCGATATGTAATTATGGTAATTAAAAGCTTATTAATATCCTCATTAAGTATAGGGTCTGATCTGACCCACGATGCTCGTGAGTAATGGCGGAGCTGCGAGTGAGTCTTCAGCCGTGGTTATTTTATTGGGTTATTAAGCTCGCATGCTGCATAAATTCTGCAAACATTAATTGTGGCTCTAGTGTTGGGCTTAGTGATAAACAAATACTTCAGTTTGATACTTGAAACAAGATTAAACTACTTTCGTTATAAATTCAGCATGAGCATGTCCAACTTTACACAGTGACTCCAGATCCAGAAATATAATCACGTTTCTGTCTAGTGTCCGGTAGGTATAAGAAGCGAGTAATCGCCCTTTGTACTCTTACTTATTTAAAGCAGGGCGCGTTGCTTTTATGTTAAAAAATAGGAGTCTCAATCAAGACCAGTTGTGGTCTTTATTAACAATTTGTTTTTCTTATTTTCTTGTCGATAATTTTGGGTCTAGTATCCGCACATTTCGTTTGACCAAATTTCGAAAATACACATTGTACTTATAAGGGCAATTTTTAACGTATTCTCAACTTCTCATTTTTATGTCTTTTAATATCTTGTTTTGTAAGTTATTTAACTCTATCTTATTGAAAATAAAAAATAATACATCAAGAAATGAAACATTATACTTTTTTGAGATGTTTATTTTTAGTTACAAAAGAGATTTTAAAAGGCTTATAAGTCTGGTAGAGAATTGGGAGATCAGTAATATCATGAAATACAGCCACTAGTCAGATTTGACTAAACCTAACTGGTTAGGGCTCGCAACTTGAGACTTGTAGTCGAGATTTCGTTGTACCTACTGTCTATTTAATGAAACACAATTTACGGATAATTTCGCGATAATTTATTTGATTTTTCATCCCGACGTTTCGAACACTTTACAGCGTTCGTGGTCACGGGGTTCACGGGAACGCTGTAAAGTGTTCGAAACGTCGGGATGAAAAATCAAATAAATTATCGCGAAATTATCCGTAAATTGTGTTTCATTAAATGTGTAATATTCGCGTAAACTTCAGAAATAAGTACCTACTGTCTACTTTAGGACGGTCTCGTTAGGAAATAGGTTTAGGAATGACAAATTTGCATCACAAATTCTCGACTTGGGAGTTGTTTCATGAATTATACGATGATTAACAATTTCTTATGGCGGCCCATCCCTAGCGCCATCGCGCAACATCGGGAGTGCACAGCGGCGCACGCGCATTGGAACTGGTTTCCCGAGGGTGCGCGCCGATAGGCCTGTTTATTTGTTTTGTGTGTGGTGCACTGCACACACAACCTAGGGTGCCAACTTTGCTGTCATTGACTGCTTTAGAAACATTGTAATTTATACACTTGCAAAAATATCTTATGCTTATTATTTTACATATGGCTCCAAGAACACTCAAAAAATATTTCTAAACGTTGTGGAAGAAATTGTTTCTTACACCATGAACTGTAATAGTTACCCTTGCTTGAACATCAGCGCTTGGATGACCTTTTCATCTTTTTATAAGTTTTTAAATAGTGGAAGAAAGGATTGTACCTAATGATGACCTAACCAACTATTTTTAGAGCGGCTGTCATTAGTAATTGTGGTATCATCAGTCCTATGGCTCAGTGAACTCCGAAACAACCACAAATGCAAAATATTAATTGTGGTTAGTTTTTGTTAAAATATTTTTGATGGGAGTCGGTTGTGGTTTGTTATTATGACAAGACGTATGGTACAGATCCTAATCAGACTACTTAGGCCCGGTTTCCACTACCATACACACATATTTACAGTAAAGGTTTCATACACGCAATCAAAAACTATTTTCCGAATGAAAACATACGGCACGTGGGCTCAAAACAAAATGAATTAATTAACCACACATTGACAATGGAAATGAAAACAAATGACTGTTCAAAACGAAATAGAGATCTAATCGCAAAGAATTAGCGATAAGTAAGTATGCCTCAAAACGCGACTCGTAGACGAATTTGTAGCTGTCATTTTTTACGATATGCAAATAAGGTTTTTTGGGCACAAGTTTCGGTTTAAAGACCTTTTAGGGCTGATACGCCTACGTGTTAGAACACAGCAAACTTTGCTACGCTATGATACGAATACAATATTGTTTGAGGGAATAAATAAGTTCTGTTTTATTTGATTACGGTAAATGTCTGATAAATAAATAGGAAGAGGCAACTCAAGAGATTTTTCTGTTGTAGGAACACAATAAAAGTAGCATTAAAATTCTTCACAGCAAAAGCATGAAATCACAATGTGAAGAACTAGATCTGATTATGTTACTTATGTAGCCATGATCAATATTAATTACAGAACAGATTGGTCCATTTTCTGCGTAGTGTCAGAGCGTGTGCGAGCGGGCGTGACCCGACCTGCGCCGGCGCATTCCCACAAGATACGGCCCAAAACCAAGTTTACTTGAAACATCACTTATACCTTTTATCTGTCGTGAATTTCTATGGACACGAATAAAAATTAAAGGTGCCAGCAGATAACTATAACTGCAAAGTTACCACCAAAGCTGAGTACGACCACCTACATGGGTGTAGTTACCATACAGGGTAAAACCACTTGGACAAAACTGTAAATAACATGAAATCCTGTAAACGCTCTAGGTAAGGCTGGGTCCTCATGAGTTTAATAATCATGAGAAACATCATAATCAACCATCTTAGTTATTATACAGCGAATCCTGTTTAGGCCCTTAATGCATGTCCTAGATGCAGCGTCGCGGGGCTGAATAGAACACCCGACACCGCCTGCGCAGCCTTCATGCGCCGCGCGCGCGACCTGTTGCCAGACAATGCGGGCTGCGGACAGTGCGCAAGCGCATAGCGTGAGCTAAGGATGGACCAATGGGTATGAATGTACACTGTACAGGCTTCGAGTTTAAATGAGGAAAATAAGAATACATAGGGTCGAACAGTTATCGAATGAACTTTACCCTCGAAGACCCTTCCCCTACCCTTAATAGTAACGCAGTTTTAAAAAATATTAACGTCCTTCATAAAAGATGCAATAAGCAACCAAAAATTGCGCACATGAGGGACTTGGAACATCATCTTCTGACAGACTGGCCGCCCATGCGCAATTTTTGGTTTCTTATTTCATTTAAGAATACAAATGTGACACTGAGTGTTAGAAACATTATAAACATTATAAACGTCCTAATTACCGAAGAACACAACACGATATATTCATTCTGCTATTCTTTCAATCTATGAAAGATTAATAACCTGCTTGTACGTTTACCACTGTCTATTACAATAGAACGTTGATTATTATTTATTTTAATAGACAAATGGCAGGATAAAAACTATAATTTTCTACGATCATTACATTCAATGGACGAGTGCAATCAAAGCGGTGGTGGCGCGATGGCTGCAAACAAAAATATATGTAATTTATGAAAATACTTCAGAAATATATCAAAAACGATTTTATTACATGCTTAAATTTCTCAGCCTTCATGCATGACACATTCATGAGGTAACTGGAGGAAACTATTTAAGATGGTACTTATTTAATTAAATGATGGTATGACAACTTTCAAATAATTAAACGGTAGGCACGAAACAACAAATATGTAATTGCGAACGAAAGTGCGAGTAAGTAGTAGGTTTGTTTTTACAGTTTTTATTTAGTAGATACTAGTGGATAGATTGTAATAAGTGAGTGGTAATAATTTTTTTACCAAATTCAATTTATAAATTTTAAAAACAGCACTTTAATATATCTTTTCCTTATAAATTCCGCCTACGTGATATTTGTTTAGTTTCTGTGAATTAGATGGCTCGAACGGTTTCGATAAATGACATCACTTAGTGTCGTGGGCGAATAAGTACATTTCTAGCCTCAATGAATATTAGTATTTACTACAAACGCACCTTGTGCTGTATGAGATCATGAGCAAACATAGAAATTGACTATAACAAATTCAATAGTATCGTAGTTACATTTAAATTTTTGTGAATCACTTATTTTTATCATCAGCATAATAAGGGATTTCGGAGTACTTCTTCACAAAACTTAGATTCTGATAAATCCACAGCTAATGTTTTTTTTATGTGACTCAAATTTATTTCGGATAATAATTAATTAGTAAGTTTATTTACATGCAAAAGATATATAAATGCTACATGCGTTAGTAAACCTTACAGCATTGTCCTGTTCCAATATAATATTTGCATTTATGTTACTTCTTATTGGCTAGACATAATCTAACTGAGTAAATGCCGTAATTAAAATTAACGCGACTGTCGGTGTCGGGCGACACTGAGACATGCTAATAAACAAACTATGTTATTGTACCGCATAGGAGGAAACTACGACAGGTATTTACGATTATACTTGAAGTTAATTTTGCAAACAGCAGATAACTAACTGCATCACAGCTTAGTGGTATGTCGGTGATAAAATTATTTTAACTCACTTTAATGTTAGATGCAATATTAAGGGAAACGTTTTTTTGCAGTGAGAAAATAACTTATTATTTTCATTCATAAACATCTCAAACGCCATTATTATGTAGATACAAAAAGCACCTGGCACTCTCAAGTACTAAAGGTAATAAAACTAATTTTCAAGAGAAAGCTAATTAACTGACTGGCAATTTGCTGGAAGTCACCGAATTTCATGTGTTTAGGTTTATGTGTAATGGGAGGCACAATCAAAGCCGAGTGTGAATGACTTCTTTTAAATAAATGCTTATTTTAATTATCTTCACAAAATAAAATGTAACATGAAATTGCAATGCAGGTTAAAAAAAACCATAAGACACGTTAACAACGGGAACATATTTTCAGGAGAAAGCTATGCAACAACTCACCACCACTAATATATACAGCACACAGTTTTTTCTGAATAGGTTTTTATTTCACTACAAAGGAAACTTTTTCTGAAATTCACTAAGCTTCAGGAGTTAAGTTCATGTAAGAAGAGGCACAGGCGACGCGGAGTCAGACGGCGCGGCGAGTGCGCGCGCGCAGTGTTCGGTACGGCGCGGATGACCCACCTACGCCTGTCTAGTCGGGCTCACACCGTGTTGTTAAATTTAATTGTGGTCGTAAAATAACGCAATAAAATACTGTAATTAAAAATATTAATAAGCAATTGGAGACTAAGGATATGTTGGCTTCCATAAATATAGAAATAAATATGGCTATGATGATCTGAGGCATGAATGACATCAATATTACTTACTTTGTCACTCCTTCTTGGACTTTGTGACTATCTTTATTTACTGTTAAGGAAACTTATTTCTATAGGTCATTCATAATCAATATCCCGCGACAGCAGCATGTTATCCCGGCAAACAAGTGCGCTACCTGACAATAGTAACGCCATTCTAGTAAGTCAAGTGCCAATGTCGTCAATTGCTGTTTCGAACACAATCTAGTCTATCCTGCATGCACTCCAACCCACAACAGGGTTAAAGCAAATTGAAGATTGATGCATTTAACAAAAATTCTCTAGAAGGGGAATATTATACTGTGTAGAGTGGGAATGTCTCAGTTGGAGTGACTCCGAGTATGTAACGTCGGCCAACAGCTATGATTCTCGGTCCTGGTAAATAAGGAACTAAACCTTGCTGGTAAATGACACTACAAACATTGTAGTGCAACAGTTTTAGTGTAGATGGCTCTATTTGTAGCGACATTAAGTAAATTGTTGCATTATCTATGTTTGCTCTCTTCTCTTTGAACAATGTAACTGCCCGAATGTCCGTTTTACAATAAATTAGTTTTAAATTATATTGAGTGAGTTTTTGCTTATTGATGGACCCGACACACTATTAAACATGGTCCTTTAACGCCGGGAGTCTTTTGTCTGCTAGTTTTCGTGCATAGCTTCGTTTCATACTACGATCGTCGTACTACGTCTTACTACGTGTTGAACAAAAGGTTGAACAAGATGGCGAAGACGGGCGAAAATTTTGATGACGCTGTGAGCGACATAAGTCAGGAACAGCAAAGGCTCATTAATAAACGTAAGTATATAAAAGGACGTATAACGCTCTTAGAGAATGAGCTTGGAGATCTAACTGGCGTGATTTCCACCGCCAAGCTTGATGTTGCATCAGAACGACTCAGCGGTCTTTTCGAGAAGTTGGAGAACGTCAACCTCGATTTAGAAACCTTAAATCCTTCCGAGACCAAAGAGGGAGAACGGATTGAAAGCAAATGCCTGGATTTTCTGGCAAAATTGCGAGAGCAACGCGAAAATTTGAGGCAGAAGACAGCATCGGAAAGCGGCGACTCCGATTCAAAGACTGGAAACCGTCGCAACCACACGCCCAATCTGCCTAAGATATCACTGCCCAAATTTAGTGGAAGCTATGGCGACTGGCTGGATTTTAAAGATCTATACGTCTCAATGGTGCACGAAAATGATGACGTGAGTGCTGTTCAAAAATACTTTTACCTGAAGTCGTGCCTGGTTGGTGAAGCTGCGTCATTGATCTCCACATTGGAGTGTACGGTTGAGAACTACTCTAAAGCATGGTCGGCAATATTATCACGCTATGACAACAAGGTGCTAATAGCAAATTACCACTTACAGCACATTCTGTCCTTAACTAAAGTTAATAATAAAGTTTACACTTTAAGGCAACTTTTGAATGAATTTACGCAACATTATAACTCTCTATTATCACTGAATATTTCCAATTTGCAGGATATCATGTTGATACATATCTTGTCTACTAAAATTGATTACAGTTCTTTACGTGATTTTGAGTTGCAAAGAAACTCCAATGATTTCCCTAGTTTGCAGCATTTCCTTAGCTTCATTCAACAGCGCTGTCAAGCATTAGACATGATTAGCCGTGATGAAGGGGTGACCAACTCAAAGACTTCCACTCCGGGGAAAAACACCTCACATGTAACTGTTGGCAGTGGCAGTGGCAGTAATGCAAATGGTAAGTCAGTTTCTTGCTTGTATTGTCACAAGAATCATTCAACTTCAAAATGTTTTAAATTCATTAAACTAACACCTAATGACAGAAAAATATTTGCTAACAAAGCTAAGTTGTGTGTTGTATGCTTATCAGATAAGCATTCTGCTAGTAATTGCACAAGTAATATTGTATGCAAAAAATGCTTACAAAAACATCACCAACTATTGCACCTTGATACAGTGTCACCACATAGTTTGAGTACAGACTCCAATACTCTGATTTGTAATGAACCCCCGATCAGTCCCCCCACAAATGTTGTTATGACTTCTTCAATAATTACTCAGAACAATAACACCTCTGTTTGTCAGGTATCCCTTCTTCCTACTGCCTCAGTCTATGTGTGTGATCAGGAAGGTAAGAGATATGATTGCAGGGTGCTTTTGGACATAGGTAGCCAAAAGAACTATATTAGCTCAGCCTTTGCTAATAGTTTAAAATGTGTTGATTTTGAAGATACCAATCAAACTGTGGCCGGGGTAGGTGGTCATTCATATAAGTTAAAGCATAAAGTTGCATTATCAGTTTATTCTAACTGTTCTGATTTTGAATTTAGTTCAGAATTTGGTGTGTTAGATTTTATTACTGATCCCTTACCAATGGTAAATGTGTCCAGAGAGGCACTGCCGTCTCTTATGCATTTGCATTTAGCTGACCCAAATTTCAATATATCTAAAGAGATTGATATGATACTTGGTGTTTCATGTTTTGCGAAATGTCTTAGAGAAGGCAAGATAGATTTAGGCCACAATATGCCTACATTAATAAACACCGCATTTGGATGGATTTTTTGTGGTGAATTATCTGTGGTAGGTGAACATATTTCAAACTTAAAGAGTCCCTGTCATTTGTCTGTCCTACATAATGATATTAAAAAGTTTTGGCAATTGGAAGAAATGCCTAATGAAAATACTTTAACTTTTCAGGAGAAAAAGTGCGAGCAAACCTACATCGAGTCCGTATCAAGGGATGAGGATGGCAGGTATTGCGTCGGTTTGCCAGTCAATGAGGAGCTTCTACCGAAATTAGGTAACTCATATAATGTTGCTTTTCATCGTCTTATGTCCTTGGAAAATAAGTTCCAGAAAAATCCTGAGTTTTTTATAGGATACAAAGCCTTTATTGATGAATTCGTAAATTTAGGTCATGCTAAGTTTGTTGATGTAAATCCGCATAAAGATGAAGACATTGAATTTTACATGCCTCATCATGCTGTCATAAAGGAAAGTTCCTCTTCTACTAAACTAAGAGTTGTCTTCAATGCTTCTCAGCCTACTACCTCTGGGCTTAGTTTAAATGATGTTCTTTTTGTGGGTCCTGTCGTTCAACCTGACATGTTCACCATCCTGCTTAGATTTCGCACATATATTTATGTTTTCGTGTCTGATATAGCTAAAATGTACAGGCAAATACGAGTTAAGCCCCAGTATCAATCACTTCAACGGATTCTCTGGAGAGATGATCCATCGCATGATATTAAGTGCCTTCAACTAGGTACTGTTACGTATGGAACGGCATCTGCAAGTTATCTTGCTACCCGGACGCTAATTCAACTGGTTGAAGATGAAGGTGAGAATTTCCCTGCTGCCTCTAAGGCTTTGATTGACGGTACCTTTGTTGATGACATTCTGCACGGTGAGAATGATTTGTCTTCTGCATGCAATACCATCAACGAGTTACAAATGTTGCTTAGTAAAGGTCAATTTGAGTTGCATAAATGGTATGCAAATAGCCCAGAATTGCTGGCGCAAATTCCTCCTGAGAGACATGAGAAATGTCAATTCTCTTTTCATGATAAAGAAGGTTCTTGTTTAAAAACATTAGGCTTAAAATGGGAACCGACCATGGATAAATTCCAGGTTGAAGTACCTAATTATCAAGCTTCTACCAACTTTACCAAAAGACACATTCTGTCTGACATTGCTAGGGTATATGATCCTTTGGGATTTATTGCTCCAGTCACAGTCTATGCAAAAATAATAATGCAAGAGATCTGGAAATCGAATGTTGATTGGGATTCAAAAGTACCTAATGATATTGCGTGTAAATGGAAGTTGTTTTGTGCACAGCTTAAATGTTTGAATGATGTTTCAGTGCCTCGCCTCTTACTGGATCCTGATGCAGAGAAGGTTGAGCTTCATGGCTTCGCTGACAGCTCCACGAAGGCTTATGGCTGCGTCTTGTTTGTTCGTTGCAGTCATGCTAATAATTTTACAGTCCACTTAGTCTGTGCGAAGACACGAGTTGCTCCTCTCAAGCCTGTAACATTGCCCAGGTTAGAACTTTGCGCTGCACTGTTGCTTACCAAGCTTATGAGAAAGGTTTCAGACATTTTGAAAATTCCTCCTGAGAATTTATTCTATTGAACTGATTCCATGATTACAATATGTTGGATTAAGAGTGATCCCGCCAAGCGTGATGTTTTTGTGTCAAATAGAGTCGCACAAATACAAAGTTTATCTCAAAAGGACAACTGGTTCCATGTAAAGTCATCAGATAATCCTGCAGACGTTGCTTCACGTGGTTTGGAGCCACAGTGCCTCCCAAATTGTAAAATGTGGTTTGATGGTCCACAATGGCTTTCGCAA
The DNA here is from genome assembly GCA_963584085.1 of Pyrausta aurata. Lineage (NCBI taxonomy): Eukaryota > Metazoa > Arthropoda > Insecta > Lepidoptera > Crambidae > Pyrausta > Pyrausta aurata. Next base: position 307,851 of record OY757264.1, on the reverse strand, counting down.
ACTGACTCGCCTTGGCTTCAGTCACCTCAGGTAATTCCTAAAATTAACTTAGTAGACTCTGAATGCGTTGATTCTTGTGATAGTATGCCCAGCGTGTCGTTGCTTACAAGCGAGAAGACCAGAAATGACCTTCTTGACTTATTTGATAGATTTTCTGATTGGGGTCGATTGCTTAGAGTTATGGCTTATGTTCGCCGGTTCATTAACAACGCAAGAAGTAAAAGCAATAGAGTCGTTGGCTTTTTAACAAGCAAAGAACTCAATCAAGCATCTATGTTTGTAATAAAATGTGTGCAGCATTCATATTTTCAGAATGATGATGGTTGCGTTTCGGCTAAGATTGGTAGCGGTTCAAAGTCTTTGAAATATTTAAATATATTTTCAGATGGCGAAGATATGCTGCGAGTTGGTGGTCGCCTCCGTCATGCGGATATTCCTGTCCAGCAAAAGTTTCCCTTGCTGCTGCCTGCACGTTGTCACGTCACTAATTTGTTAATTAAATATGAGCATGAGAGGCTTTTGCATGCAGGAACCCAGACGACGTTGTCTAGTTTGCGGAGATTATGTGTGGCCTCTGAATGCACGAAATAGCGTACGTCATTTCATACACAAGTGTGTTCGCTGTTACAGGTTTAAAGCTGAATCTGCTTCACAAATCATGGCTGATTTACCTGCGTGTCGGGTAAATCCTTCTCGGCCGTTTCTGTTTACAGGTATTGACTTCGCTGGACCTCTGTCTGTGAAAATCGCACGTATAAGGAAGCCCCTCATCACTAAAGGTTATATCTGTCTTTTTGTTTGCTTAAGCACTAAAGCGATTCATGTTGAACTAGTTTCAGACCTCACAACTAAGGAATTTTTAAATGCTTTGCGTAGATTCATATCTAGACGCGGTAAATGCGCAAAAATATTCAGTGATAATGGCACGACGTTTCATGGAGCCAAAAATGAGCTTCACGAATTATTTAAAATGTTTAAAAAGGACTTTGAACATATTTCTAATTTTGTAGCCTCTGAAGGCATTGAGTGGCGATTTATAATTCCTCATTCAGCTCATTGGGGGGGGATATGGGAAAGCTCTGTAAAACTAGTAAAACACCATCTCAAAAGAGTTTTAGGAAATACTGTACTCTCTTATGAACATTTGTATACGCTTTTAACTCAAATTGAAGCTATTGTAAACAGCCGTCCTATAACTCCATTAACAGACTTGGATGATGAAGGCGAATGTCTTACACCAGCTCATTTCTTAATAGGGAGCAGCCTAACATCATTCCCAGAAGGTGATTTTACTACATTTCCTGACAACAGGCTAGACATATACAACCAAATATGTAAAATGCGCCAAAGCTTCTGGAAGCGATGGAAGGCTGATTATTTAAACACTTTACAAGATATAAATGGTGCAAAGAAAATCCTGATTTAATGTTGAACACTATTGTATTGTTAAAGGATGATAATCAGCCACCATTATCTTGGCCTTTAGGTCGTGTAGTTGAACTTATTATGGGTAAAGATAACCATGTTCGAGCTGTTGTTGTTAAAACTAAAACTGGTTTGTATTCGAGGCCCATTACTAAAATTGTCCCCTTACCCTTTGATCAAAATAACTAATTTAAAATGTAATTCTTTCTTAGATGTTTTTCTCTAACTAAAGGTAATTATTACAAATATTGTGAACTTAAACTTTCAAAACAAGGCTTCACAACAGCATACATATGTAATGCATGTTATGTTTTATTTTAGAGGCTTATGCTTCTCTTTATTATCTTTACTTTGTATATTATACTAATGTGTAATACATTATACATATAAGTTTGCAACAGGTATGCAAATTAACACTAGTTATAACAATGTTATATGCTCGTAGGACGCCCTAGGGTTGTGTACTTTTGTATGATGCCAAGAGCACTTAATATATATGTTAGTTTTTAGTCTCTTTCACTATGTACAAATGCAAATCATTTTGCTATTGTTTGGTTTGACTATTTTGTTAGTTTTTTGTTAAACTTTGAAATATGTAGTTCTGCGTAACTATTTTTTTGTTGTTTACTTTCTTCTGTAAATTGAAATAAAATGTAATTTCAATGGGGCGGGTGTATGGTAAATAAGGAACTAAACCTTGCTGGTAAATGACACTACAAACATTGTAGTGCAACAGTTTTAGTGTAGATGGCGCTATTTGTAGCGACATTAAGTAAATTGTTGCATTATCTATGTTTGCTCTCTTCTCTTTGAACAATGTAACTGCCCGAATGTCCGTTTTACAATAAATTAGTTTTAAATTATATTGAGTGAGTTTTTGCTTATTGATGGACCCGACACACTATTAAACAGTCCAAATGAACTTTTCGATTATGTCCCTCACGCACAGAAGGAAAAAACCTTAAGAACTCTTATGGGTGTTTCGGTGATGATGTTGCTTTTAATGGTGAAAACCACTTAAATTACCATTAATTTAAACACACAATTTCAAAGTAGGTAGTTCTTAGCAGGCGGCACCCTCCCGCCCCTGTGACCGTGACTGCGCAGGCTCGACATTGCACCGGCCGATGCGTGGGCGCATCGTCAGGTTCGCATTCGATTAGCCTAGCTAGTGACGCACTACGTCATGAAGGAAAATAGATTATCGATTTTTTTTCGTGTAGTGTTGGTTGGGTACAGACCCATTATTCTGGGTAACGAAGAAACTTTTAAACGAGAACATTTTGGAAGGGAATATGATTACCGTAAGTAAGATACCACATGGAATCGACAACCATAAACATCACGTCAATGGTATAAGACATAATGTCTATCGACGTCAATATAAGTCTCGCTGCATACAGCCTCCTGTTAGGCTTAATGGAGACTGATGTCGACTGGAAGGCCAGCTCGGTGAGTACGGAGCTCGTTTTACATCACCACACACATTTCTTAATGGAAAAGATCTGCACATGAACACAGATTTACGATAACACGGAATGTGGATAATTTATCATAAGTATGCAATTCCTTTCGAATGTGACTGAATTTTAAATTGGACTTACCTAGTATTTCAATGAAATAAGACTAGGACATAACTGTTCGTAATAAGCTGGTAATGGAAAAGTTTAAAGGAATAAACTCTAAGAAGGTGATGTATATTGCAGAATCTGGAATATTGAAAAATAATGGCAAGATACTAATGAAATCATTCACAAAAATGACAGTCTTCTTTTCGTAATAACAAAACCCTAACTTCATAAACACAGAGACCAAAGTTACGCTTCGATTAAAAAGACTTCATCCAACTGATATCAAGTTGCCATGTCGAAGGTCTAAACTCTAAAACACAAATTACTCGTGTGTAATCCACTTACACTCATGGGCTCGTCACGGCCAGTTAGCGCATTACCCGTGAGAATGCGTAATGGTACCTTCGCATTACCATACATTCGTGCCATGGGACAGAGCTTTTACGCTATGTCCATTGTCGACGTCTCCACAAAAACAAAGCCTGATAAGGTATCATGAGAATAATGAGGCCAGTTCGATAGGGTAAAAGTATTTTGTATAACCGCCTGTCTGCAATGCAGACAAAATGAAGGACGATTTAAGTAGCAATTTACTAAATCTGGCTGATGATCGAGATGAAAGTAATCTTGAAATACCTGGGCGATAGATGAAAAATAAAAGATAAGTTCCCGAGGAGGCACTCATATAGCTCAGATATTAAATGCAGTTTATTAACTGAGTAATATCCACGCAGACGAGCATTCACAATGTCATCATTACCATATTTGCCTACACTGAATTTTATACAAATAATTGTAAAAAACCGCGCCTGATATTTATAAATTTTTCGTAACTGGAGTGTGACTGGTTTCCCTTCGGCCATTAGCTTCTCTCACGCATTAACAATAGGCGTGTGTAACTCTGACTGTAGCTAGGTGATATAAACACTAAAACTTTATTTCTTTTGTATTGAAGTTCCAAAAAATACCAACGAATGGATATAACAACAATATTAATGAATTTAACTGGTTTGTTATCATCGTGGTAATCATTAGAAGAGCCAAGAGCGTTCTGAATTCTAACGGCAATCAGCATACAATTAACAAAAAAAAACATTCAGGTGCGTCCACAAGAACGACACAAGATTAGATAATGAATAATTAAATTAGGAGTTAATATATGTAGTAGCAAAGAAACTACATATCCTATTTCTAATGCAAACAATTAATTCATTACTCAATGAACAAATACAAATTAATTAGACACGAAATGATAGATATCATTACAAGAGCTAAATTGCTTTATTAGTTCAAACAAACGAATGTAGCGCAGATGACATTAGAAGTAAATAAATATTGATACAAAGCGGATAAAGTGAGTGTTGTGATATTTATAAAAGTGAGCCAGCACGTGTAGGCAGTGGAAGGCATGATCGTTGTTGATTTAAAAATATTCGATGAGGTGACATCGGACATAACTAGCGAAGCATAACCTTACCAGGTTGCTTACTTTTCAGAAAATCAAGAGGATGCAGATAATATTGGGAAACCATTTTCATGCACATATTCAGACAAGGTGCTTGGTGCATTGTGTGCTACATTGAAACAGCTGATATGGGGGGTTATGGTTAATCATAAAGTATGCATCTCGAATTTTTTAGCTAGGTCAGTCTATTGTCTATTTCGTGTTAATTGTGATAAATAAATACACTTCGAAGTATTACTAATTAAGAGAACAAATTATTGTTGAGTGTGAGTGATATTAAAAACCTGTTAGAGCGACAGACAGAAGTTATAGTTATGGCTATTAGGAAACCACAAGCAATGATAGCGTTCAAAACAAGTCTGTAAAGTTACGTATGATTTCATCTGTTTATCCGGATCCGAGGTTTGGTTTATCTGAATGAATGAATGAATTATTTATTACTTTGTCACACGAGAGGTGCTATTATAAAAATAACAAGGACAACAACAAAAACAAAAGATATTAAAATAAAATGAAGAACAAAATATAAATTGGACGGAACAAAAAACATAGAACCTCAAGGTGTGCCAAAAAGGTCCCCGCTCAGTATAAGTCGTGACAGCAGATGGTATTGCATGCCACGACACTGATTAAAATTGTGAAACTGAATCTGATCCTAGATTTCAAATCTGGAAATCTAAATTTTTGCTAGTATTTGGTAATTAACTCCTTGCCCCTACTAGTAAGTTAGAGAACATATCTATAAAATAGTGGTAACAAAATGATGTGGTCATCAAGTGCAAGCGCAAGGTGCTTCACCATTAGTTAACACGCCCAATGTCTCAATCCACTGCATAATCCGCGATAGCGCACGCAGATGCGGGCCGATCAGTTACGTCAAGAAAGACTCAAACGCAACGATGCTGATAACGAGGTATTTTTTTTTTTAAGATCCAAACTTATTATACAATTTATTATTACAAAAAATTACAATTATTATTATCCTTCGTCAATTATTAAGTTTCCATAAAGTAAACCTAAAATGACTTTGGCATCCACATATATGAAAACAACAACAATGGTGACAAAAGCAAAAGCAAACCTAGCTAGGATGTTATTGGATTCCAATCGGAAAGCAGTTGGCTAAACCAAACAACTGGATACGTCTGTTGACAATTCGCATAGTTTTATAATTTCCTATAGCCTGCTATCGTATTAGTAGATGCGAGAATGAAAAAATATATATCGATAGGTATTCGAGGAGACAAGGGAAGTCATGAGCTGCTGACAAGAAACGGAAAGTGTTGGAGGATACCTTTGCGCAGCAGTGGGGTGGTGTAGGTTTTAAATAAATAAATAAAGTATTCGTGTACGAATAAACAACGCCGATAAAAGTGAAGACAGCCAAATGCTACCGAGTGACAATCGTATTGAGGCCGGGGTTGATACGCGATAACTCATAATTAATTTTTAAATTAAGTGAAATTACCAGATGCGGCGCAAGGCCAGCGCAATAAGTTCTGCGCCGAAACCATAATGTCGCGGGTGTTATTAACATCCTTCGATAATAAAAGCAATCACCCGCGCCGTCTGAAGATAAAATTGTTTAATTTGCAATTTTTGGTTTCATATTTCATCTTTTAAGAATAAAATATGACACTGTGAGTGTTAAAAATATTGTAAAACCAAAAATTGATTAATTTGGAGAAACTTCCGCAGAATTACCAACATTAAACAAGCTTTCATTTGATTGGAAACTGAAAGATAATAAAGTAAAAAGGCTCTATCAGGAAAAGGAAATTTTTCCTTTTTGAATACCAATAAATAAGTCTCTTTAGCGTAAATCAATAAGCGCAGGCCCCTAACCGGTCTTTGAATTCCACAGATTTTTTAGTCCGACATTATGACATTACGTTAGAGAGTTGTTTTGATAGATAAGACATTCGTAAGAGTATAGAAAAAACAAAGCGGTCTAAAAAGGAATGTTCTTTTTTGTTACAGGGACAGGAGTATTACGCATCGATTTCATTACTCATACATACTGCCTTTTACCATTTGGTGTCATATTGTTTAGCTAACTACTAGTTTCGTTTTACCAAATGCTTTATGTGCGACAATCCCAGTGACCCACTCATCGGGTGCCATTGCAACCTTTGCGTTACAATCGCATGAATCACCGATGGGAAGGGTTTCGGATTCTTTGGGGTCAATTACCTATACATCGGCAGTAAAACTTCTTTTTACACCATGCCCCTTCTTCTTCTAGTTCTAGCAAGTAAAATATTTTTTGAATCAGAACATCTTCGAGGAATCTTCCGAATTGATAATTAGCACTTTTTGAAGCAAAAACCAAGAGACCAATGACAAGCGTAACATTATGAGCTATACAGTAGACAATAAAGAATCCCGAGAAGAATTTAAAAAGCAGGTGTGTAAACACGAGTAGTAACATCCGAAGCATAGAGACCTGACGGTATGTATTTGTTTTGGTCGCGGCGAACAAAGCGGCGCATTCTCGCGAGGGCCAAACAACTGGCGGCGTGACATGACAGCGATCATAACAACACTAACATCCAATTAGGTAATCCCGCAAACAATGCAGATGCCTCACATTCCCAGAACACAGCCTCGGAACGAGTCAAACAAGATAAAAGTTCCATGAATGAAGCGTAAAGTATAAGTTATGTGCGGGCACGTTAAAAATACTGAGCTGTCTTAGACCCGCGGGAGCGAGCCTCCGCCTCAACCGGCTAGTATTTACTTTAAATTATAATAGCGGACTCACCTGAGCGCCGGCGCCGCTGCCGTCAGCAACCACCGCCCGTTAACATTTAAAATTCGCCACCTCTATCTCCAGTGCTCAGTTCGCTGATTTCGTTTTCACCTTTACGTTAATTAAAACTTAGAGTAACAATTAATTAAGCTCACTTATGTTATAGCGAAGCGGGGTGTTAGTGGTTCTGGTTAACGCGGATCGTTCTGTTATAAATATGGCGGTGAGCTCGCGAAGTCGTTTCGTTCGTCCGACCGCTCGGTATGCACTTAGGGTCACTCGGGGTCGGTGGTGGTTGTCGTTTTTTCGCGGGTGTGTTGTCGTGTGTGTGCGTGCGGCGCGGGCGGCGTCCGAGCGATCACTGCCGGCCGCTGCGCGCGCGCCGCCGAGCGAGGAGGCGCCTCCCTCATCCCTCTCCCGCAGGCTTTCGTTCGTGCTCCAAAAGATAAAACACTTATCGGCCGCGTTCCAAGAAAGAGAAACACCACAACACACGACCTCTCTAATTAGTCTAAGTGCGTTATTTATTTTCATACGATAAAGAACTTGTTTGTACTTTTGACAGCAGCCTATAATTTTTCTAAATGTCTCGTTTTAGAGAATCCAATAACAATAAAACACATAAACGTCGTAGCGTGGAAGCTCAGACGAGTTCATAAGATGTATTGCACAAGATAATCTAGTCCTAACTAGCAAAATGATGATATTTAAACTTTAAGATTAGAGGATAAACAAGATATGTTAATAGCTGTAGCAGGTTATGTATAAGTTTAATGATTTGATTTAAAACTGTTCATAATATACATAAGAAAGGCTCGATAAAGCAATAAATGCAAAAGTAATATTGCACAATGGGTGACGTGACGACCGAGTCAGCCGGAGGACAATGGCTAGCAAAGCACTTGGACGAGTCGCGAGCCCGCGTTTCTATTCTCTTTCAATCGACCGTAACCGCACCGTATTGTGATTTGTTGGGCACGAGTCCTTTTGATGGCTTCATCATTTATGCGCGTCTTAATAGAAGACGAATGTAGAAAGCATCTGGAGCTCGTGCAGGCCCTTGTCGGCGAGACAACCACGGAGCTGTCGGTGTCGACATCGCGACGCGCTGACAGCGACATGCCCGCGAGGTTTATTAGCACCAAAACGCACTTGTCGAACCGAGAACCGACCCTTGACACGCTTAAATCAAACTAGAAGTCGAAAAAAATATAGGGGAGAGTGAACTTGCAGGTTTAAATAGAGCTGTGAGCTTTGAAACGCTGACAAATGTCGAGCTTAAAGGTCTAATCCAGACGGTCTCCACATAATTTAACATCAAAACTTGCTTCCACGCTCAACTATAAATCATAACATTATAATTTACATCGCAGTTCGGAATCGGATTACCATAATTTAAAACAGAAGATCAATCGCGTCGTCGATCATTATTATGATCCAATTCATAGCAACTCAAAATTAATTCACTAAAACATTTACTAGGTAATCATACAAGTTGTTCATAGTACAGTATGTGGTCCCGATAGTGGTGACTTTCTCCCTGCAGTTAGAATAAAACACTTTCTACAAAATGTTGTTAGTTATAGGGCATAAACTATGAAGCAAACGAAGACGTTTGTTTGCAAATAGGTGATCGAATCGAAGGTTGTGCTAGAGCTGTTGAATATACATGCGTGGGACGTTCGAAAACTGATCAACAGACGTAAGCTAGCCAAGGTGTAGGTTCGCGAAGGTGAGATGACTCAGGCGGCTGTACACCTTGTGACTTACTGGCAGAATTCCATTTCATTTGAATTTCCATTATTTAAACTTGAAGGGTAATAAAATTCATTATTGATGGTCTACTCTAGGGTTGAAGTGATGATGCCATTATTTCGACACTATCGGAAAATAAGCTTTATGTACGGGCAATCCAGATAGTTGTATAATGTGTCTTAAAGTAGGACTGCTTGTTGTAAATGGATATCACACAATTTCAGCTCAAATAAGGTCAGACATTAGTCATGTATAAAGTAGTTGGGAGTTATTTGCTGCGCCACCAGTCGTTACATGGTTTGACATAAAAGAAGACCGCCGTGGTCGTTATCATAACTCACAACCTAAGCAAATCCTAATTTCTAATACTTGAATAACCACTGGAATTAATACTACAATGAGAAAGCTACACATAAAGCTAGGCACCAACCTACATATAACCAACAACAATAATTTTAGGTAAGACCCGTTTAATCTCGCATTCAATTTGCTTTAAAGAATCAATTAGAAAATGAGGGTGATCTGGATTATCCGTCTAAGGAAGAAGTTGCCTTGCCTTTTTCGTTATGTAAATTTTGAATTTGCCAAAATGCAAAAATAGCAGCGCGGGCGCATCCCACACAAATGAAGTCACTGTTCGTTCGGTAGTGGACGTGACGTCACACATTTGCATCACAATGAAAGAGCCTCTCTGGGGCCATTGTGCCGCTCTGCCTTAACAGAAGAGTGCTGCGCTGGTGAATCAGCTGTTAAGTTGGCCAGTTGCTGTGCAGTAAGAAGCAATTGACAAATCTACAAGTGAAGACATCCTATGAAAGAAGGACCATCCTAAATGGCGAATATTATGATGATAAGAAGAAGCCACCAAAAAGTGTTCATCTTCGAAGCTATACAATGCCTATTATATATTATGTGACAGTGCTCAAATTGTAGTTAAATTATTTGGAAAAAAGCCCAGGGCTAATGTAAGATACTTGACTTACTTGACTTGAGGTCCTGTAACTCCTAGATGAGACCCACAGTGCGCCGCCATCCCGTCATCCCGTTCGGTCTTGAGTTTTCGTTTCAACTCTTCGCTTTGGCAGTGATTTTCCACCGCCAAGACTGCTTTGGGCGACCACGTTTACGCTTTCCTTGGGGATTCCAGTCTATATCTTGCCGCGGGTATGTGTTCAGGGACCCTTCGGAGCGTGTGGCCGATCCAGTTCCACTTGCAGCGTTTGATCTGCTGGTCGGTCGAGGTCTTATCGCAGCGTTCCCACATCTCCAGATTGGAGATTTTCTCGGGCCAGTGCAATGTAAAACAAATCTGTGGAACTGTGTCACACTGAAAACGAAATAGAGAAAGTAATGATCGTGGTTACATATGGCGAGATAGGAAGGTGACATGAAAAATAAATATGTATTGATGAGTCATACAACTGTCTGTACAACTTAAATTAAATCATCAAGTCAAGTTATGTTGATTCATCAGCATTGGATATAATTTCTTCCGTAACGATACCTCATAAAAAATAAAGCATCCTGCCTGACATGTATAATCCCAAGAATACATAAATCTCGGCAAAATGGTACACAGACAGTTCGGAACGTTTCTTACGTGCCAATATAATTTCAATAGGTACAAACGCTACTAAAATTAATTAATAAACTACTGTTTCACACAGTATCAAATGTGCGGGCGCAGTGTTTGGATTGCAAGCGACACCAGGTGACGAACACCGTATAAACACGAGTGTTTGTCTATTCGATGCTGTCAACGGTGGACGAATTACGCCTCGTTTAGTTTCAATATTTCGTAATTACTTCCACTAATTTAATCTGTTAGATCTACTAATTGGACGTTGGACACCTTTTAAACATTTAAAAGGTGTCCAACGTCCAATTAGTAGATCTAACAGATTAAATTAGTGGAAGTAATTACGAAATATTGAAACTAAACGAGGCGTAATTCGTACAATGTAAAAAATAGGTCAGTCAAATACATTTTAACAGGTCTAGCTAAATATGTATTTAGCTAGACCTGTTAAAATGTATTTGACTGACCTATTTTTTACATTGTACGGGTTGCATAGAACAATCTAATGAGATCCTCATTTTGCCATTGACAATTTTTGAGGACATTCCAGTCATTTATTTGATTTCGGGTAACTTTAAAGCTGACCGTAAAAACTAAAATATATACTGGCATTTGCGCCAATACTATCACAAGTGGGCACGCACGGATAATGTCATCATAATAGGCGTATAATCAGACATCCATAAATCTAGACAAAGTCAAGTTTTTGTTTTAGATCATGATACTAACTTTATGGCCGCGTTGGCGAGCTGTACAATAATAAGGAAACCGCTTGACATAAAACTCATTTTATGGAAACTATCAATGTTAAAAAGCTATCAAATTGTAGCTATTAAAACTAGAAAAAAAATTGACCTATGTTCAGGAATACAACATGAACAGGAATAAAATACTCGGTTTAAATACGAATAATAAGGCATTTGGGAACAGACGATGGAGCGAGTCACTTATTTATAAAAGAAACTCACCCACGAAATCGCAGCTATCAGAAATATCAGCCAAACCATACAGCTAGAATACTTTCAGAAGTAGGGAACTCGCTTCCTTTGGTTGCCTCTTTGTCACTCTTTTGAAATGATTTAGGTAATCGTGACTTAAGAGTCATTATTTTATTAGTAATACAGGTGCCGATTGGCTACAGCAGGCTTCGCACAACACGAGCCTTATAAGGGTGCTACGACGCGTCAGCTGCGCCCACGCAGCCTCCATGCACACACGTAAGGTATGTAAATCGACGATACCTTTGGTGTTTATTATTCAGTGACAGTTTAATCCCAAAAAATCCTGAAATAAATAAATCTAATTATTTTGAAACTTTTCTGAACCTTTAAACAAAAATGACCAGTCAAGCCCATCTCGGGTCTAACTCTAAAAGTAACAAGAGATGATGTGAGTCGATAAAACAGCAAGTTTACAACAGCTATACAGCATTAAAATTAGCCCATATTATGAACCCGAATATATCAAGTTAGTTAACATACCATTTCTACGTGACTACTCGAAAAACCATAACAAACAAGACACGGCGCCGCGGTCACGCGCGTGCGTGCGTATGCGCTGCGCACGCACTGATCTGATGACGATTTTGACCACCATTTGCATCATAACTACTTCATTATCTTGACTTAAACGTTTTTGGATACAATATTGAAAAAATAATTAAAACCGACTTCAAAAACAAAATGCACTAAAAAGTCATACATTAACTTAGTTTAAAATAAAGGATTCCATTTTTGAGGCGAACACTTTCTTTTTCGATTCGGTGCAGGGTATGAAAATATGAAAAATAAGGGTGGTAACGATTGAATATAACTTCCTTTACCCGACATGTGCTGTGTTCGGTTGGAAAAAGCGCTTAATATGAACAAAGTGACGATCGCTCAACAAAATTGTTAATTGTGCCATAGAACTGACTCGGGTCCCGTGTTTGCCCTTTGTTTACGGAATCCTAAAAACGATCATCTTCCATCCTGTAACAGTATCACGATTGTTAGTGAACAATAAGCCCGTTTGAACAACAAATTAGATACTCGGTTGCGAACAGTAGTTTGCACTGCGGCGCAGATAAGCGCATTTGCGAATGAATGCGTGGGCGCAGCCTTGGCCGTGATGACGCCGAACGCACCCGGCACACGCACACCCTTTGAGAAGGTCAGTCTGAGGCGCAACCATAATATAAAAGGTAGCTTAAGGCGCAATATTTTTTTAATTTAATGCCAGACATTCGGCGCAATTTCTCCTGATGGTAAGTAACCATAGTGCCGGGGATGGAGCATATCTGTAAAGCCTATGACCACTCGTTTTCAAATATCGAAATCGCTTTTATTGCCCATAGCTTACTTATTAGACATTATTCAAATAAACATACAAAACTATTGATATGCGTAAGCGTTGGTTCGAGATAGGAGTTCACGCGGCGAGTGTTGCTCAACTCAACTTAACCATTATGATCGATTTCAACGCGTTAGCTAGCCGCAACGCTACCGACTACTGAGAAATATATACATTTTATAGGTATTCTTTCCAGTACAACCACGATTATTATTTCAATTTCTGCGATTTTAATTTTGTGTGTAGCAATTGCAAATTAAGCTGTTTACTACTAATAAGAATGCTAACACAATATACTGAATAAAAAATAAGATTTTTGACTAAAATTAAGTAATATAACTTATTAATCGTACGAGTCGCAGTAAATATGACTTAGATGACCTCCTCTTGCAAGGCCGCACAAAAATCTGACGCAAGGAATACCTAATGATTTTGTCCTTATAGTGTTTAAGGTTTTTAGCTAAAAAAGTTAAGAAAATTCAACCATATATTATTTTGTTAAATTTAAAGACTTTATTTCACAAATCATGGTGTACAAAGGTGGACTTAATGCTAAAAGCATTCTCTGCCAGTCAAACCTTTAGGTCATGCAGAGAGATGGCAATGGGTGCGGCTAAAATAACAAAAAGAAAAAAATAAATAAAAATGCAACAATTAACTAATATTTATAGCAAATAAACCTGCATAAACTACTGCAATAACATATATTCAATAAACATTACCGAAATACATATTGCTAGAGAACTGCACATTTGCGGGGTGAGTATAAGTTTCACGGTGTCGCAAGCGTGGCGCAAGCCCGCGGGCCGCAGCGACCGCAGCGCGATGTGACAGATACGGAACACTAACTAACGTAGCCTTTAGAGGTGTCGACCCGCTGTAAGAGTCCATTTTAATGCTAGATATAAGTACGATTTCAAAATTATACGAGTTTATGAAACTTGAAGGCGCACGCGCGACTGTGGAAATTCTCACTTGACATAGGTAGGAAACTAGCCCTTTCTGGGCGTTGGGCGTTGAACCTGAGTCCGTAGTTCCGAGTCCTCTTAACAAGCTTTGAAAGTGAGCGATGTGTAATTTAAAATGTGTATTACTTGTCACTTTCGGTATCTGCAAAAAATACAGAATAATTTTCATGTAATTTTTCTTTTCGGCGTCCTCCTGAAATATTAGATTTCCTAAACATGCTTTGAAATAAGGAACTTTCTAAAAAATATTCAGTCATACTTACTTACAAATGCGTAACATTTAAACGATTGCGCCACACTAATTGCATAAAGTTAAAAGGTTCTATGAATTAGCGGATAACGTTTACTATAAAAAGCTTTTAGAGGGCGATTAATCACTTTCTCGAGGACGCTGAGAGTGAGAGTGGTCAGTGCCGGCGACAACGGGATCACGACATCACTGATGATGACTGATGACCCGACCGATGACGATTACCGTCATTCAAAAGTTTCTTAGAATACCCCACGTTAAAGCTTCGACAACGATATGGACGCCTTTAGAATTAAAAGATATGGAATGAAAATTTGGAATTTGATACATAGAGTTAAAAGATTAGCATTTAGATTCGTTTTAAAGTGTTTTGATAATAAAATGATAGTATTTAAGTGCTGTAATGTTTATATTTAACTAAGAGCCTGTTTCCCAATGTCCTAATAAGTTGTGGTTAGCGTTATCATCTGTCCAATATTTCATACGACATGACGTCCTATTTTTAAATTAGTGCGATTGGTCAATGGTGAAACAACAAGCCTTATGCATTTCATGTTACCACTTGTTCTTTGCGAGTGGACGACTTAAAATTATGCTTACAGATTTGGACGTTGGTTGTAATTGTTCGCCAATAAATACTAGACAAAATTATTCTACCGTCTGAATAAATCATTTATTATACAATTATTAAAAAGGTCATACATTTAAATAACAAAACTAAAGCTTATCGTACCTGTTCGAAGAAGTTCATGACTATAAATAAGTCTTGTTTTTGTCCTTAATTAAATATTATGTTTCGTCTGTCCAGTCTGCGGATTTAGTAATACACCGCAAATATGCATGACTTAACTTTTGTGTAGTAATTTATCGGCGTGAACAACACTTGGTGAAGCAGTAGCGCCTGATTTTGTTGTGGTTATTCTATATTCGAGAGCACAGATTAGTAAGAGTATGGAGTTTTTAACGATAGGTATACTTGTTTTTAATAACTAGCTAACCAATTTTTTCAAATACGAATCATTCATAATAACACTAACAATACTAGCGGTCCGCCGCGGCATCACCCGCGTAAATGTCGGATCTCAAAAATATCACAATGAATTTATAGCTTATGTGCTATTCCGATGTGTGAGCTATACATCGTGTTCTCTTTGTTATCCGGAAAATTAAGGATATAAATCATCAGACTATTAAATAAAGGTCGTGTCAAAAGTTTTTTAAATCGCATTTTTAAGTTTTATCGAGTTTCATACAAAATAATTTAATTAACACTTTGCACTCAGTGTGTAATAGAAGTAAAATGCGTTCTAGTACGGCCAGCAAAAAAATCTTTTGAGTCTTAAGTGATGGCTGATTTCTGACGATTACTTAACTAAAAAAAGTTCTTGCTATAAGCAAGTTGGCTAGGTTTTTGAAGTTTCCTTGTCTTTTGCTTTTCGCCAACGTAAATAATAAAAAAAAAGTAAATAAAATATGGCTTTTTAGTTTTTACACGAACATGACTTAATCAGTCAGGTATCAAACGACTGCCGGGAGTCGCATAATAATGGAATTTCTATTGTGTCTCGTTTACACATACTTGACGAGTTAAATAATAATTAATAAGTATCTAAATTAATCTTAAAGCATTTAAAAGAAAACAATAAGTATGTGTAAACATGAATTTCAAAAAAGTTCCTGAAGATTACCCTAACGTCATTTAGTGAGAGTAAATAATGGATGAAAATTGCTCATTAAGAAAACAGTAACAAAAAAACTAAACCAAAAAACAGTAAAAAAAATAATAACAAAGTATGTTCGTTTGTGCCTTTTTTCGCTGACCATTCGCAGTCGTAGTAAAGTTGATGAAATCATACTAAACAATGAGAGAAAATAATAACGAACTGATTTTTAAAAATAATCTAACTCGTGCAATATACTTCTGTTTGAATAAATTCTTTCGAGAAAATATCATTTATTCATTTATTAGGTGTACAAAACAGAGTTACAACAGTTGCTTGACAAAACAAAAAATAAAAGTAAGTAAGATACAGAGGTGGGCTACTTTGTAGAAACCTTGATCAAATATTCCGGAAAACAAAAACAACACGATGTTCCTATATTCTTAGTAAAGTTTCATTACAATCCATCCATTGCAGTAGCTTTAACGTGAAGGAGTAACAAACATACGTCCATACATCTATCCACACAAACTATAGCATTTATAATATTAGTAAGACTACCGAGAACAAATATCTCGTAGCTTTGGTCAGATAGAAAATAGGCCAGGGGTATGACATCACAAGTGCATTCGCGGGAAAAGATTTTCCTGTTTGCCGAGAGTATTTAGTGCGCCATATAAGGCATTACCAGTCGCTGCTTAACGAAACGGCCGCAGTAAAAATAGAATAAGGAGATGTTGAAGGCTTTTAAGTCTCAATACACAGTCCATTGTTAGAATTAATTACAACACCAGCTTACTACTTTATCTAGTAAGGAAATTATTCAAGGCCGTATTCTACACATCTGTTCAGTTTATTTTTGTTGCTTCAGTCTAGATTTAAACGTAATAAGGTATCATACTGATTTTAAAATTAAATGTAGATCCAGCAATACACAAAATATAAAGCAATACAGAAATCCTGTAGCAGTGTCTTCATCAGCTGATGACAACATACCTTTTTCTTGCTCGATGCCTGTGCCTTCGCGCGTTGTAAACACGCAGCGCGGGCGCAGCTTAACGCAATGCCGCGCCGTATACGGCGACACGCCGCCCTTGTGCCATATGCACAGGGGGTGAATGCCAGGGCTGTCACCAGACTACATCTGGTCGGATTATCATTGGTTTTGGCTTGATTTCACATGTTAATTGAAAAGCATTGGAAGGGGTCTTTTGTATACCGATTTTTCTGACGGACAATAAAGATCTGAATGCAATTATACAATCTGAAGAACCTGTGGAAATTCTAACATAGCTTATCAGCAATTTCCAATATTACAGTGTAACTGAGTGATTACTCAGTCACAAGGTCAGGAAGGTGTAACAAAATGTCATAGAATCAAAAATAAAATTTATTTACTTCAAAATATCCTTAGATAAAATGAGTTAAGCTAAACACAAAACCCGTTCACCCCTATTGTTGACATTCTCAATCGAATAACACCATACACGAAGAACAACATGCACTGCATGTGCAGTACAGTCTACTGCAACCAAGAAAGATCTTCCATGGTATAGAGTCGACAATTTGAAGGCTACTGACAAACCTAATACAGAAACTGAAAAATGCATTACATATACATTTTTACACTGACAAAAAGACTGCAACTAGTACGGAACTGAAAAATCATACTATGCCAAACGTTGAAGAAAATACAAGTTACCTACATGGAGAGACGGTGCTTATTTGAGCGATTCGTGAAGATCAGACAAGCTAATGTCCCAGTTTTAATACGTCTGACTGTACCTTCGCGATTTATCGCCGATGTATCATGTATGAGGCCTTCGCTACCAAAACGAGGATTTATAGCTTTGGCTACATGAGCCTACATATCGTTAACATTTCTCATTAAAAGGCTGCCAACTTTAAATCAACCTTCACATATACTTTTCCTTATGAAGAGCAATCAAGAGTGCCTTAAGAAGACAATTATAATATTCTTTAAACTATCTTATTTTTAACAAGATATTTCCTACGATTTTATTCGAATTTATTTCAATCAGACTTAGCCAACTCATATATCAATCCCTTAAATAGAAACCTAGAACCTGATTGTCTTTATTCGACATGCAAGCACATTTGGACGCATCTCCCAGCATCAAAAAATATGAGGAATTTAGTACTACCTTTTTCAGTGTAGGTTTTAATTAACCTATTCTTGCCAATACTGACTTCAAATGAGCCTATAACACTTGTGTCAAACGGCACAGATGAAACACTTATTAACCAATACATGCTCCTTTATGTAATTAATTAGTAAATAGAATTCAATTATACCACCAGTCTAGAATACATAGTGGTCTCATCAATTCCTTGATGTAGCGTGTTTGTTTATACATAAACAAGTCTTTCTATGCGTAACAGGCTGCAGTTGTTTCGTTATCTGTTATCGCTGTCCAATGTCTTAGCGTGACAGACAGAGAGATGCATTGCCAACATTTAAAAAAATATGCAATGCGCAACTCTTTTCAACGGATATAATTATTCAGAATTAACCACGAGTCCTTGGCTTAAAAATAAGCGGTCCCAGCGAACTTCGTTTCGCCCCCAGCCCCATCCCGCCCCGGCCCCGTTTAATGGAAATTTTCTTAGCTATAAACCTCACGGAGCCCGAGACCTTTCCAACGAATGCAAAATATAAATATAAATATAGCGCCAGGAAGAAAAACCCGACTTATTTAAGTATTCATTACACATAAGTATCGAGTTTTCATTGTTTTTAAGATGTATTCTGCTATTCGGGACGGAAACAAATCCAACAAATCAAAAACCATGGAATTCGGTCCAGCCGTTCTCGAGTTATAAGTGTTGTAACAAACACGACTTTCTTTTATATGTATATAGATATTAACTTAAGTATTTTAGCATCCTCTCATAACATTTTGAACGCAGTGACGGTGACGTCTTGGTCACGGCGCCGCGGCGCGCGCGCCAACCGGCCTCCAGACAATGCTGCCTGTTGCATACCCACATGGAAGATGCTATAGTTATGGGTACATCACGCAACCACCTGTACCTTTGTATAGCTGGATTGTGAACTGGTATACTGCTTGATGTAAAATGAAAACGGTGACATCACGCGCGTTGTTTTCAGTCTGTCTGTGGCGAAACGTACCTAATTTCAGGAAATTATGACTCTGAAAAGAGCTTAGCTAGGTCGAAAGGTTGACTGATTTGAAATTATATAAAAAGAAAAGATACTTCTTGTTACTCATGGAATCAATCATCAATCACATCTGCCGTGTTTATAAAACGTTGTAAAATTGGTTGAAAGTAGTTTTATCTATTCCACCAAATGAGGCCTGATTTGCTGTTAAAAAAATATTTGAATAATTAAACACAGCAGCGAAATCAATCCAAACATAATCCACTTAACACTTACTACTTGCTCTTCAAATACACAGTCTCTAATCCTATAAATCAGTCAGCTTCACCGACAGTCGGCATTAGCAAATAGTTATTTTTCTCCCGATAAGGCGGCGTCGTGACAAGCCCGCGACACACATCGACAGACGCCGGCCATATGGTCTCCCTGCACTTACATCACAAGCCTTTGCAGGATTTAACCACTTTTGCAACCTCCTTCAATTTTAAGTCGGTTAAGAAAAGTGTTATATTCAAAGAACTTGTCGCAATCACTATATATTGGTATGCCCTTTTAATGTTTTATGTTTGTAAATATAACCTGGTTATACATTAAATTATTTCTTAAAAGCAACAAAACCCACCTTATACACGTTCACCTAAAAAGATAATATAATCATTTGACTCCATGAATTATTAAATCGGACCTCAACTATTTTACCAACATGTTTCTTTCCATTTTGGGATTTCACCAAAACGACTCTGTTTACTCGACAGCGACGAATATGGCAAGCACATTATCACTTCATCTGGCTCCATCTTAACTAAATATACGAGTACTACTTGGAGTCTTAAGGCTATCAGGGCTGATTCAGCACGTATCTCTCGACGAACTCCTCGGCGACTTCCACTTGCCTATTCTTGTAAATAGGGTCTCTATTCGCGTAAGCAATGACAGGCTCGGAGCGGTCTTCAATTAAATACTTATCAAAGGTGTTGGGGTCGTCAAACGTCTTCTGAGCGACTATAGGATTCATTAACACATAGGGGAATATGCCTATAGCCAGGCAAATCCCAAACAAGCGACTCCGTTCGCACCACCTGAGAAACTCCTCTCTATCAAAACCCAATTCTTTAACTTTCTGTTGTGTTACACTTTCTAGCGAATCATAAAACACACAATAATAGTAGTGAAGCACCTTCCTCTCGTGTTGCTCACGGAAACTTTTAGATGTGGTCAGATATAAGAACGACATCAAGTCGAAAGACGGAGGTCCGTAACGGATGCACTGGAAATCGATGAGCAGCGCATTTGCTGGCAGACCGTTCTCGTAGCGAAACATGATGTTGTTGGGCCATAGATCTTTATGTAGCACTACGTTCAGAGTTTCCTCGTAGATTTTCAAACTATCGCAAGCCTCGAGCATCCTGTCTAAAAGCTTTTGCTCGAGATCGGGTATGTCTGTGGGAATCTTCATGGAGAAGTTTTTAAGGATGTTGGTCGTGAGCTTGGCGGCTGCGCTCAGCCAGGGCGATTTTACGAACGTGGCCTCTGTTATAATGTTTTCGTAATCTTTGGCAAAGCAGTAGGGTTGGTTAAGCTCTATGCTTCTATTAGCTTCGTAATTGGCGACGGAGGCATGGAACCTGGCCAGTGAGGCGGCAGTGATGAGGACATGCGCCAAGTCCAAGGTCTGGTTATGCGGGCGAGGGGAGTAGCCCTCCACGTTCAGGTCGGGGAGAACGAGGATCCTCTCATTGCATATTATAGCTTTTGTGCACCATGGGTTTGGACCTAGAAAAAATGTGGAAAATACAGTTTACTAAACAATACAATTACCGAATGACGTTATTCATTCAGACATGAAAACACATGAATTTAAACTATGTCAACCTGCATCTTCCATTCTTAAATGGGTTACTAGGCAACTATTGTATGGTCTACTAACTATGTCTGCGTATTTATATCTGAACAGATAAATCGTTCCCAGCTTACCTTTTGAAGCCCGCATCTTCTCAATGAGCTGAAACAAAACCATCTCCCGCCGATAGAAGTTGTGCTCCTCTATAAAATCTGCCTTCGGCTTGTTCTCGAGCGGGATGCGTTTTATGAACAAGCGTAACGTCTTTATTTGTCCCTTCAACTTGACATTCAACGTCATCTTCAGGTGATCACCTAGGAAGCCAGCTAGCCCCTCGGCTGCTGGCCTGATGGAGCTGTCCAACAGCTGCCATTGCTCTTCCGGCACAAACTCCTTCACTATCTGATGGACTTGCTTCTCACTCAAAATATCGTCAAGTCTGTACTGCTTAGTGACTTCGTCGCCGCCGACCATGATGCCTAGTTCAGTTCGAAACAATACCGATAACGTTTGTCATCAGTTTTATACACATTCCGTATCTTTAGAACTGTTGGGAACATTGTTCTAGCAATAGGAGAATTTGTCGAGCGCATTCAAACCTTTATTACCGTCGAAATAAGTGTCACCAAGACGTGGGCGATGTGGGGCAAACAGTGCATTGTCTGGAGATAACGATGATTTATTTTTGCATAACGAAATATTGGCTTTAGGATTATTTGAGACGCTGTTACTATAGAAAGGTTACGCATGCTGGAGTGCATTGTCTTCTGATATCGAATGTCAACTAACGAATCTCTGTTTTAGTGTTTGCAAGCTCTGTTTCCCAAAGATCCTCAAATTATCATTGTGTAAAATAGCTCATATTTAATGAAGTTTAGTTACTTGAAAAACCATGATGGATGAACCACAATGACCAATTCGGTATTCAGACAACCCTAATTTGCTTTGGTAGTTTCATAGCAGTTTCAGGACTGGCTTTATGGAAATAGAGATTTTCTCAGCCCCAAGCACATGCTTATGTTGCGTGTGTTAGGCACGATAATATTTTTTATCAGTTCACCATTAATGGATCGATATACAATGCAGTGCATAGCTCATAGTTTAGGAACCGGTGCTATGTTCGAATCGGTTAAATATTCCATCGCACGAGTCAATGTCATGAGATGACTTAAGAAACTGTATGTAATGTAATGTGATGCACATGCCCGTTTTGTGACGTCAAACCATGCTCTAGCTACAAAGTGTGTATGCAAGAAATGGCAAATACTATTATTAATAAGGCATCAAGAGAATATTGATTTTTACTTTAGATCTGTTCATGTATCTGTACATCACCTCATCTATCTAATTAACAAGACACTCTTATAGAAGATTTAATGTTAATTAATACTATTTTTACACCGAATGTGTGCTCACCTGTATTCAAGAAGTTTTTCAAAAACTAATTTACTTGTATAGTATGTTATGCAGCTACGTTATGACAATAAGGGTTTTAACTTACTTTAGAAATATAAATTAAAAACGTTTTATTACAAGTATAAGCAACGTTTATTGTATTAAAAATATTTGTTTTTATTCTATTATATTTTATCTATTAAAATAATAATAATACTTGTAACAAGTGTATACTAAACTTTGAGTTGCTAATCATTTATAAACTGGCAACATTATTTACTTTCTCTATGTAAAGCTTACCAATGGAAGTTTCGTTTGTATTCGGAAGACATAATGGCAATAATTACACAAGATAAATAATTTATGTAAATACACAATAATATCTAAATATAAGGCACTTACTGGCAAGATTCCTAATTTACGATTATAATAAAATACTGATAGATGTAGGCTCTTTCTGTCCCTTTCATGCCAAAATAAAGATTTGACGATAGAAAGAGATAGACGATCTACAGATCATTATCAGTCTCTTTTAATACGTTATGCCTAAATAAAATAAACTTTAATCTAATAGAATGTATGTGATTAAAATAAATAGCTCTCTTTTTCAAGGAAAACATATTTGTCATTGGAAGACAAATTAAGTTATATTTATAATCAATGGCTCATTTGTTTCATATTTAGCACGTTAGATGCCACGCGATGTCACAAATGTATTTCAATGTGACGTTATAGTATTTTTAACATTGCTCCGTGTGTTCAATTAAAATTAATTACCAACATCAAATAGTTTACTATTTGTTTTACAAGCGTAATACACAGAAAATACTATTTATTTACAAATACGACATATTTATTTATTTTGGTACATGACATGAGTTTGAAGTTTCACTGAAACCGCTGCCTTATTGTTAGTTTTTATCTTATAATAAAAAATACTATTCGATGTATAAACGGTTTTATCATATCAATCGGTTTACCAAGTATGTAAATGCAGATCTATTTTGTCAGTTTTTGCATAGTGCATAAAAATACTGATCAACAGTCTTTTCCCATTTGTACAGTTTAGTTGTAATATTATTTAAAAGACATTTTTAAACACAATAAAAATATTTTAAAATATTCTTAGTAATATTTAGTCATAGCTTAAATGTAGATAGGGTTACGTTTCGTTCGTAAATCTACTGTCATCATTGAGGAATGTTTGAGATAAAACTTTAAGTTATCGTCACTAAACGGCAGTCTTGGATCCTTCTCAATTATTTAGCACCCTTAGCTTACTTTCACTAGGTTTTTTTTAAATATATAATTGAGTCGACCGTCACGATTCTTTCATAATGCAGCCAGCAACCACTTAGATTGTTTAGTTTATAAGGTGCTGTCGTTTAGAGTCAGAGAGTGAGCTTATCATGGAGGTCGCATATGGGATATCCGTTTTAAGAGTGCCATAGAAGTCGCAACAGTAGTTCAGCGACATTATTGTTTGAGGGGCTGATTTTTCGCACGTGTGTATT
>OY757264.1:0-284000 GCA_963584085.1 Pyrausta aurata | reverse complement strand
GATGATACGTTCTCGGAGCCGGCGCACCACGCCTCCTCTACCAGGCATTGCATCTGGTGCCGAAAATTAACATGAATAAAGCGTACCGCACAGTAATAGTTACACACCTCTCAACTTAGAACCTATTTTATATCACATAACAATTTCATTTCCTGCTGTAACCTAGCCGTTGCACTAATTTCCACTGAAATGTTTGCTTTAAAGACACTGGAAAATACAGATCATGTCAAGTTACATATAAAACCATTGTGTTTGGGCAACAGTCCTAACAGGCAAGTCCTAAAAACAAGCAACAAAGAATATACTCTTACCAAACAAGTTATTTAATGACTCATCATTAACAAGTCATGCGCATTTCGTGGTCCCTTTCGAATAAATCATTGCGAGGCTTCCAATGAAAATAAGAATATCAGAAGCAATAAATGCTGACATGTACGGCAGGCAGTCGTACCTCCATGGGCATGGGCTCGTAGTGCAGCTCGGCGGGGTGCGGGGGCGCCACGAAGCGCGCCCACTCCCAGCGCACGCCGCGGCCCGGCGGCGAGCCCACGCCGTAGCACGAGCGCCGCACCAGGCACTCCGCTGAGCCGCCGTCTGTGACACACAAACACGGGTTTAAGATTTACCCAAACAAAAATTAACTAAAATATATTTTTATTTCAGACTTACTAACAACTAGTTTTAGTTTATTTATAATAATTAATTTGACAGTAATAATAGCATTGTTTGGATCTTTCTTAGTTTTAAAATCCAAAAGATTTGAAATGTAGAAATGAGAGAAAGAACGAAGCTGACGGACACTCTTGAGCACGCACTCCGGATGAAATGGAGATGGGCAGGGCACCTAGCCAGATATACAGACAGAAGATGGACAATTGAAACTACAAAATGGAAAGGCCCCATAGGAAAGAGAAAAGTTGGAAGACCAAAAATAAGATGGGAAGATGATATCAAAGAAATAGCGAGAAGAAAGTGGATCGAAATTGCAAAAGACAAGGAAAGGTGGAAAGACTTGGAGGAGGCCTTTACCGAAAAGGGACTATGCAAAAATTACAAACTAATACAACTAACTTATTAATAAGGATATATATGTACTAATAAAACTATCAAATAAGTTTTTATGATAGATTTAGATTTAGATTTAGATTTATTTATTTGCATAAGAACACGGTATAAAGGTGTTACAGAGGTTAAAGTTAGCACATACATGTCTTGCCAAATTATTAGCATGCAAATATTAATACAAAGTCAAGTCAAGCAATCAAATTATCATTCCTAGCAATATGTCCAGCCGCATGAAAATTTACAACATGAAAAAAAAAAATATATATATATAACATGTCATGGCACTGCTAAATAATGACATGAATGAATCTCAGATACACATAGAAATTACAGGTTAGAATCTACGGTTCAATAGATCTTTTATGTCATAAATATTATTGTCTACTAGCCATTTATACAACTTTGCCTTAAAAGCGCCAATGGTCAGATTTCTTATATCATACGGAACTTTATTGTATACCTGGACACACATAAAAGTACAGTTCCTTTTAAATTTTTCTGATTTTGGAATGATGTTTAAGACTAGTTTTTCTGGATATCTTTGAAGTCTTGCATTTCTTTCTTTGGCTTTTAAGAACAGTTCGTTATTTTTTTTTACAAAACAACAAATTTCATAGATGTATAGAGCAGGTAGTGGTAGTAAGCCAAGCTGTGCAAAGGCCTGTCTACAAGAATTGCCGGGTAGAATCCCACACATAGCCCTGATGCATTTCTTTTGAGCCACAAATAATCTATTACTGTCCGTACTGTTCCCCCATATTATTATACCATAACGCAGTAGAGATACTATATATGCATGGTATGTCGTGAGGACCGCCTGCCTATTAGTCACTTTTTTAATTTTGTTTAGCGCATAAACGAAACTATTAATCCTTTTGCATACGTTTTCTATGTGTAACTGCCAACTCAAGTCTTGGTCTATAATACAATAAAATATATAATACAATAATACAAAAGATATGAAATAAGTTTTTTTATTTTGTATAGGTTTAAGGCTTAAATAATAAAAAATAATAGCATTTTTTAATTGATGCATATTGGGTGCGCCTATTGCAAGCACATCCAGTGCTGTAACAATGGTGAGTCTCACTATTCAGCTAATGCACTGAACATGTGGCTTGGGCTGCTCCTCAGCCAACTTAAAATTAAATTACTCTATTAATCTATTTTATGGACGTAAAAAGCACTAAAATATAAGGAGTTACCTTTACTTAAACAATTCTCCTCATCCTTTCATTTGAATTTTACCCACCAAAGCTTTTATAGTAGCATTAAAGGGTTGGATTAGAGTAAGCAAATTTTCCTCTTCATACCCTATAAATCTTGTAGATTTGTAGAAATTAACATTTCCAGCATCCCAGCACTGATTTCAGTTACAACATAAAGAAGGTTATGAGATTTGGTTGATAACCTGACACATTTCCATGTAATACAAGTAACTTTCTGTTCCAAATTGACAAATTCCATGGTGTAGTGGCTAAGCCCGCTGGTCCCCTGGCCCGCTTTCAAGTGTTGCCATTTCAGAGGTCCTGGGTTCGAGTCCTGGGCAGTAGAAATCAAAATTTTCTGTATTGTCTCGGGTCTGGGTGTTGTGGTACCACCGTTGTTTTTGATATCCATAACAAAAGTGCATCAGCACCTTACTTTGAGACCAGACCATGGTATTTTATTTATTTATACTTTATTGCACAACCACAGTTTGTACAAAAGGTGGACTTAAGGTATGATATTGGTGTCTCCATATTTAAAAATAAACATTGCCAAATCTGACCTGCAGTGTCCAAGCATTGTGTAAGTGTTCTCAGGTTAACATAGTGCCCCTTGAGAGCTGGATCTGCATCAGCCAACACAACCCTTGTCAGTTTCTTAGCATGAGCACGCTCCAGGGTTCGAGTGACGGCCGGTGTGTGGGGCAGCCACTGGCCACCACTCTGCCACTCCCATACCACCACACAGTGAACTGATGACATCACTGCAGTTCTGCTCACATCTGCCATGAATAAATTTGAAAAGAAATATGCAGAAAAGCAAATACTTATTACAGTAAAATAGAACATTATACAAATCTTTTTCATAACTTACTGTATGAGAATACATCTTTCTGAAAAAACTAACTATAGCATACTAAGGTAAAAAACTAACTATAGCATACTAAGGTGCAAAACTTAAACAATATTGTATGCAGGTGCACTTCATACAAAGCAGAAGTTTAATGTAAGATGATAGTAAAATACACAAGTAGAGTATCAGTTCGACTACGAAACGACTGTTTAGTCAACATTCAAGTTATGTTCCAATAACATATCGCAGACGTTCTGTTTGTATATTGATACGCGGACGAGCGTTCCTATATTTTAAATTAGTTTATCCTATTATCTTAATAAGTAATAGGTGGCGTATACTTACTCAGCCGATAACATTTACCAAATAACGACAAACAACTACCGCGCTAATTACATGAAACTAAAACAGAAGCCCTAACAATAATGGTAACGGGTCTCTCCAAGATTCCATTCTATCATTTTGCGTATTTGTTACTACTCCTGAATAACACAAAACAATTTTCGTCTAGCTAAATGAAAAATATTAAAATAAACAAGGCAGAAATTTTTATACGTACGATTGAAATGAAAATTTCTTCATACTCTTACCAAAGAGGATAGAACCACTACGTTTTAAGAGTTGGCACCTCCCTTTTACCCGTTGTTACGATTATGAACGTACTTTCTACCAACCTAACAACAAATACAGTGCTACCAACTTAAACAATAAACGTCAAAATAATAGTGCTGCACCAACCTGAAACCTATACATGCTATCGATATCGATAAAAATACTGCTTAGGATTTATTTTCAAAATCTCAAATATTTTACTTTAAAAAAATAAAAGCAAGCGGTAAATTCCACTACAGCACGCCTTCATATGCATACACACAGAATATTTGTAAGAATATTGACATGCTGTGAAATGGTTACCGCTGACTTTTTTCTAATAAAAAAAGAGTAAGAATCAAGTCGTTTATTTAGAATAATTGAGGTTCATCATCACAATCACGTCAGCCGTTGGACGTCTTTGGCTGGATTTTCTTCACAATAATCGGTCCAGATCTATCCCCATCCGGAGATTTTCGGTCGGCAGTCCGTCTTTTGGGGCCTCTGCCTACGCTTCAATACTCAATACTTTATTGCTCCATAATGTACAAAATTAGGTGTCGTCATTCATCTTCATTAGAACCTATAAATATAAATATGTAAATATAAATATGCGCCAGACAACACAACAATTGACGTGGTTTCGAACTAAGGAATTTTCTTCCTTGGGCTATAAGAAAACACATTACCAAAGCATTCAATTTTCAAAAATAGCACGTACAATAGAAATCACTCGTCAAAAATATCGACATAATTTTATGTATGAGCACCGCACTATTTACAAACGTAAATATTATTTTTAAATTTTTTATGCGATTATTGTAACAAATATAGTTAGTAGGCAGCCGAATTCAGTCATTAAACATCATAATTTGCATGCACATAATGGGAAAAAACGTAAACTTGCTGATCATCTACCTGTTAGGTTCCAGAGGAAATCTGGCTAAAAATATGTCAGAAGTACATTTTCTGACTCGCCTCACACCACAAACTTCACATTTTCTTAGTGATTTACCCCCCATAACTCGCAAATTCACACGATTCTTCTGTTACATTCAATGAAAACAAAATTGCAAAATGTGATTTACGAAATTACACAGAAAGAATCGCCATTTTGACAAGAATACCAACATTCAATTTGACGTATAACCCGACTAAAATTAGAATGCTGACATGATAACGTGATACTATGCGGCGTCAAACATTTTTAATTTGGTAGAATAGTGATTGTTGGCACAAAGTACGTTCATAATTTTGATTGTTCGTAGTGGCGACCCGCTGACTCTTACTAATCTGTGATTTTTTTAAGGATATTCGATATACATCGATGTATCGACTTCACTCGATGTTTAAAGTTCGATGCATCGAATCGATTCGATGCTTTGAAAAGGCATTGATTTACTCGATGTATCGATGTTTTCTAATAAAACATCGACTCAATGGTAACCATCTGATCATTGTACATCTATTACTGTTTAGTAGCTCTGATTTAATAAAATTAAAACTTTAATCTTTTTTTCTTTTACTGGCACTAATTGGCTAATTTGGAAATTGACATGGGCAATGCTGCGCCAGAGAGAATTTTAAAAAAAACTTCGTTTGTTTTGGTTCTGCGTCAGATTTATTGTGAGACAAAAACGTTAAATGTTTTTACTTAAGTCATAGATGTGGATACATAACAACATAGAATAGGATTGGATTTGGATATAATATACTCATTAGGGTAAAATTTCATCGTTTTCTCATAAGTTCGATGGACAGGTAAATAAAGTTAGTTTAGGATAACTCACCTAACCTAACTTATGCAAGGCATCCATAATCTATTGGAATAATTGATATTTTTTATCTGTATTTCAGCAAGATCATTCATTATAGATTCTATAATAAAAAATGTTTTCAGAAGGCCGACTACAGCTTGTGATGCAATGTTAGAAAAAGTACTCGATTTTGAGCAAACATCGATATTTCTAACCGATGTATCGAAAAATATC
This sequence comes from Pyrausta aurata, assembly GCA_963584085.1. Classification (NCBI taxonomy): domain Eukaryota; kingdom Metazoa; phylum Arthropoda; class Insecta; order Lepidoptera; family Crambidae; genus Pyrausta; species Pyrausta aurata. Next base: position 278,292 of record OY757264.1, on the reverse strand, counting down.
GATGCACAGCCGCGATGTATTGCATCGAAAAAAACATCTATGTACTTTTTAAGTGGACAGCCCTAGATTTTTTAGGGTTCCGTAGCTGAATGGCAAAAAACGGAACCCTTATAGTTTCGTCAAGTCTGTCTGTCTGTCTGTCCGTCCGTATGTCACAGCCACTTTATTCTGAAACTGTTAGCATCACACCGCTAAAACTTGGTAGGTATGTGTATCCGCTTTCCGATTCAGGTACAAAAAATTTGAAAAAAATGATATTATTGGGGGTCTCCCATACATGAAACTAAAACCAAAAATATTTTTTTTACTCAAACCAAGAAGCTTATAAACCTTTAAAGTGTGGGTGTCTATGGATAGGTCTTTTAAAATGACATTGACGTTTCTGAAACCATTTTTTCTAAAAGTCTAACGTTTGAGATATAGACGCTTCCAAAGTGGTAGAATGGGCGTCCCCCCCCATCTAACTTTTGAAATAAGGAAGTGACAATTTTGAAAAAAATATGTAATGTAGATCTCAACATAAACTTTCAACGAAAATTGGTTTGCGCGAAATCGAACTATAGGTAAACCGCTTCGTTGAGACTTCGCCTGCGGGGTACAGGGGTGCGGGCGGAAAGACGAGAGCGGCGACTGTAGTCTGTAAGGGGTGCGGGCGGCGGCGATACACAAGAGACGAAATTTGCCGCGACATTTCTTAAGATATGTGACGTCAGTGGTCACAATGGTGGTCGTCAGTGTCGACACTTCATAACATTACATAACATATTGGAAAAAATATTAGATTCGATACAATTACACCAATTAGAGTGAATAAATTCTAAATATTTTTATCCAGAGCCGTGGATTTTGATTAATAAATAAAATATAATCTTAAAATAAGATTGAATTTTTGGCAAAATTAAAAATTTCAAATAACATTCCCTGGTAACTTCTGCGACTGTTTTGTTTGAGTGTATATCTAGTTCATATTCCACTGAATTTAGATTTATATTTCATTCTAAAATATTCGTATATATTTAGAGCCTTTATTAAAACACTGTTATTTTACAGTGTTCAAACGGTGGACTTAATGCTAAGAGCATTCTCTTCCCCAGTTGGACAGTGTTATGCAAAAGGGTGTCAAGTGACATATTAGTCATTTCGAGATAAACGCGTTTAAAGATTTTCAAGGTCGTCACTTTTAAAAATTGCTGTTACTTCGTATTTACACGGTTTACATGCCTGAAAATTGGCATAACTACATAATGAGATTTATATTTTATGTATTTGATGTTCATTTGTGTGAATTATAATTATACAAGTAGATAAATGCAATTAAAACACTTAAAACCTTTTTGCTTTAATAGGATATCGTTGCAAATTATTTTGCTTAAAGGTTTTAAAGTACTTTAAATCCCTTTTGCAAAACTCTTTTAAGAATCCTATTAGTATTAGTTTTATAGTCAAACAGTTTCAACGACACAGTTCTCTATATTTTTATGATTTCTTCATTAAAATTTCATTTGTTTTATTTTGTAGAAGTTTATAAAAAGCGTTATTTTCAATAATTCTAACGTTCTAGTAAATCCACACACTTTTTCTGGATTTTTGCTATTCGTAATTTAATCTGCGTATTTCTATGCATTTTGTAATACTTGATTATCAATGAACAGTCTGCCCATGGCGAAATCAGTATAAAATACAACTTCAGGTGATAGCTTGATCAATCAAGACCTATATTAAAAAATGTACTCCGTTTTTAATTTGTATGTTATGTACTATGTACTTCCAAAACTGCAGTAAATTGCTTCTTTTTGCCAGATTTGATTATTAAAAATACAGATATTAATCTTTAGACATCCATAGGTCACTATTATTTTATTCAAAAATAATAAGATGCCTTCGTAAAATCATTAGAAAAATCTGTATTTTTTAAAAAGTTAATTCAAAAAGAAATTATCTTCTATTATAAGGATTTTGGAATACATAGATGATTTTGTTTAAAGTAAGTCAAACTGGATAGATTTTTAGGAGTTAGTAGGTTGAATAATCTTTTTAAAGGAATTATGACTAGGATGACTTGTCGTCCTATTCATTGGTCAAAAATCTTAAACTAAGGTCTATTTAGTCATTATTTTAAGATATGTGCAAGAAAAAACGGCAGCTGTTTAAACCTGACAGATCAACAATTCAAAAAACACAATAATTTTAGTATTTCCATTAATAAACATGGACTTGAAAACTTTTTGTTAAAATAAATTCAGCAATAATAATTCGCTAAACGGTATTAAGAACACATGAAACCGTTTTGCATATATCAGTATACTCAATGGGTTGTTCCGCAATACGTTATTTTGTGAGATAACTTTTAATATAAATTTTTCCGAAGTTCGACTTTTGGGCGACCAGTTAGAGGACATTTTTGCGAATCCAGTGGTACCAATAACTCCATACCTGATTTTAGGTCACTTGACACCCTTTTGCATAACAGTGTCCAGTTATACTTTAGTATAGAATATATCAAAAGTACTACAACTTTTGGTCATGTACAAAGATTGTAACAGGTGCTGGAGAATGATGTAAAATAGAAATAAAAAAAAACACGACTAAAAATACAATAATATTGATTTTGTGTCCGAATATACTGCGACTCATCTTCAGACTTCAGTCAGACAGTATTCTCTTGTGTACTTCTGTCAAAGCGTCCGCAACTGTCAACAGATGCTATCGCTACCTGTGTAGCGAGCGTACTGAAGTTTGATAAGAATGTGCCTGCCGCCCGCACCTCTCACAAACCCCGCTTTCGCCTCCCCCCGCGCCCCTGTACCCCGCAGGCGAGGTCTCAATTTCGCGGTTTACCTATAGCAGTTTTTGGGATATAGTACATTTTCATCAACCGCAAATATAAATTTGTTTTTTATACAAACATTATGAAAAATAAAGTTATATTTGCGGTCAACAAAATATTGTGGTATTTTGGCTAAGTGGAAGTAAGAATCCCTAATTCAGTTAAAGTTGGCACGGAACCCTCAGTGCGCGATTCCGACTCGCACTTAGCCGGTTTTTCTTCTTCTTCTTTTTTTTAATGGCATGCCCATAACTCTTTCTTTGCTATACCACAGACAGCTATATAGACCTTTGAGTATATACACACGCAGCCGCAGCCTTTGAGTATATAGCTATATACTCTATATACTCAAAGGCTATATACTCAACTCAAAGGCCGCAGCACATGAGCACATCACTAAAAAATCGGCCATTTTGTTTTGGTTGATTGATTGTTTGTGGTTTGTGTCTGGTGTAAATCCTGAGTGTAAATCAAAGAGGATTGGGATAGAACCACTACGGTGTAAATTGGATAAAAATATAAAAATCAAGCTTGCTTGCATCAGCTACCATTCCCATTTTCGTGTTTCTTGATATCTAAATAAGATAAACTTCATAATGGTTTTCAACAAACAATGTAAGTTTCTTCTTTTTAAATTTTACCATCATCAAATTAGATATTTTTTAAATTCCAATCCTAATCAAGCTTCAGACCATGTCCACATCATTTAGATGAATCATTTTATTTGGTTACCATAAAAGACGAATCTAGAGAAAATGGCATGGTTTTTTACTTGTTCCAGATAACACTCGCCACTCTGGCCGCTACAACACTTCCGGGCAATTTGTGTCAGGTGGAGTGGTAAGCATAACATTTTTAACATCGACAATGGTTTTATATGAGATACCTGCTTTCAATTTCATCTTATCGAATAAGTATTTACAACATGTTTGTATATCACAGCGTATTGCCGAGCCCGAACCCCCTGGTACTGGACTTACAAAGTCACCAGTTACTCTCTTACTGGCACTGCCACATAATACATCTTCCTTTCATTGTACGAAATTGGAGCATGCGAGCTCCACACTTTCTTGCAATGTTTGGTTCCCACCAATGGCCTTGCTCATTATGTGTGTTTCTCTAAATTTTACATGAAATGCCTGTGGTGAGATGTTTAAAGATGTGGGTAACTGCCTTTTGGAGGGTAGCTATGTGTGTTGAGAATACGTTATGATCACAAGACATTGCTCTTGTGCACATATAAGGTTCTCTAGACTTAAGTAGACAGTTGGCTACCCCGGATTCCTGGCATGTAGGAGCCCTTTGAAATTGTAACAATGAACAGCATTGGAGGTGATGCTGTTAATGAGCAATTACTGTAAAAAGTGGAGATATAGGTAGATAGATATTTATAATTCAAATGTATGCACAAAAAAAGAAATTATTGGTGCAATTTCATTGGGTGACATCATGATAGGAATATGGATTGAATAAGGCAATGTGTAACCACCTTCACTGTATGACTGATTTGATAGGAAGATACCTTTAAATTCTTTTATTAAAAAATATCATCCACTTTGTACTAATACAATATAATTATGTTTTTTGTATCTTGGTATGTATGTGAGAGGAATGTGTGTTAGTGAGAGGTGTGGCACATGGCCCAAGCAGCCAAAACCTACCAGGCAGGGCAGTCGCCGTGGAGCTGACAAGCTGTTTCAACTGCTTCTGACTACCTAAGTGAGTATTTAGTATGGGCCAAACTTTAGTGTAATAATAAATTATAAAAATTCTTTATTGCACACCATCATAAACAAAGTAATTACACAGGAAAGCATCTTATTTATTCGCTTGTACTACTCATATACTCAGCTTATGGAGATACTATAGTTTTTACCAGGAGATTGATATCACATAATTTCTTTAGAATAAATACTAGCTATAATGTTGATTTGATTTGATTTGATTTGTCATTTACTTGTAAAAGATCTTACTTAATCATTTATTTACCTCATTCCATGGGTAATCAGGAAAACAGATAAATGAAAAAAAACCGGCCAAGCGCGAGTCGGACCCGCGCACTGAGGGTTCCGTACCACCCTTAAACTGAATTCGAGGTCCACTTACTTCCACCTTACAAAATATCACAATATTTATTGACAGCAAAAATAACTTTGTTTTTTAATAGTTTTATAGTGTTTGTATGAAAGACAAAGTTATACATATTTGCGGTTGATGAAAATGTGCTATATCTCAAAAACTTCCAGTTTGATCTGGTGCAAACCTATTTTCGTTGCAAGTTTTTGTTGAAATCTACATTATGTTTTTTTTTTTTCAACATTTTCAAAAAAGTAAAAGTTAATCACGGATGCAAACCTCTCCTTCGAAGAATAAGTGTAAATTGCATGGCACCAAAGATCTATAATAAAATCCCATTAAACATCAGGTCAATCAAAGATGTAAAAAGATTTAAAACTGCGCTCAGTGGCTTCCTTGCTGAAAAAGTGTATTATTTTGTTTATTTATTTAAGAAAACCAACAGCTAAAAATTACTTATACTAATTTACAATTTATGAATTTATGACTTAAGAATATTTCTCGAAGAAAATTTAAAAATAACTGTACTATTTAATGTTCATATACCTTTACTGGCTTGGCTGTACTGATAATAATTTGTATGTGACATCCTGTAATACCCATATGAATTAATAAATGATTGATTGATTGATTCACTTTCTTAGTTCAAAAGTTAGATGGGGGGGGGGGGGGGACGCCCATTTTACCACTTTCGGAGAGTCTATATCTCAAACCTTAGACTTTTAGAAAAAATAGTTTTTGAAACCTCAACATCATTTTAAAAGACCTATCTATAGACACGCCACTTGCATAGGTTTGAGTACAAAAACATTTTTCGGTTTTAGTTTCATGTATAAAACTTTTTGTATCTGAATCGAAAGGCGGTGAATAAGATACATTTACCTACCAAGTTTTAGCTGTGTGATGCTAATAGTTTCAGAATAAAGTGGCTGTGACATACGTACGGACATACAGACAGACAGACTTGACGAAACTATAAGGGTTCCGTTTTTTGTCATTCGGCTACGGAACCCTAAAAACTCCACTATATACCACGGTAGGGTTACCAGGATGCGGGTGGGATGTCTGGTGGCACAGACATCTCCATGAAAACTCGCACACGTCCAACGACGACCCTATGACATGGCGAGTCAGCACCGCCATCAAATAAGTGCTTAGCCCTGGCAGAGGGCAGCAGCCTGCCAGACTTCATGAGGGCGGACCTCTAGTAGAGGAGAACGGCCAAATAAGGAATACATCTACAAGCGACAAGTGCCTGGCGCTATCGGTTGTAGTACTGCGATTACCAACACGCCGTGGCTGGCGTGGTAATTATAGCTAGAACCCTTCCATATACAACAAAAACATAGCTCTTAAATAAAGAAAAATACCATATTGTTGTATGCAATGAATATTCACAAGTTTTGTTTGTTCGGTATTCATTAATTTGTATATTCTCTGGGATGCTTATCAAAAGTTTAACTGCCAGACGCAGCCGTCGACGGCGCAGTCTACGTTCGGGCAGCAGCAGCAGCAGCAGCAGCAGTCGGTGCAGCAGTTCGCGGCGATGCAGCCGCTGCCGCAACGCCAGTCGGTGGGCAGCCAGAGCAACACTATCGTCGGGGCGAACCCGCCGGCGCCGCCGCCGCAGCCGCAGCCGCAGTCGATACTACAAGTACTTGTGACTATAATTACTCAGTCCGAACTACCGAGTTTTTTTAGGGTAACTGAATGAAGCAGTTATTTATTTTTATTTTCATTTATTATGGAATAACAAACAGTTACACATTACATGTTATAAAAAAAAAGTGCCAACAAGTAAATTATTAAATGTATAACCCACTACGTTATTCACAGATTAGGTAACAGAATTCACATAAAGTCGCTAGGTGTTGCAACATATACAGAAGTTGTAAGAAAAATAAAACTTATGTGGACTCTTATCAACACCACAATCAATCATTGCAGAATTCTTAAAAAAATGATATCGCGGTTCAGCTTCCTTACTACGTCTGAAGTACAGTGTCAGTTAGTCGTTGAGAGCCAAGTACACTTGTTGCGCGGCGACGGTAGATATAGCCACTCTGTTATCTCTGATCCTTTGTCACAGACTGTTGAGGTGGAGATGAAGCCGGACCCCGACGCGGAGTTGGGCGAGGAGGCCGCCAGCCGCCCGCCGTGGATGAAGAGCAAGCTGCCAGGAGGTAAGTCACTAGTCTGAGATGACGTGAACACCTAGGACACGTATTATGTAGCACACAAACAGAAACATTCATATTATGTAACTACGTTATGTGAGTTTTATTATAAAAATCCAGCAAGCTTGTGAATGGGATTTAAAACTTCACTAACTAGACGAATCTCTATCTCTATCTCTTAATCATTCATTCAGGCATATTGGCAGAGCTTTATTGCGTAGGCACTGTTTACTGAAAATTTTGGTACATAACGTAAACTGAACAGGAGCCTCAGATTCTCTCTACACCAGCGCAAACCCAATTATTATATTTTTGACAATATCTAGGGTTTGATAAGTGTTGTTGATAAGTACCTATGTTGAGTAACGTCAACTAATGTTCTCCAACAGTGAAAAAACTGAGCAAGAAGGAGAAGCGCCGGCGTCAGAACGAGCACCTGCGACGCATCATCACGCCTAAGAACGCGCTTATGGTGCTCAACGAGATGATGCTGCATGAGCAGCTCACCAACGTGAGTCAGGTTCTTGTGTCGGATCAGAAGTATTATTTTTTATTTACCTTTTATTTTATTTTACACTCGCACAACATGGCACGCACACTCATAATGTCATAATTTACATTTTGTTACTGGCTTTGGTACCACCTTAGTGTGGATAATTTCCAGTTGTACGACTGTATATGTTTCCACTACTTATATGCTAAATTAATGTAAAAACTGTTGTTACTATGAAAAAAGGTTTGCCGGGTCTTCCTTAATGTGAACACCTCCATTCAAACGGAGTATATTTCAATATACAAGCCACGATGCTTTGTCATGTCTGTAAGACACGATAATCTATCGTCACCAAGATCACGACAATAATTGCGAGAACGCACATTGCCATTACCACGAAAGAAGAAGAAAATGACGATCACGACATTGGTAAAGCGCCCGTAATCATCTGTGCTGCAATCCCAAAACTGACTTTTTTAACCTGTTTCATCCCACTGCTGGGCAAAGGTCTCCCCCAAAACCTTCCATTGGACTCTGTTAGCAGCCAATGACAACAGGTGGTTTATTTCCTCAGATAATTTGAAAGTAATCGGAACATGATCATACAAATTAAATTTATCAGTAATGTACCTAATTATTTAAGAACAGCTTTTTCATGTTCTATTTGAGATTTACTAATTTACCTTTGTTGAAACTTTGATCACAGATCAAACGCGTGACCGTCTAGTTTTGTTCACAGCAATTCAAGGTGGAGCCGGCGGAGGCGCCGCAGCAGTACTACAAGACGCAGAAGACCAGCTTCTGCGCCGACCTAACACTCGACGGGGTCACTTACAAGGGATATGGTTAGTTATTATTTCGCGCGACCGATGACTTTAAGCACCCTGCGAAATTAAATGTTTTTAGGCTTATTTCAGTTCCTTGACTAAAGTTGGATTGATTGTATTCCTTCCCTTTATATCTTTCCCTATCCCGATTGTATGCCTTACTTACTGCTTACGCTTTATGCTTGCTTGTACTGAATTGATTTCAATTCTCATTTGTATTAACCTATTTGATTGTGCTTTAAATACCTACGCTATACAATATTTATTTTTTGCAGGTGAGAACAAGCTGATGGCGCGCAACGCAGCAGCCGAGCAGGCCATCCGCGATCTGATCATCAAGCGTATGAACAAGGCAGTTAGCCTCGACACATCTGAGCCATGTAAGTCTGAATTATTTCCGAACGCTAACACTGACTTTCTCTATTTCTGATACAAAAAAAGGTATTTTTTATTACTGCATATCTCCAATTAAAACTGGACACCTGTAAGTCGTAGTATCTTCGTCAAGCTTTTACAATTTGAAATAAAAAAATTTGGAATAAAAATAAATCCCGTAGTCGCGACACGCGGCGTCATACCGTTCAATAGTTGTGAATGATATAGTTAATTCAGTCAAAACTTTTCCTCTTAAAGCTGAAAATCCCCTGGACAACCTGCAAGACGAAGACCCGCTGCCGATGATCCAGCTGGCGTCGTACGCGCTGCACAAGCTGTTCTCCGAGTGGGAGTACGAGGGACACAAGGTGCCGCAGCTGCGCCCGCCCACCACCTCGGTGAGTCGCGTGTGACGCGACCACGTGTCGCGCAGGAGTCGGCCACGCGTGTGGTGCTATATGAAGAGCTACACGCACCACCTCTCCATATTTAGAATAATCGCTAAACGCAACACCTCGATGAACTAAACTCTGGCCTACACTGTATTAGAAAGAAAGAAAGAAAATACATTTATTCGATTCACAAACATATATACAATACACTGACTCGTAAACACATATACAATAAACAGACACACACTTATTTACATTAACATCGAGAATGAGCCGAAAAGGCACCCTCTCAGAATTAATCGTGGCAGCAAGATGCGCATGCCACGACACTGATTTTCAGAGGGTGCCTTGTGGGTATAGAAGAAACACAAACAAGAAAAACGTAAAATGAAAGAAAGGAACAAAAACAAACAACAACAAACAATATCAATACACAGAAATATATAAAATAAAAAACTCCGATAAACAAAGTGAAACGAAACGCACCGGCGGGCGAGTATGCAAAGAAAGAGAGAAAAAAAAAAGAACGAATGACAACAAACACGATATTCTTACTAATCTGTGAAAACACGTCAAGCAAAAAAAAAGACTTTACGTCCCGTCCGGTGCGACTGCCACGCCCTGTCTTTTTACTAAAGATTTCGTTATTGCCAACTGGGTGCAGCAAAGGTGACGGTCCGTTCTATTCGCTCAGCGACAATGCAGAGAATATTAAGTAAAAAAAAGAAAAGTATTAAGAGCATGCGCACATTGAACCACTAGTTTCAGCCACTAAATGCGATCCACTCGTGGCTTGGTCAAGCCACCAGTCCACCACACATCCTTAATTTACTGAAAACAAATCGTGCAGCGATTCGAGCGACTAAGGCGACCACTAGTAGCTATCGCGGTCGACTTGTGGCTCGAACTGGCTAGGGCTAGGCAACAATGCTGTATAAAATGTATGGAAAAGCTCGTCCGTAGTTCGTGGCCGTTGTGGACCCTAGCAACCTTTAGGAATTAGTTACGATCGTTCTCATTTAATCCCGCAGACATCGGAGATGGACACTGACATGGGCGCCGCCAGCAACGCGCCCCGCGCGGCCCCGCGAGCCGCCAAGAAGCCGCCGAAGGAGCTGCCCCTCAACGCGGCCGCCATGCACCCCTGCATGCTGCTCACGTACATGCGGCCGCACCTCGAGTACAGGGAGCTGGCCGCCGAGGGGGACCGCCCGCAGAACATGCTCTTCACCATGGGCGTCGACGTGGACGGTGCCACGTACATCGGCAAGGGTGAGTCGAGTTGTTCGCATGATTCTCGGCGATCGAGGTTCCCGGCTTGAATGTCAGTAACAAGACCCCAAAATAATCATACATTATTTGAAACTATAATATAGCTTTGCTTTGCCATCGATATCAAATGATGGTATAAAGCTTAACAAAGAATATGCATCGAAGATCGTGGGAGTGTTGTAATCTAAATAATCTAATCCATCGAAAATGTGGTTAGTCTCTAATTACACACTCCACACAATTTTACAGACTTAATACTAATAGTAATTTGTGATTACTTTACCCACAGCCACTAACAAGAAAGAAGCCCGTAAAGCCGCGGCCAAGTCTGCGTGCCAGGCGCTGTTCAACGTGAAGTTCGACGACGTGGCCACCGCCAACGCGCCCGTCGTGACCGCCGCCGTCTAAGCGAATGGTCGCTGAGAGGCTGCGACTAGTCGCCGAGTCCCCGCGACTAGTCTCGAGTTAGCGCCGACGGTCGCCAAGTATGTGAATCTATTGCATACTACTAGTAGACAAGTAGAACTGATTATAAATTAACATACAATATTGTATTCAAGCTGACGTCTGAGGCCTTACTCTTTAGTGCGGTGTTCGTGTTTTCGGATCTCGCTATCTCTTCTGCTTACGCCAGGGTGGCCTTGCGAGTGAAAGGGATTACTATATCTGAAAATACGGAGTCTTACAAAGTCTTCTCTGATATGAGCATGTAAACGATTGTGAATAGGATTTCAGATTGTAAAACAAACAATCCAATCCCATTTCATATTTTGATAATTATCTAAAATTATAGTCTTATATTTATTATTTTGTTAGTATACTTCTGAGAAAGGTATTTACTAAATAAAGTATTTAATATATATAATTTCATTGGTGAATGTTGTAAATTAATTCCAATATTCTGTCTTACAAGTAGACTAGAAGTAGTTAGTTGTGTAGTTGTTGGTATACAACCCTAGTGTAAGTAAATCAACATGAATACTAGAATTTTCTACGTATGTTTTGTTAATAAATGTACACATTTAATTTACTGACTATTCAATAAAAGTTCACACAAAGATAACAGGTTCAGATCCTGTCTATTTAGCATGTTGTCTAATTAGTTTGTCAGTAAAACATAGCGTTATATTGTGACAAAAAACATTCATTTTCTAGGCAAAACTTTAGTCCTGGCTGGCTTTAACCCTAGCAGCCACCGAATTTTTAATCGCAAGTTTGGCCTCGCCCCTTTAGGTGTGACTGAAAACTGTGTGATAAGCAGTGACTGTATGACTGACTTAGATATTGATCTAGCTAGCGAAGTTTTTAGGTCAATATTGTAATCCAAATTAAACTTATTAGAATTGTCGAATGTACATAGAAGGCATATTTTGTTTATATTACCAAGCAACTAGAGCGAAAGGAGTGTTACTGAATTATTATTAGATTTAAGTATTATCTAAGTACGAAGAAAACATTAAAACGATACTAGTAATCTCAAAAAGTGTTTCAATTTAACCACCAAGTACCTAAGCATAAAAGCAAATCACATCTGAGAATTGTTAAAGGTTTGCATTTCAATTGAATGAAACTTCGAAATCAGGGCGTAACTACACGTTTAATACTTCTCAAAATTTTTTTTTCACCCAATGGCATCGTATTTTTAGCAAATTCACAAATCATCCTTTGGAATGTCACAACACAATATCTGTAAAAAACAACATGAACAACATAACTGTAAATGTAATAAAAACAAGTAATTACAACTACACAGTACTACTCAGTCTTAGCAAATGCTACTAAAAATAAAGCCAAGAAGTGATGAAAGTTTGTCGAACTAATATTGCTTCTCTAAAAATATTTCTGGTAGGTATTGACAAAAATAAGTAAATGGTCAAGACTTATATTATGATGAGGTCAAAGATCTATATTATGCGGTCAAACTTGGATAAGTATGAGTTTGAAAAATATTTTATTTCTAGGCTATGAGGAACAAAGTAGTCAGCATAAAAATAAATATGGTATCTATTGCTGGTATCTCTTAGACATACTAGAAACTAGATCCTCTGGTTTAAAACTCGGAACTCGAATTCAGAAGAAAATAAGGAATATTTATTTATATACTGTACGTCATTTGACTATCACCGTTGTACCGTTGCATGACAGCATCAGCTATCAGATAACAGCAGACAAAAGTTTATCGTTTTTAAAAGTTTTCTCTTCTTCTTCTTCTTTATTTCTTTATTTATGTTAAACAATTTACATTAAAAAACATATTACAATACCAACAAAAACCTATGTAGATTTATACGTGGTAATGAGAGTCACTATACTACTCTAATTTGCTCTTTAAGTCTCGTTATTACTCCCAACTTTATCTAGGACGGCTCTCCTAATGTTTATAATGTTCACTTGTAGTTTTTAATCTCGTAATTTAGATAATTTAAATAACTTAAATAATAACAACTTAAATTAGACATAAGATAACGCAATAATGCTTTTAAAAAATCATTCGCTATATAAAAATGATCTATTAAAATGATGTAAGCATTAATAACTTATTTTACCGATGAAAGAAATTGACAATTAAATTAAGAAAAACAATAAAATATATTTTGCGGTAACGTAAAGGGTCAGCCAATAATATCATTAGCTAGGGAAATAGTAGCTTATTACAATTGTTATAGAAACCAGTAACATGAAGTCATTAGGTTAAAAAAAAACTAAATAATCTAATACTATAATGTTGCAGGTAAAAAAGAGAAAGTGACTGCATAAGCAAGCACAAAATACCTTAATAATTACATAAAAACAATAAGTTTACATAAACATTTAACTCAGTCATACATTTGTATAAAAAAAATATGTTATTTCAAATTTTTGTTTAAGTATGATCTCGTATGATACACTAAATTAATATCATAGGTACCCTCAATAAAAAATATCGAAGTTGGCTACAATTGTAATTTTGTTACAAATCTGTTGGACGTCACATTTGATTTAAATAGCTATACGCTCCGCCCAGACCCTGATTGTTTCTTTGAATATCAAACGGATAAAATTCTCTAACGAAATCTATTCTGAAGATGGCATCAAGCAATCTCATCGGTAGCTCCAAGTGTACAATCAGCTAAAAAAGAAAGAGGAAATGGGTAGCTGTCATTTCAGTTTCAGACTCTTGTTTTTGAGGGTCAGTGTTAGTATCTTGGACATAGTTTGAATTTGTTTCTGGCAATCAGGGTCCGTTATTTCTAAGACAACGTCGTCTATCCAGTTCTAATTCTAACCGGATTCCGACGCCTATTCTACTGTCACCTATGGAAATAGTAACAACTACTCATTCCCTAGTTTCTCTAGCGAGGCGACACCTCTAGACGGAGTCGTAAAACCTTAATGCTCTATTTGGCGAAATATTGTTCGTGATGAAACATTGGTGTGGTAGGAATTACAAGCGCGTTGAAGCTAACGCGTCAAGAATAATATTCAAGTTCATCAGGAATGAATCAATGTTGAGCTTGTAAGTACTGAACCACATCATACTACACCAATGTCTAAAAATCTCAAGAAGCCTACAGAAGACGGTAGGTCCACATGGAGATGGGGCTCTGCAGCAGCGCTATATGCGGCGGCTCTTTTCCTCCCACCAGCAACAGACGTAAGTGAGTCTGCGGCGGTCGAGTCTCGCTTCGCGCTCTACGCTCACCCATGTCTTGGAGCTCGATGTCGTTCGCTCCCACTCCTGAATCCGGAGTCAAGGCAGCACCTAATGCCCGGACATCAGGGCCCAAATAGTGCGGGTTGCTGAAGCCCAGAGACGCGCCTGAGAGACGGTTGACGCGCTCGGCGCTGGCGTAGTCGGAGGTGGAGAGGTCGTTCTCCTCCTCGTCTGTGACGGAGGTCGGCATGCGCGTGAACCGGACAGACGCTGACTTCGGGATGGCCACCACTGTTGCCCGGGTCAGGTCACGGCGAGCGGCCGCTTCACGCTGGAGATAGAAAATTTTCATAAGTCGCTACTATTGATGGCTGCTATAATAGGTACAGCTATTGTGCTATTGATAAAAAACCTACAGCTAGCGTCGTGCTCTGCGTCGTGTTTTAGAATAAACAGTTACGGGCTCAGAAAACAAGATATTTTTATTTGGGTTTGGCTTTAGGACAACAAGAGAGGAGGTGCAAATAAATTCTTTTTATGACGGATACCTCAGCTTCACGACGCATCTCCTCCTCTTCCTCCGAATCGAAGTAGACCAACCGCGTCGCATCTGGGACCACTCTCGCCGCGAAGTCCGGCACCGACACCGGGTCTCTTGTTATGTCTGCCGTGTCACCCGCGCGTGGCGACCTATCTGCGTCGATTGCGTAAGCAGACCGAGATTTAGCGAGCGCTGCTTCATGTCGGACCAAGCTTTCTGTAGAATCTCGGTCAGCAGCAAGGACGCTGTAGGAGCAGCGAGCGGCTCGTCTGATGTGGAAGCTGGAGAGCTTGGAGATCTCGCGCATGAAGCCGGCGTTATTGTCGCGACGGCCGGCGGGAGCGGACGCGCGGGCGGGGAGGGGGCCGCGCGCGGGGGCGGGGACTAGCAGTGCGCACGCGTCTACGCGCGCTGACGGCCACTTGAGGCTTTGGACTATGCGCTCCCAGGTCTCTGTACCTGTGAATATCAAGATGATGGTGATGTAGACCCAAACCGACCACGGTTGACAATCTCAACCGAAATCAGCTGAACTGCGGAGAGATAGTTTTCAAGTGTAAGCGCAACTACACAAGTCTTTTCTCTTCATTCACTCTCATAGTTTCATAGAGTTACATTGTCTTATTCAATTGGAAAGATTAGACGAAAGTAGCTGACGCACATGGTGCCATTTTTTATGTTTGGGTATCTCTGTCATAGATAGTCTTCAAAGAATATTATTAAAGCAGTATGCCATCTGCCATCTAAAGAGTGTACTCACCAAAATGGAACCGCCACAACTCATTAGTAGGGTGTCCGCTGGCTTCCCCTCCGAAGATGTAGAGGTGTGCCCCAGCGCGGAGCCCTGCGTGTCCGCTGCGGGCGCTCGGAGACAGCTTAGCGGGGGTCCGCACTTGCGTCCACACGCGGGACACTGAAAGGAGAACGGAGTAGATCAGTCGGCCAGGATGTGTCAGTTACATTAGCAGAACTGCATGGCAAGGTCAGTAAAGAAGTTAAGAAGCCTAACTTCTGATGATACCGGTTGGTCCACACGTTTCATTCACCGAAAACACCAATTGCTATCTGATGTGCACTGGTGAGGCTCCGGTGTCATGTACATATAAAAGATGCTATAAGGCGGTCAGTGCAACTATTCCATCTATCACAAGATCGAAAAAGATACCGCCAACGAGAGGAGTAGGTAGTTGGTGAGGTTGAGCGGTCATATCAGTAGATACACTTGAGTAGAAACGGTTTGACACAGGTATGTGTAACAACAAGTAACGTACTGTCGTATGTATGACGATAGTATGTTAATTAAGTATGCTCACTGGTGTCGTAGTGCCACAGGTCGGCGCAATCGCGCAGGTCGCACTGGCCTCCGTGCACGTAGAGCCGGTCCGCGTGCAGCGCTGCCGCGTGCCGATGCCGCGCCGGGCCTGTCGTTGCAGTCCGGACCTGGTGCCATGACTCCGACTCTGGGTAAGCAAACAAGATTATTTTATTTAACCCACATCAACCCGCGTGTAAAATAATATAAATTGAGGTATATAGTAGAACGACTTCGTCAGCCAAGTCCTAAAGTGAGAAGTTACCGAAGGTGTTATGCGTCGCGTCACCATGCGGTTATGCTGATTGGCAAGCTCACAACTCACCATAATGGAACGCCCATAGCTCGTTTGTGGACCCTCTCAGGTCCTTGTACCCGCCATAGACCAGCAAACAGTCCTTCAGCGCGTGGGCAGAATGCCCGCGACGGCCGCGCGGTCCGCTGCCGTTATTGTTGCCGTTGCGTGAGTCGCGCGCCGAGCGTCTGCGCAGCGGCGCCGTGTAGTTGTGTTGTCCGGCCAGCTTGCGCCAGATTTGCGTCTGTAAACAGAGTTTGTTATTGTAAGAAATTGATACAGTCTACTAATATAGTCTTGCTGTATCGAGCTCGCGGTCATGACGCGTCTGGTAATCTGACCTCAGTGTCGTAGCTCCAGAGCGGCGTCTCGGTGTTGAGCGCGCCGGCCTCGCCGCCGAACACATAGAGGCGTGCTTCGTGCGCTGTGGCCGTATGCTCCTGCAGCGCGGGCGGCGGCTCGCCCCGGCACTCCAGGCGCTCCCACTCGCCTGACGCTGGAATGATTTCAAGCGAGATCATTTGGTAGTGTAGTGACAGAGTGAAAACAGTCTTTTTAAAAACATTTTGTTTTGCATGAAGTATTAGGTCAAGTATCCTAAGTGAAAAAATAGGTATAGTATATTAATTCCGAAGCTCTATTGTTTTAATTAGTAGGATTTCAAAAGTAGTTTGAATTAAATGCATAGAAAAAAAATCGTTTTCGAACGAAAATCACTCGCAATATCCAAGCGAGTGATTCAAAAATAGGGGCCCTGAAAAATCATTGCTCAATTTTATTAGTACTCACGTCTAGATTTTGAGTGATTTCCGTTGATTTTTTATGTATTTTCGAACGAAAATCACACGCCATATCCAAGCGAGTGATTCAAAAATAGGGGCCCAGAATGCTTCAATGCTTCCGCATTGCCAAAAAATTTCAGCAGCCAACGCGAAAGCAAACAATTTACTTTACAAAACAAGACAAAAGATAGATAGATAGATAACTTTTTATTGCACACAACATTAGTGAATTTACAAATTTGTTTAAAGGAAATGTACAATTTAGGCGGTCTTATCGCCATAAGCGATCTCTTCCAGGCAACCTTTGGGTAAAGAAATTATGGTTTTATAGGAAGGGGTATTTTGTGCGTTGTAAATGAAGAGCTAAGTGAAATATAAATATATTTGTAAAAGAGAACTGATGAACATCGAAAACTTCCAAGTTTACATAAAAGAAGGTCCCAAGCGCCATAATTGGCCTCTCGACAAGAATCGCTCGACCCAATTACGTGCAGTTTAAGGCCCAGATATTCCATTTTTACGATGTTTCGATTGAGTTTAAACATGGAAACACTAATTATTTAAATCTCCAATCTATATATGTTATAGAAGAAGATTACTAGAAAGCTGGATTGTGGTTGGAAACACGATTGTAATTACTTTGCTCGATAATAATTGCCTCAGAAGTGGGCCCCTTTTTTTTCGTATTTTCTATGTAGTTTTCAAATTATTGGACTTATATTTATGAAAATCACATATTTTAGTAGGTAATTCCATTCTACACATATACATGTTAAAATGATTTCAAAATGTTTGTTATTTAGATCAGAATAACGAAATATCTAAAAACACTTTATTTGACCTATTTCGACTTTTTTGATCTTGATTTGCTCAAGCTACACAGATGTGAGGAACAGGGGATTATAAGAATATACATTTTGACCACATAAGTAAGATCTCAGCTATAAATCAAATGATTTTTTTTTAGTTTTTATCGGTGTTATGTTCAGGCAAAGAAAGGTCCATTTTTTTCATTAGTCTGTATTCTTTCTTACAAGCAGCAAATTCTTCCAATTGTCTTTTTAAGATTACTTTAGACACCAAAGATGTTTAGGGCGTCCAATCGTTTTTTTCCAGTTGTATTAACATTTTCATTCATAAAACACTGATTTAGTGATTCTCACACTTGTGACGATGGTGATTCGCGCAACGACTTTGACGCAACAGTTGATCGTCGTGTCATCTCTGTTCTATACATGCAAGCAGAAATAGCGCTATCTTTTTATTCAAATGACAAGCACGAGATACCATTTCCTCATTCCCCTTGACGCCACTGCGAACGCTGGACCTATGTCAATTTTTGCAATTTTATTTGCGTACTTAATTACGTAAAACACCTAAGAACTAATAATAGCTAATTTCGCCGCGCCGCGTCACGCTCAGTTGGATCAGCACCAGTCTTATACTAATCAAAGGTCGCGAGTTCAAATCGGGGGTATCATGAATATTTTTCTACATAGTCACAATATTTTTTTAGAAAACGAAATAAGTATTTATTTTAATTTTTGGACATTTTAACATTTAAAATAAAAAAAAATAAAAATAAAAACTAATTAAATTTTTAGGTTTTTTTTAAAGTAGCAAATCCTATTAAAAAACTACATAACAATGAAAATAAATTTCAAAAAGAAAATTAGCATCAAAAACATCATCACCATGCGGATAAATCTCCTCAATGCCATGAGGATGGAACCCCCAACCTCTACGTGTTAAGCAAAATAAAAAGAGAAAGGCTGTAGCGACATATATAATTGTTGTGAATAAATGAACTATATTTTTGTACCAATCGTAGAGATGAATCCGTTTCTATAGTAACAATATAAACAAAAAGCATAAAACACTCATGTCAAATTATTGTAGTTTTGAACATTTTCTCTATTTGGAAAAATCAGAGCTAAACCATAACTGTAGGTTTAGCAGTAATCTCAAATGCTAAAGCTGTGCCCTGGTGACTCTAGTATATTGGAGACGAGAAAATATTATATGAATTTGAGGGAGGGAGAAAATTATTAGGTGATAGGTCTATATTAATTTTATTTATTTATTTACATCTAGACTCCTGTGACAAAATACAAACATTGGAGGTTAAGTTAAGGTCGGTCTAGCTCTCTTCGTGTATGGAACTCAGGTTTCCATGTTATTTACGTACGTACGTACACATTTTCTGAATCGTGTAGTAATAATGCATTGACTATCTATCTCTTATTTGGTGACATGGACTTGAGCGACGAACATGGAGATTACTCAGTATAATCCAATTATATTTGCATTCAGAAATGTCAAATCTGAATAATTTTTTCAATTTTGTTCTTTCGAAAATGTGTGGAGACTGTGTTACGTGTTAATTTTATTTTTATAACCGTTGTTCCTCAAATTGCTGTTACTGAATATCCAAAACAACTTTGGTGTTTGTGACACATAATAATTCTATTAATCTTGTAGTTAGCGCGAAATGGCGCTTCGGGGTCACGAAGGGTTCCGTACCATTATCTATGAAAATGGAATAAACATCATATCTGTTGTCAGGGAGTCCCATACAAAAGATATGAAGTCCTAATAATGGGGCAGCCCCTCATTATTATCATTATCAGAGTAGATAAGTTGTATGAGAGCAACCTGAAAAAAAAACTGTTTTTTAAGTTTTTGTTTTTTCAACGGCAACATGAATACATCCTTCCTGAAAATTTCAACTGTCTTACTATCACGATTCATGAGATAAACCCTGGTGTTGCCCTTTCGGTGTAGGAACTCATGCTCATCATAATTCATTCCTTGTAGGGAGGTGTCCCAAAAATATTTTAAAATACATATTTTAGGCGGTGTGATTAGGATATAAAGAAACCCATGCCAAATTACAGTTTTATAGTAAAAAGGGTCTATAAGCTAGACTACAAAAAGTCAAACATGGCAAAACCATATATGGTTTATCAAAGTAATTGTGTGGGTGCGGTGCTCCAATTAACAAACCTAGACAGTTGAAATATGGCATCTAGCTAGGTAATAATGTGTAAGTGAAGGAAAAAATCTGAAAACAAAAGAAAGTTTTTTAATTGTAGGGTCTGAAACCGTTATAATTAAGTGGATGGAAGCTTGCACAAAATATGTATTAATGATTTATGAATAAGCAAATAAATATTCCTATAAAAAGTTATGATATCCCAACAAAAACATCAATGTGAAAAATGATAGCCAAGTTCAATGCTCAGTATATTTGATAGTGAACTTCGCCGAAAAAAGTATTGCATCTAAATGAGAGATTACTACTAACTACTTTTGCCTTACTATTTTCTTACTTTCTAACTCATGATAGTCAAGTCATTTTTATAGTTCAGGCTGATATTAAGCGAGTATTTTAAGCGTGGTGTGGGTGACCTCGATAGTAATTACTTTAAACCATTAATTTACTTGAACCATTTCACGGGACTTCCAAAATATACGCGGGCGACGTCGCGGGAGACGACTAGTAAATAAAAAACTTTGATATTATTAAAGGATTACTGAAACGATAAAGAAACCTTTGTCTTTAATTTAGCTTTCCATATTTGTAATGTTAAACGGAAGCGTGAAACATACTGCGCAGACCCTAGATAAACTGGGAACAGGGCAAGAGAATGATGATGATGATTTGAAATGTTATGAATTTCAGTGTGTAAAAAAATACCATGACAAAATTCTCGTGATGGGTGAACTTTGACTTATATACCTACTGGTTTGTACGGAACCCTAAATTTGAAGTGCTATATTTGTAATGGTCTTCAGTCATCATCAATTGGAAGACTGATGGAAGATAGTAGTGAGACTATAACTGTGTCGACAAAAAGGATCTTAATATAAACCACCTAAATGTTATTACATTACATTTCCTACACCTATGGGTTGGCTGGAAGAGGTATCTTTTAGGGATAAGTCCACCTTTGTTCACATTGTGACTTCTTGTACCTATTTTCTGTACATCTTATAAGTGCAATAAAGAATATAATAAATGTTATCGGATATTCTTTCTTGTTAGGGTTCCGTAGCCGAATGGCAAAAAACGGAACCCTTATAGTTTCGTCAAGTCTGTCTGTCTGTCTGTCTGTCTGTCTGTCTGTCTGTCTGTCTGTCTGTCTGTCTGTCTGTCTGTCTGTCCGTCCGTATGTCACAGCCACTTTATTCTGAAACTATAAGCATCACATAGCTGAAACTTGGTAGGTAGGTGTATTTTGTTCACCGCTTTCTGATTCAGATACAAAAAGTCAGAAAAAAATATATTTAAGGGGGGCTCCCATACATGAAACTAAAACCTAAAAATTTTTTTTTACTCAAACCTATGCGTGTGGGGTGTCTATGGATAGGTCTTTTAAAATGATGTTGAGGTTTCTAAAACCATTTTTTCTAAAAGTGTAAGGTTTGAGATATAGACGCTTCCAAAGTGGTAAAATGGGCGTCCCCCCCCCTCTAACTTTTGAACTAAGAAAGTGAAAATTTTGAAAAAAATATATGATGTAGATCTCAACAAAAACTTGCAACGAAAATTGGTTTGAAGGAGATCGAACAAGTAGTTTTTGAGATATTGCACATTTTTATCAACCGCAAATATAACTTTGTCTTTCATACAAACACTATGAAAAACAAAGTTATTTTTGTTGTCGCAATATATTGTGATGTTTTCGTTAAGTGAAAGTAAGTGGACCCTGAATTCAGTTAAGGGTGGCACGGAACCCTTAGTGCGCGGGTCCGACACGCACTTAACCGGTTTTTTTTTATAATGGTTACAGGTTGCTGGCATAAAGTGCTGACCAGTCGTGTGAGAATGAAATGCCACTCTTTGCGTTCCTTGTTCTTTCGATAAACGTTTAGACTAAAAAGCATGTATGGTGTACTAAAGAAACCATTTTGTAAAAGTTCTTAGGGGTTCTGCTAGATGGCGTGGGTATGTTACTTACAAAAGCGCATGAAGTATCTTATTCAAGAAAATTTTGTTCCTTAAATAAACACTAGATGGCTTAATTATACACGAGATTTGTAAGACAAAGTTGACAGAAAAAGTTTTGTGCGGGGGTGCTGGTGGGGGAAGCGCCCCGCACTTTTAACAAGGGGGCGGGGCTTATGAGATAATTTGACGGAATAAGACGGCCTTAAGCGGAGCGAGCGATGTGCGCGTGGGGCGGCGCGATTGTTCGAGAGCAATCGCGATGAGCCGAGTTCAGAAATCGTGACCCTTGGAAGCAACTGGAATAGATGATAAAAAACATATGAAAAGCTTTTCGCAGAGCTGAAAAAAATTAGTCAATGGTTGCTATTATGACGTGAGTTTTATATGTGAGTATTCTATTTTGTGTTATCTTTTTTATTTATTTATATAAGTCGTTCGAGTTCCGATTTAGGATTTATTTCATTCAGGCAAATTGGCTTACAAAATATCAATAAAAGTAGATATCAGTTTGTCTCTCAATCAAATTACAAATACCAGTGTCGCTGAGTGCTTTTCGTAATAAGCAAGCACACGTTCTGTTATTGCGCTTGAAGCCATAACCATTCTTACCCGGACATGAGTCCGCGAGAGGCAGATCTTATCATGTGATTTACAAGGTCGTCTGGTCATCTCGCCCGTGGACATTTGCTGAGCTTTTGATATGAATAATAACATATTACGCTCGTCTTACCCAGGCAGTATCTCCAGAAGTCCCTCAGCGGTAATGAGCCGCCGGCCCCGCGGCCTCCCAGCACATACACGAAGCCGCCCAGCAGCGTCGCCGAGTGCTTGCCGCGCGAGCAAGGAGCGGCGCGCGCCCCGGGCCCCCCGCCCGTGCCGCCGCACTCGACCGAGCTCCACATGTCAACTGTGAAATATATAGCAATGTGTTAAATTCGTTGATCACGAAAGCATTTACAGGCAAAGCAGCCTGTAATATCCTCAGGGTAAGCACACTCTAGCAACCTTTGAATTTAATGTGAATTTTTGTGTGGTTTTATTTTATCCAATAATAATTTATCAATAATAATCACAAAACAATGCAAATACTGATATTGGTATGTCACTGCTTAACTCGTCAAGTATGTGTAAACGAGACACAATAAAAATTCCATTGTTATGCGACTCTCGGCATTCGTTTGATACCTGACTGATTAAGCACACTTTTATTTTGTTCGTGTGTAAATACAGTTATTTTATTTCTTTTGTGCTGACTATCAGGCAGGATATTCAACTATGTCCGACTGCAATTTGTGTTGGGGTTGTACTATAATGTAAAACTGCAATGCAAGTCTTCGTCTCGATATCTCTCTCTCTGTGTTAGAGTATAAAATTAGATTGAAACGTTGTTTGAATTCGAATGTCGCCCCAGCGTTTGATTCAGTGCTACAAATCGAGTTAGGAACCCGAAGACGCGCGACGCATTCCGCCGCTCCTCATTACGATTTATCGCTGTAGCGGAATTTCCCTCGCTGCACTCAAACGCCACCCCTGTTGATGCCTCCATATGTACGGCAAATGAAATGGAGGGGCCTCCCTTAGGGCTTGTTGCTGACCCCTCTCAGTATTACTTATTGAGAATTTGCGTCCCCTCCGGCAAACTGAGGGCGTTGCTCGAAAAAGTTATCGTTTACAACCTGTAAATATTGGTTAAACAGTGCAAGTACGATTTTGATATTGTAGAAGTAGATAAACCGCTGGTATTTTATCGGTGAGTAAAGAAGGCGTAAATGGAAGACAATAAACCAGACCATTGTTCCTTTTATTATTGGAAATCAAACATGAATATCGGTCATAAAAGGAGAAAGCCTGTACAACCCTACGAGATTTAGGTCGTTACCTCTGTTCAAATTTTTCACAGTACCTACAGTAGGTAGCTTAATGTCGGGTAAATATTACAAATAAATTCACAACAAAACCATCATGTCAAGTCTTTGAACTCGTCCTGAATGAGGCGGTCCAAAATTGTGCAGAGCCGATACTAGAAGATAAGTTTCACGGAAAAGTTTATCCCGAGTCGTGATTTGGACGAGTGCCAAGCGACCCGGCAATATCGGGATGTTTCAAGGGTTTTAAAGTTACTGAACCAAATTTTACCCTCAGGAAGAAAATAAAAATAGATGATAACTTTAATTGTTATATTTAATGTTTTAAATTATTAAGGATCTTAAGACGACATTCTAACGAACTGCAACCACTACAGACATTGTTATGTACTAGAGATGCGCCGAGTAGCACTTTTGCCGAGTACCGAGTACCGAGTATTACTCGGTTCATTTTTTTTCCAACCGAGTACTCGGCCGAGTAACTCGGTTCAATCAAACTCCTGTTTCGGGTGTGTAAACAAGTACAAACCAGGTTCGCGCAGAATAAGCTTTCATCAAGCCACTAAAGCGCAATGATCCTAAAAGCCCCATCACTTTTTTTTTATTATAAAATCCACAGCATGATGATAACATAAAATATAGACATGTAAGACTTACAGCCAATGAAGAATTTAAATTTTATTTACTAAATTTAAAAAAGGTCGCTATTTCAAAGAGAATTTGCTAGCAAAATACAAGTGTCCGTTCGAGTGGTGGGCAGGGCCACTAACAAGGTATTTAGAACTAGCAAGCTTTACAAGAGTGTTTCTATGAGCACCTGCAAGCACCATTCCCAGCTGATTATTTTCGGAGGCTGGTAAAGTCTACGAAATAAACCGGTTAAGTGCGTGTCGGACCCGCGCACTGAGGGTTCCGTGCCACCCTTAACTGAATTCAGGGTCCACTTACTTTCACTTAACGAAAACATCACAATATATTGTGACAGCAAAAATAACTTTGTTTTTCATAGTGTTTGTATGAAAGACAAAGTTATATTTGCGGTTGATAAAAATGTGCAATATCTCAAAAACTACTGGTTTGATCTCCTTCAAACCAATTTTCGTTGTAAGTTTTTGTTGAGATCTACATCATATATTTTTTTCAAAATTCTCACTTTCTTAGTTCAAATGTTAGATGGGGGGGGACGCCCATTTTACCACTTTGGAAGCGTCTATATCTCAAACCTTACACTTTTAGAAAAAATGGTTTTAGTGACCACAACATCATTTTCAAAGACCTATCCATAGATACCCCACACGCATAGGTTTGAGTAAAAAAAAATTTTTTGGTTTTAGTTTCATGTATGGGAGCCCCCCCTTAAATATTATTTTTTCTTACTTTTTGTATCTGAATCGGAAAGCGGTGAACAAGATACACCTACCTACTAAGTTTCAGCTATGTGATGCTTATAGTTTCAGAATAAAGTGGCTGTGACATACGGACGGACAGACAGACAGACAGACAGACAGACAGACTTGACGAAACTATAAGGGTTCCGTTTTTTGCCATTCGGCTACGGAACCCTAAAAAATGGAATTGACTGTTACTAGAACGTGCAGAGAGCTTTGCATCACCACAACACTTT
Organism: Pyrausta aurata; assembly: GCA_963584085.1. Taxonomy (NCBI): domain Eukaryota; kingdom Metazoa; phylum Arthropoda; class Insecta; order Lepidoptera; family Crambidae; genus Pyrausta; species Pyrausta aurata. Next base: position 252,846 of record OY757264.1, on the reverse strand, counting down.
ATAAAATTTCACATATTATTATTTTTATTTACGTTTTCCTCATTTTGTCTCTACTTATTCATTATCATAATTGAGGTTGTGATAGATTTCCCCAGTAGTTTATATAATTTCTACCTAAATATATTGCTTTACTTAAACCGAGTATACTCGGCATTAAAACCGAGTTACTCGGCCGAGTACGAGTATCAAAAAACCTGCCGAGTACGCCGAGTACCGAGTATTAACCGAGTACTCGGCCCATCTCTATTATGTACGAACATCTTTTTCTTGTTATTGGAATCTTAAAAAATCTAGCGTGCTTTGGGTAGATTGACACACAGATTAAAATATTTGATAGATTGGTTGGCTTTTCTTACCCAATGCTATGTACGAGTATGTTCCTTATTATCCTGCAATTACTCAACTATTGGGAATCATAACGATAACGAAAAATATTCTCACATATTCTAGCCTATTCTATATTTGAAATTGCCTACCCGGGAGCTGTAAATTGCAAACATATTGGCATTTGCGTGTCTATACGCATAGTACCAATATGATTCTTCCTTTCATTTACATATCCTACCCTTGTCAACCTCAGGACTTTTTTCAGAAGCCAATATCAATTAGCCGAAACCGTTAAGCCCATGAAGAATGCAGTGGATGGGGCCTAATTGGTGCTTGTGGTGGAGTGCTCGCGACCCTTTGTTTGCCGACCTGTGCCATCGGCAGCGGCGCTTCCTACAAAGCTGGTATGTGCCGATTATCCCTTGCTAAAGCGTGTGACACGCGCCCTTGATGTAAACAGTGCGAACGATTTTAATTTCAGCCGTGATTTGTATACAAAGTAGAATGCTTTTAAAATTAAACCATGATAAAGGGAACTACATTCAGCAAATATATTTATTAATAATAACTATTGTTATTTATTACCACGCATTAAAAACAGCATCTAAATATTTTAACTAACATAAAGATTATTTAGGAATATTGCCAATCACTTCTCCATCGCTTTTGGGGTACAATAGAAAGATACGGAGTTTGTTTTATTACTTTATCCATGTTATTTTTATTTATTTATTTATAGGGATGACAAACAAATGTGTTACAAAAATTACAAAAAATATGTATAAACTTATAATCTATAATTGGTAACACATCCCACCACGTAATCCACGGGTAAGTTTACAAAATTAATCAAACGTAAACGAGGTAAAATGCGTGCCAATAGAAAAAAATACATTAAAATACATTCATAAAGCTGCTATGCTTAAAGAATTAAGTCGTTCAAAAACACATCAAGAACATTGTATATCTGTGCTAGATTGAAAGAATATCCAAGACAAGTTTCTTAAATTTGGAAGGAGTCTGGGAAAAGTCGAGTTCGTTAAAGTGCCCGTTAAAATCGGACAAAATTCTATTCAATGGAGCACGCTTGCCTGCATTAGTTTTGCAGACGTTGGCATAAAAGGTCCTGTGTCTGCGCGTGCTTCGTTACGTGCAAGTACGTGCATTGGTCCAAAACGTCTACATACTGTTCGTCCTAATGCCTAATGGTAACCCAAAAATGCAAGCTTTATCATGTTTTGAAATCATAAATTGCTGATTTTAAGGAGTCCAGTCGCTCCCTTTCCTCCGCCCTTACAGCGAAGAAAGGGTCCGTTGTGGGAGGTCAGTCAGGGTGAACTGTGAACGACCTCAAACATACCATCTGTACTACCCGATTATTTTGTATCTTATGCCCAGTACCTTAAGGATCACAGGCAGCTATTAAATATCGCAGATGACAACGCCTCGCTTACGTAGCGCCAGCTAAACTGCTTATGCTAAAATGTTTGCTTAGGACCCTGTCGAAATTAGGGGTGATTGATGGCAAGTTTATAATGCAAATTGCCTAACAACGATACTTGGTTTCCGAAACGCTTCCTTCCTAAGTAGTTTTACAAAATTGTTACATAATTTGATATTACTGACAAGCAATTGATATCATGCTTGGTTCAGCTAGCTAGGGATATATTCGGCTCAATTTAGACAGAACTGCGACCTCAACTCTTGGTTGTGACAAATGACCTAAAAGAGACGTTTTATTTTTGTCGTCTAATTCACCTCTTTCCTGGATCCAGGCAGCCTTTTGTACGACACGGTAGGACTATAACCTTTCTTAAACTATTCTGTGGGGCTAACCGCTCGTGTCACCAGATATTTCTCCCTTACCTACATTTTCTTGTGGGATAAATGATTTTGAAAATAAAAACGTTTTAAAATTCTTAATTGTCAAACGCCTGTTGATGAAAGCAGTTTAGTATTTTTTAAATATTTTTATTTAAAGATTATTGCACAAATCATGGTGTACAAAGGTGGACTTAATGCTAAAAAGCATTAAGTTATTGAATTTTGCCAGTACCGGTTGTGCTTTCAGTCCAAAACCTATTTCTATTTAGCAATTCAGGTAGGTACCACTAGGTACCTACTAACCGACATGTCATATACGGCTACAGCACGCCAAGGCAAACACTACGCATCGTAGTTGTAGTAATGGGTTAGTTTTCAACTTTGATGTGTAACCTGATGCAATGGCGACTGTACTGTATGTTTTAAGTTGTATTTTTACTGGTAAAAAAATCTTGAACTACGGTAGAAATCTTGCCTAGTTAAACTTCTACGGATTTCCTAAACGTGCGCGCGAGAAAACGAAGTTATCGGGTAAAACTTATACATCAGCACAACGGACTTGTTACCTAATGTCCTGGAGTTTCCAGACGTTTGGTAAGATCCCCCTTGGGGTGGAGAGGGGGGCGGGGGCGTTATCGCGACCGTTGCTAACGAGTCGGCTGCTGAGCTAGTGTTTCCAGAGCTGGGACATGACCCGAAAAATAGAGATAATGCTAGATGTTTACCGTCAGTGTTGTATGCTAGTGTTAATGAGACTGTAGCTATTTGTCTTGTGTTCATTCATGAAAGACAAATTGAAGTACATTTACTGACAATTTGTTCATGTAGGTATGTTGATAGAACTCAAATATTGGGGTAGGTTTATGAATCAATCGTTTGCATCATAGAGTCAGTGTAAGAACACTCAAGCGAAAGTAGCTGCATAATTTTATTCAACTACACTTTAATATCTTAGCATAAAAATGTTTTTGCAATAAGCGAAACAATACCGGGTTCTTTAATAGTTTTTATTGGCTGCACCGGCGGGCGGTCTAATAATTGGAATTCAGCACAAAGCTGCTGGCTAATGAAACCGGCGAGGAATAAAGGATAGTCCTGCCTGTGTGAGCGAGCAATTTTATACCATGTTATGTAGCGACACACAAAAGAGCTGCAATAGCTATTGTCCCTAACTTGTGGGTAGGACTCTGCTGGATTAAAGAGTATGCGTTTGTGTTTACGCGTCGTTACTTAGTTTTTGATTATTTAGGACAGTTTGTTTCATTTTCGCCATATTTTTTTGCTTAAGTTTTGAACATTAAGCAAAAAAATTTTTAGCTAATAACTAGCTTTTAGGATGAAGGATATAAGAAGATACGCAGGAACACCTATATCTTAAATGTGGACGACCTGTTATACAATTCTTATAATAATTCCTTTTTTTAAGTTTCGGCCATGTTGGATTCGGAGTAAATAAGGTACTTAATCTCTCTCTTTTGTTTCGTCGTCACTTCTTTAATTTTATGCATTGCACAGTCACCACAAGTCCATCAGAGTCGGACTAAATGGGTGCTTGAGCGTGCGCAGTCGGCGGAAGATTGGACCATTTTCCGGCCGAGCACAGCCGTGAATACTGATGCCCTTATCACTCTCTCTGAGTATGCAAATACTTTCAGAACATTGACGGATTAAACCCGAGAACAGCGATCAATTTTGATTAACGTCTTGGGAACGTCTTTTAAACCGCAAGATGGGGGATAAACTTTTCTGGCTGACGGATGAAACTATACCCATCGCTATCTACAATGTACTTGTAGACATTCACAATGCCTTTGTTGCCTAGTAGGTTTATCAGATACGATCAAATAAACATCTTAGCGGGCATTTAGGGAAATAGGAACAGTGTAGCCAAAGTGGCAAAGTTGCAACCAAAATGTGATTTTGGTCTGAATGTAGGATCATCTCATGAATTTATTTCCCTGAAATACCAATTTCTCTTCCAGCAGTTTCAGGTGAAATTTATTCTATTTACTCTTTCAAGTTCAATTCATCAGGTTCTGAAAAAAGTTAGCCTGGCTAGCTTTATGTTGCTGTTATTTTCACAAACGGTTTCTGTGTTTTATTCCTTGTAGGTAATGTTACATTCAACTCATCGCGCGTCGACCCAGTTTCCAACTTTTGTGGCAATGATGGTCGAGAGCGAAATATAATACTTATTACAAAATGCTTGGACGAGACAGTCTTCAAGATTGATAAAAGCAGCCGAGTAAAGATCTTGCATGGAGACTTAGGATGTTTCCTTGATTTTGAATTCTCATAATGCTGATATTTGTAGAGCGAAGCATACTTTCTTTATCGATAGTCGTCTGCATGTGCGGGTGTTACGATCTGGCTCCAATTTGTCCCTCGCCCCTGCACTGGCACCTGTCTGCACCCTCCTTTGAATTTAAGCCCCAGAGATGAAAAATGGCGTGCACACAATCAAAATGCTTGTTCCCTCTTACGGAAACGGATAAATCTTACAAATTTCCACTTCTCTACACGATTTATGAGGCAAAGTTTGGAAACTACAAGTTGTTGCGTAGAAAATTCTCAAAGTGTTTTTACTGTCGGTTACAATTTATTTCGTTCAGTATTGAAAATAATTGGTTATTTCTTTAGTACCTTTTACCGCAAGCTTTTACAATAAGTGTTTTTTCTTATTTTATAATTATTCAATGCAGATGGTTAATGACTGCTAACGATTCATATTCCTTTTCTAAAAAAATATATTGATTTAATATTTTTCCACCACGCCATCCACCACACCTATCCCACAATATTTCAAACAACTTGAAATGTTTTCCTGGTAGCACTACTACAAGCCAACCTGACCCCTATCAACTTAATAACAAAGCACACCCTGATTGTTTAATGTTTTATCGTGGCCGTCCTTGCCAAAACAAAACTTTTGTGCTACTACAACATTGAAATTTAGACGTTAACGTAGTGTATTCAAAGTGTATTTTAATGCACTTATTAGTAGCCCCTAGTAGCAGGGAGGAAAGAGGGTGAACGACCCTCGTGTTGCACAACGTGTCTGTCTGTCTGTCACGTCGACAAGTCAGCGGTAATGGCTGTCTGTAATGGGGCATCTACATGTTCTTAAATCTTTATTTATTAGTAAACACCCTCAAAGGGAGAGGTGGTGCTTGACTTGAAATCATCCGTTCAATTGAACTGATGTTAAAATTGAGGTGGGTTACACTTTTATGAAAACTACGTACTTACACCCCGTCTGTATATTGTTGGATAAGCAAATAAATTTCTTTCTTTCTTTCTTTTTTTCTGAGCTACTTACTGCATATTAAGTGTTTAAGTCGTTTTGATAAAAATAAACTGCATTTTTATTTTAAAACTCAATAAAGATTGCGTAACAGCTCTTGGTTGGATGAAAATTTTATTTTATTATTTATAAGTAAATTATTCAATACAGGAAATCCTCGCCAAATCCTACACAATAGTATCCATCCACCATTTATTTAGTTTGTACTTTTGTAGACGTTGAAATATCTAAGATCTTTAGACGCAGCGATCCCCATAAGAAGTTGTTTTCTTTTTTTTATTAAAAAGTTTTTAGTAAACACATACGCCACGGAAACCATTTACTGGCTGAGATTATAAGTAGGTAGGTATCAATAAATGTACATAATTTAGAAGATATGTGCCAATACAGCGGCCAGCACATAAAGCTACACACTTACTAGTCCTTATTACAACTGCATAAGATACCGCAGTATTTAACTTGACGTGCTGTTGTCCGAACAAATGAGCAGTATTTATATCACATAAATTAACGAAACTAGTCTCAGTTCCCTTGTCTGAAATAATAAATAAAACAATGTCGAGGGTGCCTCCAAGAAACTCATCCAGGGCAATTAAGCCAATTTGCTCTTTGTTACACGTGTACACGTGATAAATCAAATCCAGAGGCGAACAAATCCACACTTCCATTAGGTAGATTACACGTCTTTATAAATGGCCGTTTATTTTCTAGATGTTTGGAAAGTGCACAGCATAGCATTGGAATGAGCTGAGATTCTTCTCTTTAAGTAATAATTCGATTTCATTATCTTAACTCTTCGGCAGAGTATATCAACAACAATGCTGGTTTTTCCTATCTGTCCTTATAATTTCTGTTTGATGCCAGTTTAGATAAAATCAACACACTTTGAGAGACACTGCTGAAGGTCTGCGTCGAGGATTGCCTCCGTTTTTGCGGACCGGTCCCACATCTCACGGATAATGGCCGCAATCAGCTGTGGGCGCCTGGGAGGCCTGGGTGACATTTATCACGGCTATCGGAAAAGGGGATAGCATAGCCCAAATTAGTCTGACAGCTCTCTTCACGCATGAGTAAATTACGTGTTTAAACCGAATATCTCGCTAGAACATCGGATTCATTCATTAAATTATTGATGAAGATTTACCCAAGCGAATTAGGAACTGAATAGTTTTTTCTGGAAGTAATTGCAATGTTTATAATCAGACTTTTTCGCATGAAAATAATCAGTTAGGCTAGCTATAAGTTAAAAGTATCCTCGCTGGTCTACAGCTTACCAAAAAGCGGTAATCCAAAGCTTTACTGTTTTCTTTTACCACAACTGTTTAGGACCGTCAGCAACAAAACTACTGAGCTCCAAACTTCTAACCCTATTCCTGTGCGGCTTAGGTTATTCGTGGATTAACTTAGCCTATTGCCGCAGCTGTATATTACTGCGAGTGGCGTAACCGCTGAGGTACGTAACATAATCCACCGCTTTTGGGGATCAATGTGGACGACTTGAATCAACGTTCTATGTAGTCTGGAGTCTGTAGGGTTAATTAAAATAGCGGTCTAGTTACGGAAATGATTACTTCCCAAATTAAAATGCCTGTGGGTACAGCAGCACATCAAACATTGTTGAAAAATAGCCCTTATTCCAACAGCATAAGATACCGCAACGTTTAGCTTGACGTGCTGTCGTCCGAACTTGTGGTATTGATTATGTTGAGATATAAAGTATTTCAGAGAGCTCAAAAAACAAATGACGTGCAGGTAGGTTTTATAAAAACAATAATCATTGGCTGACTGACTCACACACGACCGTTCGCTGTGCAGGTTCATATAGCAAAATATGTAAATTATCCTTCCTTGATTTGTTCGTAATTGTTCGTTTAGCAGTATAAATAACACTTATTATATTGGACGTAAGCGAAAATACTTTTAACCAAAATATGTTATCGAAAATAACTTATGTGGCATAATTTATTTTAGATACCTACTCATTTGAATATTGGCAATTTATTTCAAAAGTAGTTTATCAACACTTGATACAATCCCGGGGGTGGAATCCACCCTAAACATTGTCTGAGAGCCAGTCATGCGAGACTTATGATGCGAATCACCCTGTATATCACCCCATACGCACACAGACGCCTACATTATTCAGAAAAGAAAACATTCCGACGGCGAAACATTTCATTTGTTATCAACCGGATTAGGAGCTCCTGTTCACTGAATTATTGATATTTTGTATTTGGCGATGAGCAGTCGGTGACTCGATTGTTTAATAAGTGAAACAAAATCCCCTGAAATGTAGGGAAAATCGTTACTAAAATCAGCTTCAAGGTAAATTCCTAGAAAAAAAATATGAATATTAGAACAGAAGAATCAAATTATTGGCTCAGTCTATAACTATTTGAAAGTTATTCACAATGAAATCTACAATGGATTATTAATATGAATTTACATTTTTAGTTTTTACCGTCGACGAAACGGAGAGAAGGTATATTTAATATTCATCTACTTCACAATTATAAATGTTTTTTTTTTAATATCTTTTGAGTTAAGTATTGTTATACTTAGTTTAAAGTAAGTAGGAGCTATTATATCTTAAAATATAGACTGCTATAAATCTTGTTGTGATGCACACACCGAGTGGCAACGCGTTGGGCGCCACTTTAGCTCAAAATTTAACGGACTATCATCATTAGTCATTACGGTTATCATCTCCCCATTCCTTCTGGTGTTACGCAACTAATTCTTCTCGATACATGATTAATTTATGAATCGTCACGAGCGAGGGTGGCTCAATTATCCGACATCTGTAAGTAAACCTCGGCACGCGCAGTCACTCACCGGCTCAGCATCCCATCGACGTTTATTTGTCAACACAACACTGCTCTTGAATTTCCCACTTGAATATTCACTATTGATTTTTGGCTATAAAGCTTGCTAAAATATTGAATAATAAGACAAAATAATGTCTTTTGTATAAATGTCGCGGGCGTTGAACCAGGAACAATGAACGCTAGCGTCTGGCGTGCGCGCGACGTCTTCCCGCGGCGGCCGGTGCGTCGCACTGGCTACCTCCTACTACCGCTAGGGCTAGGGGTGCGTTCGGAATCGCCGCTTCCTATTCCTTCCGTGCAATTATAAATATTTGCTTTCTGTCCGTTTCCACCGGAAGTGCGAGGGTTTTTTATGGAAGACCTTTTTGGTAATTACAATTTCGTTAACCACGCCGCAGCTAATATAATATTATTACAATAGTCCATCCATTTGTAAGCCATAGTAATATAAATAAATTTTGATTTATATAATAACCATAGCCATAGGAACCATAGTTGTTGTTGAGTTGATGTTATTTTCTTCATATTCAGAGCAAAGAAGAGAAAGCTTTGATTTATTTAATTACATGATGTTACATTGCGATACTGTTTGTTTGGTTCTTTACTCGTAAATTTTACGCAGCACGTACCCTAAATTTACAGGATGGAACATACTATGGAGGAAGGACAGTAAAATTGAACCAATAAAGATATTTTGGTGATGCGAATCATGTTCATTGAATACTTATACGGGCAAACCCTGACTAAAGTAACCCGAACACGTCAAATTACGCAACAGCACGAGGTCACTGCGGTCGGTGACCTTACATTACCATCTGTCTGCAAAAAGGCAATGTACCAATTAAGTCAACTTTGTTTTTGTCTAGCCTCATAGTTAGAACTGAAAAATGCTAATACAATACTCGTAATCGTGTCTTCAAAACATGCCAAGTGTGAATTTATTTGAAAAGTGATCTAATAACAGTGAAACCTGTTTCAGAACGGTCTGGATCGATGACGGGAAAGCGAGGAAAGCGCGGGAAGCCCGAGGCGCCATCTTGGAGAGCGTTGCCATGGCTACCAGAGACCACTGATTTGTTTCATTTCATTCAACCATCCAGTGAATTAAAACATCGCCTCTATATAGCATGCAATTATTGCTAAAAACTGATAGGTACTTATTATGTGTGATGTGTTAAATCAAATATGGAATAGAGGAGAAAACCGAATAATTTGCAGAATAGAAAAAAAATACAAATATAAAAGGCTATAATTAGAAAATTAAAACGGAAACACTCATCGTCTTAACCACAGCACAGCCATAGCAAAAGGGCAACGCACACGCAATCTAACAACCCACCTTCCTAAATAAATATCCATACATGAATGTCCACAAGTGATTACTTGCTCAGTGAATGCCCAATTAACACTTACACTTCTTGCACCTGCTTTAATTATTCACATTTGACCTATTTCTTGCGTGTTGGTTTGGTTCAGTGGAGGATTTATCTTGGGTGATCTTCGCTCCTCCATGGTTTTAGGAATTTACGACGATACATGAGTTCCATCGGGACATTTATCACTAGCCGGGGTTCAATAGTTTATTTATGGACCACCTGCGCCCGTTTAGTACCTGCCAAATCATGGCGTTGTGGGTAATGTTTTAGATGAGATGGGCGTGGGGAACTACGCTGCGGACGATGTCCCGAGGGACTTTTACACGTTTTTGGTGTCAGATAGGTACTTGAAGGGTTGAATTGTGGGTACTGGCGAAATTGTTGGAATATAAGAGAGTTCATCATCATCATCATCATTATCAGCCGAAGGACGTCCACTGCTGAACATAGGCCTCCCCCATGGCTTTCCACAACGACCGGTTGTGAGCGGTCTGCATCCAGTGCGATCCTGCGATCTTCACAAGGTCGTCTGTCCATCTTGTCGGCGGACGTCCTACGCTGCGCCTTTGGTCGATGGGTCTCCAATCTAGAACTTTTCTGCCCCAACGGCCATCAGTTCTTCGCGCTATGTGCCCTGCCCACTGCCACTTGAGCTTACTGATTCGCAGGGCTATGTCCGTTACCTTAGTTCTTCTACGTATCTCCTCGTTTCTGATTCGATCTCGTAGAGAAACACCGAGCATAGCCCTCTCCATCGCTCGTTGTGTGATTTTGAGCTTCTTTATGAGGCCCATAGTTAGAGACCACGTTTCGGATCCGTATGTCATCACTGGTAACACACACTGGTTGAAGACTTTCGTCTTCAGACACTGAGGTAATTGAGACGAGAAGACGCTCTTACGCAGCTTCCCGAACGCTGCCCAGCCGAGTTGGATTCGTCGATTGACCTCTTTCTCGAAGTTGGACCTACCTAATTGGATTACTTGTCCCAGGTAGACGTACTCGTTAACAACTTCAAGAATTGAGTTCCCAACAGATACCGGAGTGGGTACAACACGGGAGTTCGACATAATTTTCGTCTTTTCCATGTTCATTTTAAGACCCACTTGTTGGGATACTCGGTCAAGGTCTTCGAGCATAATGCCCAGATCATCCAGCGTCTTGCCACAACGACTATATCATCGGCAAACCGGAGGTGTGTCATGTATTCGCCATTGACGTTGATGCCGAATCCTTCCCATTCCAGGAGCTTGAAGGCGTCTTCCAGTGCCGCTGTAAACAGTTTCGGAGATATAACGTCTCCCTGTCTTACACCTCTTCGCAGTGGAATCGCCCTCGTATTCTGTTCCTGTACTCGGACCGACATGGTGGCGTTGTTATACAGACACTTTAACACCTCTATATACCTATAGTCTATGTGGCACCGCTGAAGAGACCGAAGCACCGCCCAAGTTTCGATCGAATCAAAGGCCTTCTCATAGTCCACAAACGCTAAGCATAGAGGCATATTATACTCCTCTGACTTCTGTATAATTTGCCTAAGCGTATGGATGTGGTCTATGGTACTATAGCCTTTTCGGAATCCGGCTTGTTCGGGAGGCTGGAAGTCATCAAACCTACGTGCGAGACGATTCGTGATGACCCTTGAGAACAGCTTGTAGACATGGCTCAGGAGTGAGATGGGTCTATAGTTCTTCAATAAGGTTTTGTCTCCTTTTTTGAAGAACAACACCACCACACTCCTGTTCCATGCCTCAGGTGTGATGCCCTCTAGCAGCACGGAATTAAAAAGCTTCTGAAGGACTTTGAGTACCGGTGTTCCACCCGCTTTCAGAAGTTCTGCTGTGATTCCGTCCTCGCCAGGTGCTTTGTTGTTTTTAAGCTGTTTCAGGGCCATCCTAATCTCGTAAAGGCTGATGTCCGGGATGTCTTCAGTGTAGTGTCGGGTCAGGGTAGCTCTTGGGTCTCTGGCCGAGCTATCAACGGGTTCGGCAACTGAGGTGTACAACTGCCTATAGAACTTCTCGATCTCCCTCGAAACCTCTGCTTTCGTCGACGCTACACTGCCGTCCTCCGTCTTTAGCTTCGTCAACTGGCTTTGCCCAATAGACATGTCCCTTGCAAACACTTTGGAGCCTTGGTTCCGCTCTATCGTCTCTTTAACGCTGTTCGTGTTAAAGGCACGAATGTCGTGTCGCAAGGACTTCCATATTCGTCTATTGAGCAGCCTGTAGTTTTCAGCATTATCGGAGGTCTGCAGTGCCATAGATCGACGTTCTGCCATGAGGTCGAGAGTGTGGACCGAGAGTTTTTGAGGTCTATTTTTACGGCCAGGCCTAAAAAACTTTGACCCGACCGTTTGGACAGTTTCCACAAACCCATTGTTTATTTCGTCAACTGAAACGCAACTCTCTAGGCAATCAAAGCGGTTTGACAACTCGAGTTGAAAGCTCTCGGGATTTTGGATATGGGCAAGAGTAGGTCGGAGCGTAGACTTCATCAGGCGGGACCTTTCCAATTTGACATTTATATTCAATGTGCCTCGAACCATTCGGTGATCACTACCGGTCTTAATCCTGTTGATCACGGAGACATCACTGAATAACCGTCTCTTGGTGGTCATGATAAAGTCTATCTCATTTCTCGTGGTGCCATCCGGACTCAACCAGGTCCATTTCCTTTGAGGCGGCTTCTGGAAGAAAGAGTTCATCGCAAAGAGTCCCTCCTTTTCCAGAAAGTCGGCCAGCCTATGTCCCCTGGCGTTCCTTTGACCATATCCAAAAGGTCCCACTTTCAACTCATCTTCGCAACGACTGCCGAGTATTGCATTGAAGTCCCCCATAACAACAGTAAAATAGGTTTTGGAAGTATGTATGGCTCTACATAAGAGAGTTAATGAACTATAATAATCATGGGAACTTGATTCTTGTGAAAAAAAGATACTCACCGAACTAAGAAATAACCCTTTTTCATAACATTAGCGGAGGTAATTAGATAAGCTCATTTAATTTAATATTTTCAGGGTTTCTCATTTTGCAAAAATAGCAGCGGGGTTCGCAATGATAATAATTTACGGAACACCTGTGTCTGGTTGGTTACTGTCTAGTTTTTGCTAAAATATTACGATGGGGTTGCAGGTAGGGTAGAGTTCTAGTGTCGTGTATTTAGCCCCAAGGGAGCGACGTGTGATCAAAAAAGCTCGTTCGTGTTAACAAGACATTCCTCGGCACGATTGATCTCTTTCAAATAATCTTTAGGTGCAGGAAAATAAATTGTTGGGTAATTTTTTTTGCAGAAAGTTATTTATATTAAACTATATTTGAATACCAAATAGAAATCAAAAGGCGGCGAAATTTACAGCCTCATCATTAGGTAAACCTATTGACTGTCTGAAATACTTATTACAAATATTTTAGACGATCTTATGTTAACACGCTGGCTTAATGTTGACCTACTGGTGGCTATCACGCGGCTGTATTTACAGCGCTACAAGGCATCCATGCATTAGCCCTGCTAGGTCTGGAAGTAGGCCGAAAGGGCTGAGACTGCGGCAAACGGCTGCGTGACACGCGAAATGCGAAGCCCATATCATGACAGGATAGAAAGGGAACCTACTGAAAGCTACGCTAAAGTCTGTGCAGAAAGTGAACTAGCGCGGGATTTGAGCGATTTAATTTTTTAGCTCTATTGGAATTTATAATTTATTAAAATATTATTCTTATTTAATAAATTCATAAGTAAACATGACCGTTTTTCATATCTATTTCGTGTTCCTAATCTCATGTTGTTTTATGTGATTTAATTACATTAATCATGCCAAAAAGAGGTAAAATGCGCGCATATCCCACGCGATCTCTTTCTGCACAGACTCTATGAACATAGCAAAAGTTCGATTTGACTGTAATGGAAAGTTCTCATGGTCACTGGTAGACTAGGTGTTATTATTTGTCATTACGTAGTTATTCAAGAAATACTATATTTCACTCATAAATATTATTTGACGAAGTATTATAATCAATAAGTAGTCTTTGTGTTAACTGCAGAACCAAACTATAGCTTATTTGTAAATAAAATGAATATTCATGTTCTCTGCATAACTGAGCACTGGCTCAAGCAGCATGAACTGATGCTATCGATAGATAATTATAATCTTATTAGTTCGTTCACTAGGGAGACTGCAATTCACGGCGGGACACTTATATTAATTAATAATAAATTTAAATGTAAAGAGCGAAAAGACATAGTGTCTCTCACGATTGAGCGAACTATTGAGATATCGTGTGCGGAGCTGGACGACTACATTATTGTCTGTGTTTATAGACCGCCAAGTGGAAACTTTAAATTATTTGAATCTGTAATGGAAAATGTGTTAAATAAAATATGCAAAACTACAAAGAAAGTAGTTGTATGTGGAGATTTCAATGTGGACATAATAGATATTACGGAGGAACATCGCGTTAGGTTTTTGAGCATTTTTAAATCATTTGACCTTACTCCATTATTTGCTGAGCCCACTAGAGTAACTCCTACAACAGCTACTTGCTTAGATAATATTTTTTGTAACTGTAAAATCATCAAACAATCTAGTATTAATTTTGTAAAATCGGATCACTGCGGACAGATAGTTACACTACAGAACCATTTAATTTCACGCCGTCTTGAAATAAAATGCAGGCCGGTCACTGCATCTCGTAAGGACAAATTTAAAAACCTTATAAGTGATAAACTACCGTTTATACCTTTTGATAAACAAAATGCTAGTGAATTGTATGATCAATTATTTCAGGTAATTAAAAAACAATTTGATATTATTTTCCCCCAAAAGAAAATAGTTATTAATAACTGTAAACCGAAATTCAGTGACTGGGCTACTCGAGGAATTTATACAAGTAGGAAAAAAATGTTTGAATTGTATAACAAAAAAGCATATAGAAAGGATCCATCGTTTCATGAGTACGTTAAGAGGTACTCTAAAATTTTCAAAAGAGTTTGCTATGTAGCTAAGTCAAATTACATACGCGATAAAATTAAAAAGTCTAGTAATAAGATCAAAGAAACTTGGAATATTATAAATAAAGAAACATGTAAAACTAAATCTCATGATAACAAATTTAGTCTAAAAATAAATAACAAACTTATTAAATCTGATGATGAGGTAGCAAACGCTTTTGAGGATTATTTCTGTAATATTCCTATAGAGACGACTAAACAATTGAGTTCTTGCTCACTTCAGGCGAAATCATTACTAGTTTCGAGTGTTGATAGGTGCGAATCCTCTTTTAAATTCAGACTCATCGGTCCTTTAGACATAATAAAAACATTCAAAGAACTAAAACAAAAGAAAACAGAGTATAAATCGGGTATATCAATAGACACAATAAAACCCATTGTACCTCTAATAGCTCCTTACTTATCTTATATCTTTAATGAATGTATTGATCAAAATCAGTTTCCAAATTTATTAAAAAATAGTAAGGTTGTACCTTTATTTAAATCAGGAGACAAAAGTGACCCCAGCAATTTTAGGCCAATTTCAATATTACCCACAATAAGTAAAATTTTTGAAAAACTCATTTTTAATCAATTACTTTCCCATTTTAAACTTAATAATTTACTACACGAAAAACAGTTTGGGTTCTCTAAAGGTAGAAATACAACTGATGCTGGGGTAGCACTCATCAGACACATTCTTGATGCTTTTGAAGACAAACATGATGCTGTAGGTGTATTCTGTGATTTATCAAAGGCGTTTGATTGTGTAGACCATCAAACACTGCTCATTAAGTTGGAACACTATGGTGTCTCGGAAAACTCATCTAGGTTGTTAAGTTCATACCTATCAGGTAGAATACAATCTGTTAACATAAATGGTACCTACTCTTCCGGTGCCCCCCTTCAAATGGGGGTGCCCCAGGGCTCAATATTGGGGCCCTTACTCTTCCTAATATATGTAAACGACCTACCATTTCATTCCAAAAATCTTTGTGAGATAGTTTTGTTTGCTGATGATACTTCTTTGATTTTTAAAATGAAAAGACATGAAGAAAATTTTGACGAAGTAAACAATACTCTCTCCAAAGTATTGAATTGGTTCACCACTAATAACTTGTTACTAAATGCTAGTAAAACTAAATGTATAAAATTCACTTTGCCTAATGTAAAGCAACTTACACCAAATATCGTACTAAATGGTAATAATCTAGTCTTAATGGACTCCACTGTATTTCTGGGCATTACACTTGACTCAAAATTACAGTGGGGACCTCATATTGAAGCCCTAACTGGGAGGCTAAGCTCAGCTGACTTTGCAGTTAGAAAAATTAGGTATCTGACTGATGTTGAAACGGCGAGGCTTGTATATTTTAGTTACTTCCACAGTATTATGTCTTACGGTCTTCTCTTGTGGGGTTCTGCTACAGACATTGAAACCATATTTATTTTGCAGAAAAGAGCCATTCGTGCTATTTATAAACTTAGTCCTCGTGACTCCCTGAGAGAGGTCTTTAAGAAAATCAACATATTAACTGTGGCTTCTCAATACATTTTTGACAATATAATGTACGTTCGTAAAAATTTAGCTAATTTCATGAAGAAAAGCGACATTCACCCATATAACACAAGAAATAAACACAAGCTTGTCGTTCCTAACTTCAGATTAGTTAAAACTAGTAACTCGTTCATGGGAAATTGTATAAAATTCTTTAATAATATACCACACAATCTTGTCGAATTGCCGGTTGATAAATTTAAGAAACACGTTAAAAACACGCTTATGTCTAAAGGCTATTATAAGGTTCAAGACTATCTAAACGACACGAATGTGTGGTCCGTCCAGCCTGCACCGACTGATGTACTTACCTTTGATGATTTTGATTTTACGGCAGCTAGTGGTGACTGAGTTTGTTCCGGCGTTTCTTCTCAGCACTTGCCTAATTGTCTGTGTTCTGTCTCGAAGCGCTGGTAGGGCCCAAAAGATAAGGAGACATGTTCCGCACATTTATTTTAATTTTTATATTTGACGTTCATAAGTGTCATTTCATGACCTAAATTGAAATAAAGATTTTGATTTTTGATTTTTTTTGATTTTTGAAATATCTTCTTCTGTTACTTAATAAAGTAGCTCAGCTGTAAGTGGACGCAAAGGTTTTCCGTCCAGCTAAAGAATTACCCAACTAATTCTTCCGAGGTTTTTGCGTGTATCGTCGAGGGGAGCAAGTGGGTCAAAGGGCTGAGGCGCGGTCACAACAACGCAGCGTGACTGATGTTTGCGTACATTTATGAAAAACACATTCGATACCGTATCACGCCGTAAATAACGTTAGCAAGCTTTGGCCCAGCTATTTGCGAAATTCACTATTTTATGCGTTGCAAATTCACTGTGAAGATGACGAAACTTAAAGGGTGCACAGGACATAGCCGATTTCGCGAGGGGTGGCCGTGGTAATGTCATATTAACCCCTCTTTTTTCAAAAGGAGATGGAGGAATTCACCCCCCAATCGATGCTTGGGGGTATATAATATAATATACTGAGTTACCTTGAACATCATGAATCTTCTTATTTCAACACTTGCTATCTCTTAACTCCAAAATGTAATGCTATCCATAAAACCGAACTGACCGGGCTCAGCTCTTAGTGCGCTTGTTGCGGTTCATTCTCAGAGTGCTGGTATGATTGATTGAGCCATTCTCAAAAAGTTTGCTCATGGCAAAAATTACGTGTCCGCTCAGTTTGGGTGTGTACAAAAAATTTACTACACAGTATTTTGTTAAAAATATTTGCGGCAATATAAGGAAACCTAATAATTTCTTGTCAGAAAAATAAAACATACTAAATTTACAACTGAATACTGAAATATAGCTAAATTCAGGCATTGAGTCTCACTATTTTTGACTGTCCCAAGCACTTTCTAACATGTTTGAACAAGAAATTATTAATGTTCCTAATTTTCATGAAACTTATTATGGTATTTCTCTATTTTATTGAAGTATAATCTTTAATCTTTTATCATTAAATAATGCACTTTTATTATGAAATACGCTTAATTTTATAATTTTAATTTGTCCACTAAAATGGTGATTGCGGAATTCCAAGAGCGTCACGGGCATTTTTTAAGCCTTAGAATTAAATTATTTCTATATTACATTTTTAAAAGGAATACGGCAACACTTGCATGTTTATTTACAACCGCCACTTTGGACTTTGGGCGTTCAGTTGACGCAAGAAAGTGTGTGCCGAGTGGTCGCGTCACGGCGAATATTTAAGAGGCTTCCGCTAGCGTTTCGGATTTAACAAGGTTAGAGTTGTTCATTGATTTCTCAATATATGAAATTAGAATCCATTGCTAACATAAATCAAGAATATGTGCTCATTATTCACAAAGAATTCCTAATAACGTAGCAATATTTTTTAACAGATATGAAAGTGTAAAAGCGTCACATCCTAAGCGTCACGTTTTCACGAAAGTGACGCTAAGGAATACTTAAGTGACTCTTTGGAACACTAAAGCTGGGTTTACATGTTATCAGACATTAAATTTGATTTTAAGACAATGTGTTAAAAAAGCAGAAAAATAATTATAGTTAAGGAAACCCTAACAAAAATAATTTTACCTGACTGCGCCAGGAGGGTTATGTTTTTCGTGAGTATCCGAAATCTCAAAAAAACATTTTAATTCTCCATACAAACTGGTCTCAGCTGATCGGCGATTTAGTATGGAAGCCATTTTTTTTACGATTTCGATGTTGGTCCCATAGAAGAAGTTGTTGCATTTGAGCAGTAGAATCACCCCCTTAAAAGATTATGCACTTTTTTGTATCATCTTGTATATTAGATATAGGGCCGCTTGTAGGTATATTTAAATGTTCAAATGTAAACCTAGCTTAACTATTCCTTAGCGTTACTTTAGGGTTCAATAGCGTCACTGTCCCATTTTTGGAAAAAAATAAAATATTAAATAATTAACAGAAAATAAACAACAAATATATAATTTTTTTGTCACATTTTAAACGTAATAAAGCACTTATATTTCATAATTATTTTATTTAAAAAAATGTAATTGTTTAGGTGTATTCGAAAAAATATATATGTGAAATAAACAGTAAGTGACGCTTTGGAAATATTTGCCGAAATTATTTAGTTTTTGTTCATTGATTGTTTATTGTTTTTGTTTAATTAGAAGCCTGACATTGTTGATTTGAAACTAAGTAAATTTTTTGATTATTTTACTATTGGTTGTTTTATTAAATCATAAGTAAAGTTCGTGACGCTCTGGAACAAAAAAGTGTACTTGTCTTACTTAAAATCTTGTTAATGATTAATTGATGCCCTGTAGTACATTAAAGTTTTATTTTTCATAAAATATAAGATTTATTCTTTTTTTTAAGGTTAATTTAACGACAATACCGCATAATGAAATTTAGTGGAACTCCTTAGCGTGACGAGCAAACTTTCTGGGAATGACTCGATTACACTGATTAAGCAACTTTATTCCTGTCCTGGCTCAATATTTTCGAGATGCAATCCTTTGGACAGTATTAAATAAGGTTAAAATTCCGGCCAAGTGCGAGTCGGTCTTGCGCACGAAGGGTTCCGTATCTACTTAGTTATTTTTTTAATTTTGCCCTGTAAAGCATGATCAAGATTACCTTTTAATAAGGTTTTGATTCCCTTAAAATACCAAAATGAAATTTTGAGACAAACCCGGTTATATCTTTTGATGGCGCTGACCACCACAACACGATAGGGTCTGCAGGAGAAAAAAAAAGCACCTACGTTACTTGAATGAGAGGTAAAATATTTTTCTAAATTTAATTTTACTGCTTTGGTAGGGAGATAGAATACACACTTGTGCCAATTTACAGTTTTCTAGCACCACAACCTCAGGACTCTGCGCTGAACTGCGGACAGACGGACAGATGGACATGGGCGGAAGTATAAGGGTAAGAACCCTGTTGGACTACGGAACCCCAAAAACTGCAAAACCAAATTATACCGCTCACACAGTTCTGGTGACATAAAGAAATATTACTTAATACGTTATGCACTAATTTTTCATATTATGCTCTGGAATCCTAATGGCCCTCCAATGAACGTTAGAACTTTGATGGTTTCAGCTTTGATCCGGCGCAGTGAGTGGGGCCGGCCGTGTGCACCGCATACATGGTTGCACCTATTACCTCCGTAATGTAAGCCGCCTCTCATTCAATAAGCTGCCAGGCTTATCCGTACCAGTTGAGTGTAATAACGGGTGATCATTTCACTCTTCAATTGTTAAAGTTTTGTGATATTATTTTGCAGATTTTTTAAAGCACTGTTAAAGGATATTTCTACTCAGCAACGTTTAAGGTATTTTTGTAAGTAGGTAAACGTAATAAAGCTTAGCCTGTATTGTAAACATCCCATGGCTGGGCAAAGTAGCAAAGCTGTCACCTCAAGTATGAGTTGATATTATGAGCCTTACTTACCTAATCCACCACTCGCTCAATATGGGTGGTTAAAAACCTACTGCATTAAGTAATTATTCATTTTCTTTCTTCTTTCTTTCTTTCTAATTATTTTATTTTTGCGCCTCCCGCGACATAACTCACGTGTTTTGATTTTGCTCCGCTTCCGTTGCGCGTTGGTCGTAGTCGTCGTAACGTTATGTTTTCTAACTTAGTTAAAACATCACGCTAGCAGTGAGCTCACAGATTAGTAAGAGTATGTCTAAGTGAGCTGTTACTACTACGTATAGAGACGCTATGCCAAGCAAAAAATGTGCGCATTTTTTGGACGTGAACTGACAACAGACTGACGTATTCCATAAATTTTGAATTTTGAATATGAAACCGCAGAAGTGACACAGACTTTGTGCCTACTTAACTTAATTGTATTGAATGAATATAATTTTATCAAAACGTTTTAATCGTTACTTACTTTGATCAATTAGTTATTTAAAAGACCTAAATAAATAAAAGTTTCGTAAATAAAAATCTGTAGGTCAAAAACTCGAATGATATTTACAATTTTTTTATCATGATTTTTATCATTTTAATTTTTCATACGAGATATTTCTAGAAAAATATAACTACCAATGCAAAACACCTTAAAAGAAATATCACAACATCGCATTGTCTAACCTCTATTTATTACCTACCTACTTTTCCATTCTGTGCGTGTCACTTTTTATAATCTTTGATTTTCATGTAAAATGGCGGCATTTTCATGCCAAAAATTTATAACATTTTGAAAAATCTTTACGCTGGTCTAAGCTAACATTTTAATTTCCTACCGATGGTAAGTGACGCCGGTATCGTTTATATTCCTGTTGGTTTTATTTTTGCATGTTTTTAAAACGTATAATGGTTTTTTTGTCAAATGAATTGACCAAATGTCACATTGGTTAACGCTACGAGCGGGAGTGAGTGACTGTGATACCGCGCATGCGTTGATGGTCTGTGACCATCAACTCATCGGGCACGAGGTTCCTTAGGAATGTCATTTCCATACGTAGTAATAGTAGTTCAATGCACGCTAGCTCATTTATCGAAGAAGCCTCCTCGTTCCTAAGATAAGCACGTTTAAATAAACCTTTTAATATTAAAAATAATCATATCGCATCGTGCTACCAAATCAAACGAGGAGAATACGGGAATAAGTTTTGCGTTTTATTACATGCGAGTTTCAATTTTATTGGTTGAATTATTTGATAAAGACAGTAAAGCGCTGCAGCACTGAACAACCTCATAAAACGCTCTCACTACTTTACTATGAACTTACCCCACATGAAGGTATCATCAATTCCCCACATAATGAAAAGTTTTTGTATTTCCCGCAAAATATCTCCGTGGCTCTCCGGAACGCAACGAGTATCGCATGACACAAAAACGAGTATTTCACAACACAGATATTTTATCACAGGTGCACAAATATTTATCGTCTGTGGCAACTCCAGTAAAAAAAATCAATTTTCCCCAAAAGGTTTCGTTTTTGTGTTTTCATGTTATTTTCCGAAGAAACTGGTGGTTTACGTGTGTTTTGTACTAAGGCAATAAGAATTCCGTCCTCGCACAATACACAACAAGCACAAACAACTATAATGAGGTGAGTCTTTTTGCTTTTATCGCGATAATTGAGCCTGCGATCAGCTGTGATGGCTGTGTCGGACGTCAAACTACCAACACGAAGATAAAAATATTTGGAAGTGATTTGGTTGTTCGTCTAGTTTATCGAGGGCTTGGTGGTGATATTACAGATAATATCTCATGAGCGCGGAGCGGTGGTGTTACTTCAGCAATCTCCGGTGGCGAGGCGCGACGCCCTGGTACGACAATGACGAGGCCAGGACCTCCCAATGAGAATCTACCAACCGTGAGTCCACCTTGAATCACCAGCTTCCTCCCCGTGATGACTAGAATTTGTCATTATCAAGCTATTAATAATCTTCTTTAGTCCACAGTGTGATATTTTGTTATAAAAATCTTTGTATTTCATACACCAAGGTCATACTGCTTTGTGAAACGATATTCTCATAATTTATTCTCTGCTTTATAATTTTTATCTTTGATTGAATATAAATTCATTATTGTAAACAGCAAAGCCTACACCTAATATTGTACTTGGTACTTCACAGAATTTTAGTTTTCAGAGCTCATGTTTCATTAAATACATTTGTTTACACTTAAAAGCTATCCGCTAAAACACATCAATACCAGTATCAGTGTTGACATTGGAATGTAAATGATCTTATTATTTCCTGGGCATTGTCCTCAAAAATTAATTGAACATTATTCGGGACCACCTACTTGAGTGAGACAGACATGTACCATTGTGCTTGTTGCAAGCTTGTACTTTGCTTTATTTATTTTGTATTTATTTATTTACTGTGTTATTTTAATTTATTTTTCAGAGTTGATCGCTAGTGTATGAAGGGCAATGTCAATATTCAAAGATTGCGACAGTGTATGTGCCTTTGTTTTTTGTTGTGAATGTGTGCATGATTGTTGTGTATTTTGTTTGTTGAGGTCTGCTATGATTCTGTGTTATTCAATATAAAAATGATATTTCAATCTACTCATTCTTCCTCCGCATTCTAAGCAGGTGTGGATACTCAGTTTTAGGCACAGTGAGCATGCCCACAACCATAATCACAATCTCTAAGTGCATGGTACATATTTGTGCCCTTTATCAATTTTAGAAGTGTCATACACAAATATCTCGTGGTCTCTTTGCTCACGCATCAACTTTTACTGTACCGTTTTGAAAAGTGTTGAAAACCAGAGTAATAAAATAATACTAGAAGGTTTTGAATTAGGCTCAGATGAAATTCTATTTCAATTATTTGATGAATATTATGATGGAACACCAACACTTTTGCAAGTTGGGTAAATAATTCAAATAAATATAATTAACTTAATAATAATTATTCTTCTAGCTTTTAGCTTGATCTTTGTGGTTGCCATAAGTGTGATGTGTCCAAATAAATAAAAAAACAAATTTTTCCTCAAACTTTAAAAACAAGCATTTTTGAACTAGCAGTCTCCCGCGACGGCATCCACGCGTTTTAAGTTTGCTCCCTCCCCTCCCTTCGCAACGTGATGTTTTATTCAAATTCATATTCATTTATTTCGGACAACAAAAATCCAAGGGTTAGTTATTACAATAAATTAATGTTTAAAAACTAGGTGTTAGCAAGTGCTAACACCTAGTTTTAAACCTACCTACCTAGTGTATGTAATTACATACACATATTATAAAATTAAGTTTCAAACAAATCAAATCTATCACAAAAATCAAATCAAATTAAACAAATAAACTCAGATAGCCATAAATAATTAATATATCATGTACCTAAGAGGCACTCCGTGCGTCAACCGCGACCTAGGAAGATTATCGTCCACTATATGATTCATCAATCGCACGAAATGCCTCACAATAGGCGCATGCGGGTCATCTGCCACCGTTTTCAGGATGCTGTTGTCACTCCTCTGTATTCTTCCCATCAGCGATGCTATTTTTTTCCAATGCTATTTTATAGCCTAAAGCCTTCCCCGATAAATGTTATTCAACATGAAATCATTTTTAAAAAACGGTCCAGTAGCTCCTGAGATAAGCACGTTCAAACAAACAAACTCCTCAGCTTTATAACATTAGTATAGATTTAAATTATACAAGTCCAAAAGCTAATGCATCACCAACTTTGTCAAATCCCTAAAAGTGTAGCAAATGATTATTTCTAATTTCTTTAAAGTCCATGCTTGCTTCAGTCCATGCTTTATCTGTGTCATGTATATGCTTGGGGTCCACTGTCCATGAATAAACAATCAACTATAATCTCTACAGACTAGTCAGAAAAAATCCATCCTTGGCCATATCATCACTTAAATCAGGTGATGAGGCAAAACAACCAGAAGTACCTTTAGGTATAGCTTAAGTTAAAAGGCTCAGAATATCATGTGTACTGTTTACAGGTAAAGCTGGTTGTGGTTGGCGATGGCGGCGTGGGCAAGAGCGCGATTACGATCCAGTTCTTCCAGAAGTTGTTCGTGACGGACTACGACCCCACCATCGAGGACTCTTACATACAGCACACGGAGGTCGACGGCCAGTGGTGCATACTCGATGGTGAGTAGTGGAGTGAGAATATTTGTTTTAAACGAGGCGAAACTGGTATAAAAGGATTTGTTTTTAACACGTTCCGGGACACTATTCCAGACACAATAGATGTTTTATGGTTTTCACGCCTGTAGGCGTTCACGGTCCCGGAAAGTGTTAATAGTAATTTTGGAATTTCGCCTCGGATGTATCGAATTCCTAGTACCTACCCATTTCAATCATCTTTTACTATTTAACAGTTATATCCGCCATTTGTTCCATTTCACTAGTTCTTTCCGCATGAATGAATATCTATTTCATCTCAATATGGAAACTTATTGATCATATTTCATTACCATATTTTTCAAGCATAGACTGGGATTAGTACCTACCTACATAGTTTAATGAACTACTTGTTACGGTAAAACGCGAAACGGTGTGTATACGTGCACTTTTAGGGTTCCGTAGCCGAATGCCAAAAAACGGAACCCTCATAGTTTCTTTAAGTCTGTCTTACAAACACAATGAAATACAAAGTTATTTTTGCTGTCAATAACTATTGTGGTATTTTGGTAAAGTGGAAGTAAGTGAACCCCTAATTCAGTTATAATTGGCACTAAACCCACAATACGCGAGGTGCACTTGGACCTTTTTTTGAATTATTAGTTATTTCTTGCGATTTGTTTTGAATGTAACTTAACTCTTATCTTATTGACAATAACAAATCAATAAATAAAAAATACTAATTAGATATTTGGGATGTTTCTTTTGGGTTGGTCGAGTCAGGAAAGAGATTTCGAGGTTTTTAATTTGAGACTGTTTTAGCGCATTAGTAACTTGCGGCACACTACGTTAGTACTAAATATATTCTGTGCTTGCGGGGCTTGTTACTTTGATCTTTCTTACCTTTCCTATAAAAGGATATATACCTCGTGTGTTCATAAGTTTTGAGACAAACTTTGTAGTTAAAAAAATAAATTAAATATTACTGGCTGCTATTTAATTCTTTTTCCAATTTTGAATTTGGAATGTTTACTTTTAATACCTTTGACTTTCAAATTTATTTCTGTCAATTTTATCGTGATGGAGGGGACTAAAGAATTGCGTACGACCGTGATATCGCTATTTAAGGCGGGAAAAAAACCAATGGAGATTTTCCGTGAGGTGAAAACTTTTGGCGTAAGCCGTAACTTCGTGTATTACACTATCAAACGATACAAGGAGACAAGTTCCTTTCAAGATCGCCAAAGGAGTGGTCGGCCACGTTCTGTAAGGACGCCTGCAAACATCAAAATCATCCGAGAGCGACTTCGCCGAAATCCATGTCGCACTCAGAAAAAAATTGCTCTGCAGGCTAATATTTCGCGCGTTTCAGTCAACAGAATACTGAAATATGATCTTAAGGTAAAGGCGTATAGCCGTAGAAAAGTTCACTTTTTAAATGATCGGCTTCGTAAATTGCGACGCGAACGTTGTCCATTACTGCTTAGGAGACACGATGCGAGGCAGATACTGTTCACCGATGAGAAAATTTTTACTGTCGAAGAAAAGTTCAACCGACAAAACAATAAAGTCTATGCCAAAAGTAGCAAGGATGTCCCAGCTTCAGCACGGAATGTCTCGCGTACTCATCATCCGGCAAGTGTGATGGTATGGTGGGGAGTTTCGTATGAAGGTGTCACTCCGCTCCATTTCTGTCAACAAGGCGTCAAGGTGAAAGCCAAGAATTATCAAAGTGACATCTTAGAGCCTGTTGTGAAACCCCTATCTCATACTTTATTTTACAACAAATCTTGGGTTTTCCAGCAAGACTCAGCACCATCCCATAAAGCAAAAACCACCCAAGCTTGGTTGAGGGAAAATGTGCCGGCTTCATCGCGGCGAACGAATGGCCCTCCTCCAGCCCCGACCTCAACCCGCTGGATTATTCTCTATGGACTGAGTTAGAGCTCAGGGCCTGCCGGAAGTCCCACCCAAACTTGGAGTCACTGAAGCGAGATCTTGTTCGAGAAGCAAAGCGAATCCCGCTAGAAAAGATTCGTTCCGCCATTGATGATTGGCCAAATCGTCTAAGGGCCTGTATTAAAAACAAGGGTGGACATTTTGAATAAAAGATATATTTTATTGTTGATTATTATCTACTTAGTGTTCACTGTAAATTTTAGAAATATAAGTTAATTATTTAAAAAGTTATGCCTCTTTTTTTCGTCTCAAAACTTATGAACACACGAGGTACATTTCTTATACTGGTCAACAGTAATGCTTACGGCACATCATCCGCATTCCCTTCCCCAGTGCTGGACACCGCAGGGCAGGAGGAGTTCAGCGCGATGCGCGAGCAATACATGCGCAAGGGCGACGGCTTCCTGCTCGTCTACTCCGTCACCGACAAGCAGAGCTACGAGAACATCCGCCACTTCCACACGCAGATACTTCGCGTCAAGGACAGGTATACCTATCTACCTACTGATGTGATGTAACGAGCACGTTCTTGCCAATGCGACTCCTGTGTGACCAGTATCTACCTACAGCTGAACCATTGAAACAAATGATGCAATGATGGTACGAGTATATCAATTCACACACTTGTGAAGTGTGTGACAGCTTAATTCGACATCTTAATTCTTTACCGTTTCAAGTCATCCCAAAGTGTGTTTTATGAGCTAAGCAAAAATGCAACGCATCATTCTTAAAACTGTCAATCTTCTTGACTACCGAGCCAATTGTGCTCAACGGGAAATGTGTAACTAGATGAAACGGGAAATGAGGCTAGATCATTGTGTGTTGTCTGGAAACGGGTGCACGGCGTCCTGACACGCTGGCATCCAGATCGATCTGAATGGAGCCAACAAGATTGGCCACCGGCAAGTTCCTTTTGTTTGTGCGTTCCAGGGAGTCGTACCCGATGCTGGTGGCGGCGAACAAGGTGGACCTGGTGCACGTGCGCGCCGTGAGCGAGGAGGCGGGCCGCGAGCTCGCGCGGCAGCTCGGCGCGCCCTACATCGAGACCAGCGCCAAGGAGCCGCCGCTCAACATCGACGCCGCCTTCCACGAGGTGAGACGACATTTACATTTGTCTTTGCCCGAGCTCGTGGCTCGGTGACGCGAATCTGAAATTCCAGGTTTACGAGTTTTACTTAGTTTCGACCGCAGGCCGAGATTCGTTATATTAGAAGAGCCAGAATACTGCCTGAATGTATTAAACCTTTTAGAGGACCCTTGATGTGTTATAGACTCAATTGAGAGCTTTTAGTACTACTTAGTATTGAACTGACTTTTTTGGGAATCTAGGCAAATAAATATAAAGCATTGGTATGTGAACACTTGCATTGCACTTGACATTGACGCGATGTCGAGTGGTCTCTGTCACAGTGATATGGCGATTATTTTTTTTACTTTATGAAAAACATGCGTGATGTACGTATAAATAAATTATGTGACGTATGCCCGTCAAATATTATCATCGATGTTACTTTTCTTATCTTATCTAAAAATGTATATTGGTATTTCTGTACACCTAAAATACAACAATAATTACTAACTATCAGATAATATCTTTAGAAGTGCCAGACTCAAGTGTCTC
This sequence comes from Pyrausta aurata, assembly GCA_963584085.1. Classification (NCBI taxonomy): domain Eukaryota; kingdom Metazoa; phylum Arthropoda; class Insecta; order Lepidoptera; family Crambidae; genus Pyrausta; species Pyrausta aurata. Next base: position 225,031 of record OY757264.1, on the reverse strand, counting down.
ATATAAATAGAACGGTTTAATTCAATATGTTTCTGCATTTGAATCTTATATTTATTTTCTCCTTACGACGTAAAGCCATTTTACACACAAAAGTTGTATAGATTAGATAGTACTGATAAACATCCTAGAATACAATATACTAGTAAGGAATTCCCTAGTTACTCTTGACACTAATAGCAACCATAATATCTTCCGCAGCTGGTCCGCATCATCCGTAACCATCCGCAGCAGGAGGACAAGCAGCGTCGCCGCAGGAAACTCGCCGGATGCACGCTCCTTTGAGCAGCAGACTCGGATCCGAACACTCGGCCTGTATGACGTAAGCAACTTATTGTCTTTTATCTTGTGACACATGGCACTGTCTACTCGACAGCGCAGGTGACAAACAGCGCGTCATGACCATCGGCGCAGAGAAACAAGTGTGCAGCCGAAGCGTGTTCCAGCGGAATGTCAAATTGTCTAATGTCGCTCAGCGGTCACTAAACAGGGCTGAGGAGCCTACACGCCGTCTCGCTTGCAAGCGATAGTTGTAGCGCTTTCTTTGGCTGCACTCAATCGGTGTCGTTTAGCCGTTGTTTGGCATTGTTGCATTTTCGATCAGCTGTAAATCTTTGAACAAAAGTCACGGTTACTACGGTTGCACGAGCCTCCGTAATAGCACGTCAATGTTATCAATTTATCGTGCATAATGTGTAAGAGTAAATGCTAGGATTAATGTGACGAAATTATAGACGGATATTTTAAAATAAAATATCCGCATAAAAATGTGGAGAAAAATCAAGAGAAGAAAGCAACAAACTACTACCTTGTTTTCTATTTCCTACATACACAGCCCTGAAAGAAATAACAAAATGGCATCAATGTATTATTAACTCAAAAATGAGTTTGTAAGTGGCAATATTTTATTTATATGAACAATTTGATACACATATTTTATTTTATTTAGAATTTGATGAAGTTTCATTTCAGCTGAAAACCTAACCTAAATGTCAGCTGAAACTTGAAATGGAAAGAATATATCAGATATATAAGATATGAATCTTTAATTATTAGAGTTACGTCATGAAGATATAAAAATCAAAAACTGAAATGAAGTATGCTTAAAACTATGTAAATACAAGATTTATTGATTGGAGTCAGTATCACATTTGGAGTTACTCATAGAAGAAAGGTTTTTCAATAAACATACTAGAATGTGACTTTTTATTTTATTTGGCTTGTCTGTCTGTCGCGTTACTGACTCGAAAACATAAATCTTTTCAGTGTACGCATGTTATTATTAAACCAATGTATGCACAAGTAAACACTAACATCTGTATCCGAGGTTCATGTATTTAGAAATGCTAAAACTGACGTTTCATATGTTGATGACAGTTAGAGCTGTTTCTAAACGAATGAACTAAAGCAGTATTATATTGTTCGTTTATGTCTGTCAGGACAAAAAACAAAAGAGTATATTTAGTTAGTAGGTATTATCACAATGCTGAGCATTTACTTCAGATTTGATAAATAACAGCTGTGTCATTTTCTTGATCTGAATCAATGTAATGGCTAGTGTTTCCGACTTCCGTGCCAGAGGCACTGTATCTTAATAGATTTGTTTTTAAATATTTACTTCATGTATTTCAATGTATAACTAAATTACATGTTATAAGTATATTTACTTTTAAAGCTTTACATACTGTACGCTTATTTTTAATTTAAATTTTTACAACTTTATTTCGTCGTTATAATTTATATTTTATACTAAATATAAGTGAATATTAGCATAATAAGTAATGAGACCAAAGTTATTAGACACAGACACCCATAGTCGATCTATAACCCCATGAGGACGAATAGTCTCCATATCGGCTAAAAGTTTAATAGTGGTCATATTTATGTGAATATTAAAGGCTAGAGCTGCATAAATGTTGCCTGGGAGGCATTTTATTTACAGTCACAAATTTTTTATTGTATTTTTAAGTGCACTTGAGTCATCTCTAAATAAATGGAGTAGAAAACATATATAATTTAACTCTTCTTCTCATGCTCATAAACAGATTTTTCATATTTGATAATTCAATCAAAAGTGGTAAATTTACTCGAAAATCTCTTGTTGACTTTACTGCTATGTGAACGTATGATCATAATGACAAATAATAGCAGTAACAATGATGTCATGTGCTCATCATAAAGAAACTTGATTTTATTTTGAAATCGACTGTACCGTTAACACTAATCGTATATTTTTACATCTAAGGCTGATATTGTAAACCAAAGAAATTAAAATTCAAAGACAATTTATTTTTGCGTTAAATAAAATATAATGTAGTCAACTATTAATAGGAATTGGGAAAAAGCTGTCATTTTGACGTTTTGTAATTAAAACAAATTGTTCGTCAAATGTACCTTTATAGCAAGATCATATTTTTGCATTTGTGTGCGTTTACTTATTCGATGTTTTATCTCCTGGAAACATCTAGACACCATTGTTTATGGCTTGCATTACTAAACGTCAAAGTGACAGCTGTCCCGAACGTCACAATTAAAATTGTCGACGCACATTTAACCCCTCGGTAGTCGTAAGTAGCGTATCGTGATTACAAAGTAACGAAAAACGAAACGGAATTGAAAATATATTTAACGTTTTTATAAATGTTCCACTAGGTAAGTGTTATGAGGCCTATTAGACACATTGTATGTAACTTAGAGCATTAACGTAAACATTTATAAAGGCTTTTTTCCGGCAGCCATTATGATCTGTAGTGGTAACATTATACTTGAAGTTGTATTGCATTCTGTACTTGGTAGATCACAGATTCACAGTATTTTTCAGGTCATATAAAAAGATATGTATAATTTCAAAAACGATTTATTTTCAAACTAAGCTTTATCGTAGATGTAGTCTTTAGAGCTTCCCGGATAACGATTTTGAAATTCAAAACAATATTTTTATGTGCCAATAATTACAATATAAATCCGTTATTAAAAGTCTCAGAAACGTATTTTTTTTATATCTACGTTACCTACTTGTACATTACTTGTTTTAGCACTTCTGTAAGTGTAGCCAGAAAGGAAGTAATTGTACCTTTCTTTACATTTTGTTATTTATGGTTACTTCTTCCAGTACCACCCACTCTTCAATATTATATCAGTGACCAATAATAGCGTATTGGACGTATGAAATTGACCTTTAAAATTTTTTGCAACTTAAAACTTAAATATCTAACTATTGGTTTATAACTTGAAATGAAAACTGATGTCAAATGAAAGCTTCGTTAATGCCGTTTTGAAATTGGTATTTCATGTTTTATGTAACGTGACACAGTACAGCAAAATTTTTAAGATTGCTAAAATCAGAACCATAATATAAACAGGTAATTTGAGAAATTAAAGACTTATTTCAGAACGGCATTTAATGAGCTTTAATTTGAACCTAAAAGTAATGTTCAGAACCAAACCAATCAATAGGCATTTAAGTTCAAAATGGCAAAAATATTGAAACATCTTTTTCATAGGTAAGCGGTACCTAATAATAAGTTAATGTAATATTATAGTGAGAATGTTACGGCCAATAGCGCAGTGTATGTTGTTGTTGATGTATGTTTTATATGTTGTAACATACAATAAATATGTAGACATAAATAATTGTTTTATTTCATAAATATACCCTCTACAATCATAACTTATTTTTTTTTATTAGTGACAAGATCCCTTAATGTGAACTTTTAAAGTTGCCTTGATTTTTATCCAGCACTGGGTTTTAAACCTATTTATTTACCAGGAGCTTTGCTGGCGAGTGCTGGTAAAACTTGCATTCCTCAGAACCCCATTGAGTCCCGGGTGGTTACTCGCTTCTCGTGGTTGTTTTCACGTTTAATGCATAGATGGCGCTGAATCTGGATTGTACTAGCGTACTGAAATTATGGTAATTTTTAAGTTATAAATAAATAAATATACGCCAGACAACACACAAATTGTCTGGTTTGAAGGAAGGAATTTTCTTCCTTGTGTTACGAAGTACCAGACTACGATAGTGACGGGGGATCTCCCATAAATACTTGTATTAATATAATATTCATGACGGTACAAATCGTTCAAATGTTCGCGCTCATTACACAAACGTTTGCTCCTTGCGTGATTCGAACCCGCGACTGCTGGCGTAGTAGTCACGGCACGAGCTAACCACCACACCAATTGTGTCATCACCAGTTATTATCACGTGGCTTTTTATGTTACCTACTGTAGTATCCCGGCATCCCGGGTATCGGCTCCTTACGTCACACTGACTAACACGTCCGTCCTCTACCGTGGTGGCGAGTAAAGTATCCCCACTACCACCCCGCCCCGGCGTCGTCGGGGAACCAGTGTGCGCAGGAGACGACAGAATACTTCCTTCTCTTTTTCACATACACTACATCCCTCCCTTGTTTTAATTTAAATAAATCTATTTATTTTATATCTCGATTAAATCAGTTATGAAATCATCAATATTTATTATACATAATTATACATATTGACATGTTGATATTTTTTTATCCTTCTTCCATCCTCCCTTCTATTATATATTTTTTTGCCAGTTTCCTTTACCTCTATTCAGGTGCAAAACGTTTCTACTTAAATTCTGACTATGTGTAGTTTCATCATTCCATACTCCAATGTGCCCGTTCTTAAAGTAACTCTGTGAGTTACTGACAAATACCCTGCACATACTTGTAATCCTTATTATACATGCCAAATCAATATTATTCTTACGTTTCTGGTATACGACTTCATATGATGATGAGATCATAGCATATTCTGAATGCAATACATCAACGAGAGCCGTTTCTTCAAAGGTCGGTCTTTGTGGCTTCATTTGGTATCCACGTATCTGCATAACGTATTAATCTCATGAAGATAATCAATTCCGATATTATCGTTAGGGGTACTTGCTAAAGATATACTTAACTTTTTTTATATTTTGTAAACCTTTTGCGAAAATGAATGTTATCATGTGCCTTTAGTCAGGGTCCGGGTTAAGTTCAAGCTGATGAAAAGCATCCCATATGTCTTTTTTACTACATACTTCAACATCCTAAATATTCAGTAATATAAATTAAATCAATAAAAATATTTATCTCTTCATATACACTCACTACAGACCCTACCACAGCCTCGGGCAACTGTGGGCCAGTGCTGGAAAGAAACTATGCAAGAAACATAAGTCACTATAATTGTATATGCCTCTTTTCAATAATTAACCATGTTTTTGGTGGTCAAAGCAAGTTCATACATTATGATTTGTCAATAATTAACTTCTTTTCAATACCATTCGTCATTAATGTTTTTGAAACAACCAATTTATAAATCGGTTCTTGTTATTTTTTCTTTTTGAACATTACTTCATAAGAGAACTAACGACCTTCTAAAGTCCGAACCGTGAAATAGCAAGCATAACCTTATTTTACTTTTTTGTGTAAATAAACATACCTACACATATTACATTTCACTGAAAGGTTACAGTTAACATCCTTTTTTTTATACCACTTCTAAGGAGCCGGAGGTTTTAATGTAGATTATAAATTATAATAGCTCAAACGAGGTATGAATAAATATAGTTGGTCCACTGTAGGCAAGTGGTAATTTTCACGTTTTGTAGCACGCAAATGCAAACATCATTCTCATCAATTGGAATGATCTATTCTAGGGCCCTCTACTTTTCAAATATGTCCTATCACTCTAAAAGTTCTCATATTTATTTGCGTTGACTTTTTCTTTGATATAGGCTTGACTTTATTAATATGTTTGTATTATCATCATCATCGAATACAAGAGCTCGGTCTTTATCAGCGGAGCTTTCCATATTTTCCGATTTTCTACCATTTTCTTGACTTCCTGATACGATACGACGTTAAACGTTAGCTTTATTTGCTCCATGTAGCTTATTCTTGTTCTTCCTCGCTTCCTTCTACTTTTCTATTGTTCCCTCTATTAAGATTTTGATCAAATGATTGTGTCGAATCGGGTGCCCTAACATTTTCTCTCCTCTACCTTCTATCGCTTCTATCTTTTTTCCATAGTCCATCCAAGTTATAGTTTTATATGCCCTTAAACTTCGAAAATGTTTCCTAGTTTGTTAAACCTATTTTGAGAACCTCCAAATCAATTGCTGTCATTTTGCTTAATTAATCTCGAGTCCCTCCTCTAATTACGTAGAATATTGCATTTTTTATCCTTAAAATATAAGAAAACTGAATTTTAGCACCGAAGAATCTTTGTTTTATCAAATGGATAGTATAAATTGCATTTGCAAATAGTAACCGTGATTCTGTGACCGACGAGAAATCGAAACCCGTAAATGGATAGTGCTCTCATATGCCAGAAAGGTCCTATCTGATTTCTTTGTTTGTTAAAAACCTGTATTCTATTAGTTTTGTATTTTCACCATGTTGTCTGTAATCAAGTTCACACCCGGAATCGATCATCATTTTTTTACTTTTATTCATCCTTCTGTACATTTCACCATATCATCGTCCCCAACATTAAAAAAATTGTAAATTTTATACCTCTGATCTGTTAGTACTTGTTTGTTCTTCAATGTTTCTCTGTTCCTTATTCGATTGTATTTTACCATATACACACCTTTTTATTGGTAATTCTGATTTATAAATTAATTGGTATTTATCTTCCTCTTCAAATCTCTGCTTCAAAGTGAAATATTTTCTCACATTTTAGACACCTTTTCCTTTAACAGGGTTTTTTTTTTATAACGTGTCATCATCATCTAAATTAAGAGCCAAGCTCTTGTCGGTGGAGTTTTTTCCATTCTTTACGCTCTTCCGCCATTCTCTTGACCTCTTGATACGACGCAACATTCAACTTTTGCTTTATCTGATGCATATAGCTTATTCTTGGTCTTCCTCACTTCCTTTTTCCTTCTATTCTTCCCTCTATTATCGTTCTGATGAAACTGTCGTGTCGTATCAAGTGTCCCAGCATTTTCACTCTTCTACTCTTAATTGTTTCTATTAGTTTTCTCTTTTCCTGTACCAAGTTTTAGCTGCTTTTAGGTAAAATTTCACTTCTTTTTTCCCACGTAAGTAATACCGAACCAACTTCACCATTGCATTCAAATTTGTCTAAGAGAAGATATTAACAAAAGTTGTTCGCTCGTAACCCAAACACACCATTCATTCAATGACCATTTTCATGTTATCCATTTTCACCATTATCAACTTTCGTCATTTCATTATCGTCTTTATTTTCATCATTCATCATCATTTGTATCATTGTCATCTTCATCATCATCAACAACATCATTATCTTCATCAACATCATCGTCTTTGTCAGTGTCATCGTCTTCATCGTCATAGTCATCGTCATCATTATCATCATCATCATCTTCACCGTTATCTTCATCATCATTGTCATTATCGTCTTTATTTTCATCATTCATCATCATTTGTATCATTGTCATCTTCATCATCATCAACATCATCATTATCTTCATCAACATCATCATCATCGTCATCGTCTTTGTCAGCGTCATCGTGTTCATCGTCATAGTCATCGTCATCATTATCATCATCATCATCTTCACCGTCATCTTCATCATCATTGTCATCATCATCATCATCGTCATCATTATCATCATCATCATCTTCACCGTCATCTTCATCATCATTGTCATCATCATCATCATCGTCATCATCATCGTCATGATGACGATCATCATCATCAACGTCAACGTCAACATCATCCTCATCAACGTCAACATCATCATCATCAACGTCAACATCATCCTCATCAACGTCATCTTCATCATCATTGTCATCATCATCATCATCGTCATCATCATCGTCATGATGACGATCATTAACATCATCAACGTCAACATCATCATCATCAACGTCAACATCATCATCATTAACGTCAACCTCAACATCATCATCGTCAACGTCAACATCATCATCATCAACGTCAACATCATCATCATCAACGTCAACATCATCATCATCAACGTCAACCTCAACATCATCATCATCGTCAACGTCAACATCATCATCATCAACGTCAACATCATCATCATCAACTTCAACCTCAACATCATCATCATCGTCAACGTCAACATCATCATCATCAACGTCAACATCATCATCATCAACGTCAACCTCAACATCATCATCATCATCATCGTCATCTTCAAAGTCATTTCGTTAAATTAAACACCATTTATCAAAAGACTTTACTATTCTATCTAATAACTTTTTTTTTGTAACGCCCCAATATGCACGCATGTACATTTCATATTATGTTTAATTTTATTGCAAATACCACATACCCTCTGTAAAGATCTAAACTTCCTTTTATTGACCTAATAAAGTTATTCCTTAACAGAATAAACTTTTTCTGTATTGAAGAATAGTAATAAAATGTAAGAATCCATTTCAAATTCACATCCTTTCAATAAGAGAAGTGGGTTGGTATTATAAATTCGACTTTTACTTGAAACCCTTACTTACAGTATATGTTATTAGAACGTTATTTAATGTATTTTTAAATGGAATAAAATCTAATGTTATATTCAGCTCATCATTGCTTAAAGAAAGACTGGCCTCAATAAAATTTACAGTTACCCTTAAATAAATGAAAAGTATGTTAAGAATTAATTACTGCATCTATTTATTATTTCTATCATCTATAATTAATTATCTGTATCTGTATGTAAACATCTATAAGATTAAGTTGTATACACTCTTTCCACTTCATTTTCCAATTTCACTAATATAAATAATTATAATAATTTGCCAACCCTCGATTATGTTTTATCCTATCCTAAATTAGATATGCTTCATCATGCTATGTAAACATGTTTTGGATTAACAGTGCTGGCATACCTAGACCCTATATTATGTGACTGTCTGTGATTCTGTTTTGTGTACTTAATAAATTAATTGAATAAAAACAGACGAAGGTCACATCAGTTAATCGCAATAAAATACGAATAGATATTATCAATTATTAATGCTAAAACTTAATTATTTCCAAAATACCACCTTTTCTCGTTCGTCATCATAATGTTACGTTTAAAAACTTTATGTTTAAACAACCATTGAATGAAATGCATAAATAGCAAATACCTTTATGGGTAATAAATACAATACATACAGTACCCCGCTTTAATAACCATTATGTTTTGCTGCATAGCCTTTTCATACACCTACTTTTCACATAGGAACGACACATGGACGTCATAGGTATACACATAATATCTATACGTAAGCTTTTGTTATCACAAATGAATTCCCCTAACGTTAACTCTCAAGAAAACATTAGTTGGTAACTGCCCACCCGCTGTGCCTGCGATACGCTTACTTAAAATCGTGTAAACAACACAAACAAAGCTATTTACAAAATATTTCTTATATTTTCCTTCAACATTGTAATATAGGATACTAATAAACTGTTAGCGAATTTATTTAGCCCTATGTAACTTCAATTATTGTACTAAATGCATTATGAGACTTATATCAAATACATATCGTTTTCTCCCTTTTTTTTATAAATGATTCACAGTACTTACATCCTCGTTGCCAAAATGTAGTATCCCGGCATCCCGGGTATCGGCTCCTTACGTCACACTGACTAACACGTCCGTCCTCTACCGTGGTGGCAAGTAAAGTATCCCCACTACCACCCCGCCCCGGCGTCGTCGGGGAACCAGTGTGCGCAGGAGACGACAGAATACTTCCTTCTCTTTTTCACATACACTACACCTACTATGAAACTGTCTTTAAGATTTAATATTGCCAATTATTTTTGTTATACCTTGTTATAAGGTCCAAATGAGGGTTATTTTATTTCCGCAAATGCAACTTATTATGTAAGTATTTTACTTTCACGGATAAAATATTCCAAGCTAAAAAAATGTTTTGTCTTATAAGCTACTTATAAGGGATTCAGAACAGCCTTTAGCGTCAGAGTTCTCGAGTTTCGGGTTTGAATATTAATTCTACTTACTAAGACTAAAAGATAAGCCTCTGTTTATAAAAATCTTTCCCACTAAAGCATAATCCTCATATTTTTATAATTGAACTGCCTATGTTTGTAACACAAAGGATCCATATAAATTCAAATGTATTATTTATTTTCCTTCCTAGTAGGAGGTACACATGTAAATGTACATAAATTACAAAAGTAAATGTGATGTCATATCAGGAGGTCAAGAAAAGGGCACACATAAGAAAAGAATGGCAGTTATTCCACCGACAAGAGCGAAGCTCTTAAGTTTAAGAAAAAGAAGGAGGTACACTAGTAATTCGATCAAGGATTTTAAGAAACAAAAAATATTTTTGCGCTTGCTTTGTATTATTTAATAAATGATTTACTTTACTAAAACTATTCCGTTACATAATTAATTTTAGAATGTTCTGAATCAGGAAATGCAGTATCTACACATATAATTCGTTTATTGCATTCTTAGTTATCTGTACTAGGTATGAAGGTACAAAGTATATTTTTTTTATCTCTGTTCATACCAAGTGAACACTAACGTAGATTGACTCGTACGTATTAAACAAGGTAATGTACATAAAACGATTTGAATCTATTGTTTTATTTTTATTTTATTCACTATCAGCTCACTACTCGGTCGGAAACCAATTTCTGAAGTTTTTAAGACGAGTCAATACTATTATTAGCCATAAGCCACTACAGTTATTTCAACAGCTAACTCTGTTATTACTACTCCAAAGCCACCACTGTGGAGTTCACAATTTGTAGCCATTCCCGGAAATGCAGTGCAAATTCACATTAAGATGGCGCGTTACGTAAATTATGCTCTGTGGCCGAGGCATTATTTAATTACTAACCTCCTTGGTGCCCTCGTTGCAGAAATGGTTTCTGGGAGGCCAGCAGTTTTTTTCACTTTTAGAAGTTCAGGGAGTGCGCAGATGAGACCCTCGCCAAATTAAGTAAAAGTAGGATTAATTGAGATTCTAGTTTAGTATCTGGTTTTTCAAAACACGCTTATTTTTGTTATACAATGGTATGTTTTATACCATTTAAACTGACTTAATAATAATTAGGTAGGTACATAGAAAACCTACAACGAACCACCTATCTCGGTCGAGAGCCAATAAAGAGGATTCCTGGCATTCTTCCGGTTCGCTTCGATATAGTAGAAATTTTCAGGGAGGCCGATATTTATAAAATTTTTTTTAGTTCCGCATGGTAATTGTATTTCCAGTCTTGATTGATGAGTATTGGTAGTGGCTATCCTAGTTATGTAGGTGGCATCACAATGTTGTTTTGTTATCCAATCGTTTTAAGGATTCCTTGATTTTATTTGTTACACGAAACAACAATTAGTGTTTGAGATATTTCATATCAGTAGACATAAATTTTTGCTATAGAACTTGGCTGGTGGCTCACTTGATTTTTAATTTATTACAAAATGGCGGCCATGACTGCATCCTTTAAACCTTTAAAAAATTGATATACTTATCAGATCAATCATCATCATCACAAATCGAAAATATGCGGTTTTCGAATAATAAGCTTAAGATCAAGATGTAAAAACTGAAATTCGAGCATATAAAAGTAAAAGCAGCATGTAAAAGTGGCTGTATTTGCAAAAATATATGACTTTATATTTTATTTGTAAAATAATTCAAGAAATGATTTTTAAGGTTTCATCGATGGCCACTAACTGTCGAAGGTATTCAAATGGCAGACTGCAAAGTGAGCCAAATGTTCCGTACCCCTTTCTTAAAATATTTTGAGATAGCGACGCGTCGTTGTCTGTAGGTAGGTACCTACGCACTAATACGAAACATATGTATTTTTTTCTGTGCAAATAAATTCACGTTCACGTTTACCATAAGTCCACACGTGACAGTGTAATCACCTGAATAAACTTAGGTCCATCGCAAAATGTAGATAGGTATGTTGAAAGTATTAAAACTCCTGTCTGTTATATAGCATAACTATCCACCATCAAATGGTTTAAAGAGGAACTCTGAATTCAATACTACAATTATAAGTATCTAGCGTGCGAGTCTGCTTCGCATAGTATTGCTTGGGTAGAATCAATGTGTTCGCTTTTTTCCTAACAAATTGCTTTGCCCACGTATTTTTGTACTCCTCGGCATCTGTTAGCCTTGGGGCACTAAACCTTTCCGTAATACATACAAACAGGGTTGAGGGTATTGTTAATAATGAAAATAAGACAAGTTAATTATTAATATTCCTAATTTTTAGGTCCTTATTGTAGATAATTATTTAATTAGTCGAATAAGTAGTAAAACGTCATATCTATTCGTCGACAATGGTGAAAAACCTTTTATTAATTCCTTTTCACATTCATTTATATGTGCAATATTTTTTTTCGCTGTTATGTATATAATAGTTCCGAAAAGGTCGGAACTCACATACTTATTATCGGAACTGCACAATTCTCCTAATTTCTCGTGTCATATGAGTAAGAAGAGGAAGCTACAAAACATCTTTAAACTTTTTACATTACTAATGAAATCGGTAACTAACTGAAGTCGCTCTAAAAGTTATGACATGAGTGTATGAGTGACGTGACCAAGGGAGGAAGGGATTAGTATTCCACACGTTGTAGGCAGTTTTTAAATAACTATCATTTAATTGATACTTTAAATAGAACGTTCTAATTATTTAACATAACAATTTCTAATTCGATGATACACTTCGAGGCCATATTAATCAGGTGTTTGTGTAAATAAAAAATACGCACTTATTTATATATTTTGTTCTTTATTGCACTGACAAAATAAAGTACAAATAGCGGACTTAACTCGTCAAGTATGTGTAAACGAGACACAATAAAAATTCCATTGTTATGCGACTCTCGGCATTCGTTTGATACCTGACTGATTAATGCTTAAAGCATTCTCTACCAGTCAACCATTGGGCAAGGCACTTCCATGTTTACCAGTTTAATTAGAATCGTACCGTTTTGTCAAGTGAAATTAGTTATAGGAAACTAACAACCTTGGTGATAGCCACCAATCTATGTATGGGGATACCAACACCTTTGGAGAACTTCTTTTATATTTCATCCAGGGAGACGTGGCTCTTTGATCATTTTATTCCTGGTTCCTTTGGCCTCCTTCCACCAGACGCAGGCTAGCAACGCTAGGTACCATATACCAATCATATATCGATGATATTCCAGCTGCTCGTACTAAGCGCTTTGTTAACTCTTCTGATCCTACACAGCTAGGGAGTGGTGGAAGTTTATGCCTGCTGTGGCGGCTGTAGGTGAACTTTTGGCTCACTTTTCGGCCTGCCGTTTTAATTATATCCGAAGGTAGCGGCCATCGAAAAATCCTCAAAAATCATTCCTTACATTATTTTACACATTCACATTTAAATTTAATTTACATTTAAATTTAATTTATTTATTTTACACATTTATTTAAACAATTCACGGCTATTTTTCGCGAAGATTTATTAAGATTTACATCCCGACGTTTCGAACACCTTTAGACAGTCTACCTCGGTGGCGCAGCGGTGAGAGGAGCATTTTAAAGCGACGGCTGCGCCGGAGGTCCCAGGTTCAATTCCCGGGTCGGGCCAAAAATATGTACCGGAGTTTTTCTGTTCAGAAATTCTCAGGGTAGCCCGGAGTTTGGGAGTTGGCGGTGTTTCACCCCCGTGCCTCGGAAAGCACGTTAAGCCGTTGGTCCTGCGCCTGATCTCTCTCCGGTCGTGTCAGATTGCTGTCCCATCGGGCTATGAGAGTGAAAGGAATAGAGAGTGCACCTGTGTTTGCGCACACACTTGTGCACTATAATATGTCCCGCGCAGTCGGTTGGTCGTTGTGACTGGCCACCGTAGTCGAAATCGGCTAGGGGGACTACTATTTTAGACAGTCTACCCGTATCTAGTACAGTATCTTCGCGAATAATATCCGTAACAAGATACAAGTGATCCAGGCATAGTTCTAAGGCCCATTTGTCAGAATACGTAAATGATATAACAAGGTCAGCATATAAAGTAAATGCATGCAGACAAATAGAATGCAGATGAACAGCCATGGTCAACAGAAATGTGTATTAATTTTCTATTTTGTGTCAGGTTCGGGTGTTACATACTTACACTACCATGTCATACCACCGGTGTTTTCATTTTTAGAGCAATGTTTGCGTTTTTAAATTTTAAGTTATAATAATTTTCAAATATAAATAAATTAATACTAGCACATGATTACATCTTGTAATATTAGAAATCTTTTCATTTGTAATTTCACTTAATACAAATGTCAGTAAATATCTGTGAAGCCTTCCTTGTACAGAAAGTGTAAATTTCAACGAAACATTATTTGTATTCTGTGATATAACAACATGTTTCATCAATTATTTCATACAGAACATCTTTGAACATCACATTCACATATTTCTTTGATTTGACGGCGAAAAATTGGTTGCATACCAGATTCGCATTTTCTTTTAATCAATAGTTGTGATATGTAAAATGTACCCTGTTCGTTTTATAAATAAGATATAAAGTGAGCAAGGATAACGTGTAAAAACTTTTCTTTACACAAATAGGCCTAATAAGATACTGTCAAGATGCTTTGCCGCGTGCGTGTAGAGTTATTTAGTGATATCTTAATTAGTGCCAACCTATATAAAGGTAGTTTTTGTTCGGCGTGAACTTGAAAAACCATAGATGGCGGCGCCTGCGCACGTCGCTGTTACAAAAGAACGAGGCCTTTGAGCAGTCTGTCGTATTGACGTTAATGTGGTTACAGTGTGCTGTGGTTTGAATATGGATTATTTACTAAAATTCTGGTGAGTTCTTTTTTTCTTGAAGTCTGTATAGCTAAAAATATATTTTTTTACCTAGACACTTAAATGTCATAGAATTATTGCAAGGGTTGCTTACTGAAATAAAAGTAGGTAACGCAATAATTTCGCTTCAAGTAGGTCGTTTAAAATGAAAATAAAAATAATAGGTCTAATTAAATCTTGAAGCACCTGTTAAGCATGTCATTCTTTGCATTAGTAGGTACTAGGGGTAATTTTGTGGCTACTATAATTAATGCTATTTAATAAATAATTAGTACTTGCGAATTCACTTTTGTTAAACCAACTACTTGTTCTTCTTCTTTGTCCTAGCCTTTTCCCATTATTTGGGGGTCGGCTCTCGTTCTGCGGCGCCAGGACAGTCTGTCCTGGGTTGTCAAAATATAAGTCTTTGGCTATCGTGGACCGCCAGGTGGCTAGTGGGCGGCCTCTACCGTTCTTGCTTTCTGGCAGTGTTAAGGCATGTTTTACGATATAGTCTTCTGGGCGTCTCATCACATAACCGAACTATCGCAGTCGACTCTCCGTGAGTTTTACTGCTATAGGCGCGACTTTGAAACTCCCTTGATATACTCGTTTCGCACTTTATCGAGTCGGGTTACACCTGCTGCCCATCTTAGCATCTTCATCTCACTGACGTGTAATTTATGTACGTGGTGTTTCTTTATGGCCCAGCACTCGGCACTGTATGTCACGGCTAGTCTGACTGCTGTCCTAAAGATCTTGCATTTGGTTTTGATCGGCGTTCTTGTTTCACATAAAACCCTTGTCAAAGCCCTCCACCTCTGCCATCCCACGCTGATTCGATGGGATTACATCTGCATCAATGTTCCCGTCGGCTTTCAGCATATCACCAACCCAATTTAATAACTGTATACCCACTTACTTAAAAAGGTAACAAATACTTTACTGAAAACCGCATCAAAATCGGTCCATCCAAACGCGAGATATTCGCGGACAAACATACAAACTAACATGTCGAACTGAGAACCTCCTTTTTTAAGTCGGTTAATCGATTTTTTTAGTTATTGCTTAAGTTATATTGTACCCGATTAAACTAAAATAGTGACATTAACCTTCTCCTCAGTGTAAAAAATACATTACTGAAAACCGCATTAAAACCGGTCCAGCCAAACGCGAGATATTGTTGGACAACCATACATACGTACAGGTCGAACTGAGAACCTATTTTTTTTAAGTTGGGTAATCAGTCTGGTATCAAACGACACCCGGGAGTCGCATAACAATAGAATTTATATTGTGTCTCGTTTACACATACTTGACGAGTTAAAAAACTGTAATTCTTTAAATAAATGAAAATATAAATGTAATAATTTTCAAAACTGCTTTCTTGCGGTTAGAAATGACGATATTAAGTATCGTTTGTGGTAAATTGTACAAACAAAACATCAGCCATACCTTATCAAATGGAGCCCAAACTTGGTATGGTAGGTAAGTATATTTTAATTATAATTTTTTGTTTCATCAAATAAAAATGACTGAAATATAATAATGTACTGTATTTTCAGAAGCGCCTTAAAAATCTCTTTCAAATGATATCACACACGACAGGTTTCTGAACCAGCGCCCCAACCCCCCCCCCCCCCCTACCGTAGATTTTTGTGTACTTTATGCGTGTGCTAAACGGCACATCTGTACGTCGATTTTTGGTTTTTCCTTAAAATTGATCTCGTACGCCTTCATAGATAGTAACAAAAAAGATTTCGGTTTTTAAATGTGATCGCAAACTTTTTTCATGTGTGCAGGTAGTTATAATCATAGAGAAAGAAAAAATCTTCGCTTTAAAAAGAGCGTGCTACTTAGTGAAATTCTATAGGATTTGACAGCGAAACACCTTATGACAGCGAGACCGTTTTCTAAGAAATAATGGATTTAGTGGATACGTCAAGTTTCCGTCGTTGGAATTTTTGAAAAATTATGAATGGATATAATTATAATTTAAGTTTTGTATAACAATTTCAGATGAAATGACTTGTGCTTTCAGCAACTGTGAAGTGCGCCGAGGATACAATCCCGAAAATCATACTTTCCACCAGTAAATATGAATCATTGATAAAAAATTGAAATCCAAATTTTATAAAATTTGTGAGTGAAATCGACTCCGATGCCAAATTGTACAGTAAATTTAGGACTTCCTTTGTGATTTGCAGCCATATATCAAAGTTTCCAATAGATTAATTCAGGTATTTTCAGTAAAATAAGAAACCGTTTCTTTACACTAGGGCTTGACTAAATGATGACGTCATCAGTATCGATAAATTTTTTGACTGATTTTTTTAGGTAACCGTAATTCTTGCACAGCTTCTTCTCAGCACTGGCCCACATAACTGGCCCGAAGCTGTGCTGTGGTAAGGTCTATGTTGGAACGTGTATAAGTGTTTCTAGAATGTCTTCATACATAAATAAATAAATATGTAATTTAACAAAAATGAGGTTGTCTTGTTTATCAAATAGAAAGTATTATGTAATTAAAAGTGCATTAATTTAATTATTTTTGTTTCAATTTACATGATTTATCGTAACCTCGTCGATAAAACTTGGACCACCATAAGATACACATCACTATTGAACGCACACATGTAAAGTAACTATTTGGTTACGCTGAAAATCCGCGTTTGTCATTCTATACTATACTACTTTCTATGGTTATAATACAGTGCAACAAGGATCAGTCTGGACACAAAACCCGATCCAATGAATATAGCCATCCCTGTCACACGCATACATGGCTTGTTATGAGTGACAAGGATGGCTATAACTATTGGATCGGATTTTGTGTCCAGAGTACGGCCTCTGGTCAATAGATGACATTGACAGGGGGGTGCTAACATGCAATAAGGGTAGCCAGAGCAAGAAAATCTCCCTTGATTCAGGATGTCTATTATTTATTAGGGTGTTTCTATTTATTACCTTTATTTTGTTTGCCCGACCAAGAAAAATGGGACCAAAATGGGAGAGGTAATGATTATAATAGTACTATACATATAGGTACGTATGTTTATGTCATAACTTTGTTACTAACTTCACTTGTATGGGCTGTAAGGCCTGAAATAAATGATTTATTATTATTATTATTATAACAATAAAAACCATTAAAATTTAAACTTTATCTAAGGGTTTTAGGCTCTACGGTATTTAGCAATAATCAATAGTTTACACCGAACACGTACGAAAATAAAACAAAAGGGAAAATCGGAAAATCTCTTGTAAGATTGGGGAGATTTCGCTACACTTGATCTGGCAACCGCATTTTTGAATTTGAAAGCGTTAGTTCCGACTGTAACTATTGCCCAGAATATCCTTGTCGCACTGTAGTAGGTAGGTAGGTATAATACGTTTTTAAATAAACATTCGTAAGAAAATTCTGAAATCTTTTTCTGGAGGAAAAAATATACACTTCAGTCAAAAACTAGAAAGTCTATTTGTAAAACATTCATTTGTTTGTTAGCAACACTAAACAAATTCACTTTGCGTTGTAATCTAAGATTTTATTTGCATTATTATTTAAAGAAACATTTATTTACTCAAATATAAGAGCACTAGATTAAGCAATACGATAAAAGACTTATTTAATAGCGGATGAGTTAATAAAAAATATTATGCAATCTAATACAAATACATCTTCTGAAACGTTCGTTACCTACCTACACAATAAATATGATATTATTGAAGGGGACGATGCTTGAGCTTAACTCCCGTATACGAATGAAAATGCGAATCTTAAATAAGCATGTAAACGAACTGAAACACCACAGCATGTGCACATGGAGTGCACAAGTGTGGAAGAACAAAGGGCAAATTTTCTCAAATCCCCGGTTACATTCAAGGAGGCCTGTAGTAACCTAAGCAGGCTAGTCTTCTGGGAAAGCCTGTGGTAGTTAAAATGAAGAAGAAGGTCGCACAATGGCCCAATCGTGCGGCTTAGTGCGGAAAACTCCCTAGTCAAACTAACTAAGCATGAAAACGAAGCAAAACTCCTTGCATTAAAAGATTTCAGCGGAATGGGTATGTATAAAATGACTTCCCAATTCCCCGAGGCTGGCGCGATGCGATATAGACGCGCCAAAACCGCTTCAAATTATATCTTCCATTGCCGATAGCGGAACAGCTAGGGATGTACCTACTTATTTGTAATACCAACACTTGTGTCACAGTTTGAGTCTATCAAATTATTTGGACAAGTCTTCCTGTTACCGTCACCTTTACACGGTAATCTTCTTCAGCAGTAGAAGTAAACAGATAAGAAAGCTTAGGCAAGCGATCATACGGAAAAATAGCTGGTCTTAGTCTTTGACGATAAAACCGCAAAAAACATTTCTACGTTTCTATGGGGAAAATGTCAACACCTTGTACTAATATACATATACATACTTATACAACGTGTTAAATCCTAAATGTAAACCTTATGCTTTTTCGGAATGATTTTCATTAAATGAATGTACGGTATGAGGTTTTTTTTCTCAAGTTCGATTTCGAGCGTGTTAGAATTTAAGGATAAGCTGAGGTAAGTCCGTGACTTGTTCTAGACATGTCATTTAAAATAACAAATAAATTAATGGGAAATGAAACGGAATAAATAAGACACTTTGGTTATGACAGATTTAGTTATATTTGCGGGTTTCCGGACTTATACTCTTCATTTTGTAACTAGCAAAGACAGATTAGGCTGCCTAGCTCTATAAAGTGTTTATTTTCTTATTTAAATTACTGAATAATAATAAACACACTGAGATTTGCGAAGAACTGATGACCTTTGGGGCACAAAAGTTCTAGATTCGAGACCCTTCGACCAAAGGCGCAGCGTAGGACGTCCACCGACAAAATGGACACAGGACCTTGTAAAGATCGCGGGATCACACTGGATGCAGGCAACTTACAACCGGTCGCTGTGGCAAACCTTGCGGGAGGCCTTTGTTCAGCAGTGGACGTCCTTTGGCTGATAATGATGATGATGATGACACTGAGATTAAATAAAGTTCGTTTTATTACATGTATTTTAAACTATTTTTACAGAAACTGTACGGTCTTGCTATTTTTGTAAACATGTCCTTTTTACGTAATAGTGTTTCACAAATATTTTAAGTATTGAAGTATTCTATGTCAATTTTTTGCCTTAATTTTAAACATCTAGGACCTAGATTAGATTCAGGTCATTGAAAACACTGAAGCTAATTAATAGAAAATTGTGATGAAAAATATATCTAACTAAACACTTCGTTTACTGTTTTCCAATCTGGCTTGTTCCCAACTCTAAAGCATGTTACAGCGAAAGGAAGACATTACCCGTAATGGAACAGCCGTTTACATCTGCCATTATATCTCGATTGGTTGTCGTCGAAAATTCTACAACATCTCCAGAAAAGTGTTGAATGAATAATGGTAATGCGTGGAGCTTGTTCTGATTAGACGGAAGTAGCGAGTATTTATCTGAAAACATAGTTTTTTTTTTCTTAAATGGGGATCTGTGTTTACATCGTTTTGTGATAAAATCGCTTCCACACATGACAGGTAGGTATAAGTGTCGGTTCTCGCATAGTGTCTTCGATAGTACTTTATTGGCTCACTAAACATACATTATCTTCAGCTTTTGACTCTAGACACTAAATCTGAATAGGACATAATCCTCCTTTTTTTTCCGCGGAGGAAATGCCTTATGCATTCCGTGGCAGGTTATGTGGGACTCCTTGGTGGTTAGTCAAGTATACCCACTAAAACCTCCGCATGGTCCCTCAGACCGCTAAGTGGGACGACGAAGGATCGCTGTTCGCATGCACTCCATCGTCCCAGCGAGGACAAAATCCTCCTAAATGTATTTATATTTTGGATGATAACACCTGTGTCCTACGTAACTTACTCATAATATTATGCATATGCAGGCTGATATTGGCAGTGGGTTGCGCGAGCGCACCTCAGAGCCATGCGCTGTTCGGGGGCTCCAGCGACCGATCTACGCTGCCAATCGGGGTCAGTTTGCGCGGTAAGTACTACCTTTACTATTGAAATAACCAATTATAATGAAATTCTTTCAATCAAGAACAATACTCTACTTAATATTCTGGTAAGAGTCGATTTAATAGTATCTCAGTGACTGCTAGTGGCAGGTTGGTAACCCATTGAAAATAATTAAAGAAAAGAAAGCAGCGTGCTTCACACTATCAATATAATTTTTCTTGCTAAATAACTTCATTAAGTTAATAACTTGACGGCGTAGGGTATAGGAGTCAGTCGGTCCCCAAAGTTTGCACTGAACTGTAACAACTGACCGCTTGCTTAGTGACGATTCGATAAATTCCAGACGGCGCCACGTACGACTACATAGTGGTGGGCGGCGGCGGCGCGGGCGCGGCGGCTGCGGCGCGGCTGGCGCTCGCGGGACACGACGTCTTGCTGGTGGAAGCTGGCAGTGACCCTGACCTCACCTCGGCGGTAATTACCCTTATTCATAGCATTTACATAAACTTCTTTCATAGTCATTTACCTCGTGATTGAGGATCGTGCCTTTATGTGGAATAAAACTAATGCTATTTTTAATTACAAAAATGTGGCGATTCTCAACTTCTCAGCCATTTAATGTACGCAAGCAAGACCAAGAAAAAATAGCGATAATAACTTAAATAACACGACCAATGACCATGGCAAAACTAGGGTCTTCTCAAAAAAGGTGCACCAACAAACGCAGTTCTCTTCCAAAGGATGCATAATCCGCACAGGGCACTTGTTTTTAAGTTATTTACTGTTAATTTGAATACACTCGGTTTAAAAGTAACAAGCTTGACTATTATGTAAATAATATGTCACGCATTCCAGGTGCCCGGTGCGTCGTCGTTGCTTCTCGGCGGGCCGCTGGACTGGCAGTACGAGACGTTGCCCAACAACGTGTCCTGCCTCGCGTACCGCAAGCAGCAGTGTCGGTTCAGCCGCGGGAAATGCCTCGGCGGGTCCACCAGCACGAATTACATGATGTACACGCGCGGCAGCCCGAGAGACTTCGACGAGCTGAACGTGACGGGCTGGGCGTGGGAGGACGTTAAACCGTACTTCCTCAAATACGAAGGACTGAAAGTCCTGGATAAATTGCCCAACTCGTCGATCCCGTACCACAACACGACCGGAACGATGGAGCTAGAATTCTTTACGGATTCGGGCAATGCGTGGCATCCGCGCATCGTCGACGGTTTTAAAGAGTTGAACTTCCCTTTCAATCCGGATATAAACGCGCAATCCCAGATCGGCGTGTCGCAAATAGTGGGCTACGTGTACGACAACGTGAGGATGAGCACGGCTCGCGGGTACCTCGCCAGGAACGACGTCAAAAAAGTGTTAAAAGTCGCCAAATCGACGACATGCACCGGCGTCATCATCGACGCCAACAACACGGCCACAGGCGTTACCGCGATCACAGGATTATTCAGACGAAAGGTGAAAGTTTACGCCAGGAAGGAAGTCATATTGAGCGCCGGGACGATAGGGACCCCGCACATACTGATGCTGTCCGGCGTCGGCCCCGCCGAACACTTAAAACAGTTCAACATTTCAGTAAAGGCGGATTTGCCCGTCGGCGAAAACATGACCGATCATCTCCTTCCTCTGATCTTCGTCAAAGTCGAAAGCGAGAACCGAGCCGCGGCAGGGCTGCTCGCCGACGGTATAAAATTAGTGTCGAGCGTCGCCGAGCTGCTTCTATTGATGGGAGGCCCGCTCGCATCGAACGGGCTCACCGACGTCACCGCGTTCATCAACTCCGACTGCTACGACTACGAGACTCGCCGACTGAGGAACGACACCGCGGACTGCGAGCTGGCGACGCTTCAGTTCATACACGCGTACATCGACAGGTACCTGATGACCGTCGGCAAGCCGCTTGCGCAACAGGGGACCGACCTGAACGACGACGTGATGGATCAGTTGGCAGATTTGAACGCGAAGTACGGGTTCATAACGATGACGCCGGTGGTGCTGCAGCCGCGCTCGCAGGGCTGGGTGCGGCTGGCCAGCGCGGCCGCGGCGGCGCGCCCCGCCATCCTGCCCAACTTCCTCGCCGACGAGCGCGACGTGGACGAGATGGTGCGCGCCGCGACCATCATAGAGCACCTGATGGAAACGGCGCCCTTCAAGGACAATAACGCTTCGATTGTCATATTGGATCTTCCAGGTAATACATCTTTTGTATTACTGTAAGCTCATTTTTATTGGCCAGAAAAAAAAACGACTCATAGAATATAAAGTGACCTATTTTAGAATGACATTTTATATGAGTGTGAGGCAATTGCCTCACACTGGTTATGTGGCTATTTCAATTCAGCTATATTGTACTTTAATCGACGAATATTTTTATTTGACTATTTAAAAATCAGCCCGTGAATGTGATATTGTGTAAAATGTTAAGGGAACATAATCGGCTGCCGGATATTAAAGTTTGCACCATAACAATTCTAAGAAAATTAAGCCTTTTATTTTTGCATAAAGTTTATTAAAATGGCAACTTATAATGTTACATTATTCAGAAATTATCTTTGAATATCTACGAAAAGAATAGATACCTTTGTTATTATAGGAGTTGAAAAGTGTGTCCTCTTTCTTAATTTATTAACCTCAAATATTTTTCGTTCCAGGTTGCCCCGACTACCCCTCGGACCGCAAGGGCTACTGGCGCTGCTACAGCCGGCACATGACGCACACGGTGTTCCACGCGGTGGGCTCGGCGGCGCTGGGCGCGGTGCTGGACGAGCGGCTGCGCGTGCGCGGCGTGCGCGGGCTGCGCGTGGCCGACCTCAGCGCTATGCCGAAACTGCCCCGAGCGAACACCGCTGCCACGGCGATAGCGATTGGAGAGCGAGTCGCGGATTTTATACTCAACTCGGAGTCTTAGCGAACGACTTTCGTCTGTCACGAGGACTGTAAACTGACTAGAACAACTTGGCAAAAAAGTAAAAACAATAAACTAATTACTTTGTGTACCCCATATTTTGCTTCAATATTGCGACATCTTATGCATTTTAAGTTGCCATGCAAGAACACATTCATACTATGCATGGTTAATAGTTCATAAATATAGCTTTTCTACAGTTCACCCATAGAAGCACAACTTGGACATATTTTATACATTATAACAAGAAATATGCAACGTAAGCATAGTGTTAAAATATGTCTAGGTGTATCCATCTACTCAATAAAAAATAATTTGACTAAATTTATATTGTAATAATTAGCACGTAGTAAAAGTTACTAGATCAGCTTCCAGATAATCCAGATAAGAAGTCTACAAATAAACTGTATATAAATTTAAACCATATTATATTTAAAATATCGACAATTAAAAAAAAATACAAGATTTGCACGATGATTGTGTAGTGTATAATTATTTTTTCGATTAAGGCAATTAATAGTTTCAATAGTTATCGGATAGTCACCAAACGATAGCTTTGATGATAAGTCTCATCGTCAAATAAAATACACGTAACGCCATCTCTTGATGAAGCGCAGATCCATAATATTTGGTACCTAGTTACGTATCGGGAGCCGGGTGGGGAGTTTTTAAAAACTAATTAAATTAATTAAAATTAAAATGCGAGTAACAACTGCATCGATTCGAAGATGGTTTATTACTGACAACTTATTCTAAATACAGACACGGGCCGTTGAAGCTGAAACGGCTTAATCGACAATACAATGTATGAGCTTGCCCTTAAATATGCTGAGCCAACCCTAATCTAAGACAGAAGGGCCAGGGGGTTCCATAACTCCTCCCTCCCTAAGAGTGAAATTATCGGAACGATCATTTTCAATATCTTTCCGATCATTTCGCACAATTTTTAATAATCTTCTACGAAAGATATATAAAGGGAATACAATTAAACATATTATAACTAGACATAATATGGTAAAATAACCTAAATTAACACTGAAGTTAATGTCTTTCTTATCAATCAAAACACTTTCCACTTCCGCACTGTGCTTTAGAGCATGTGACATATATTTTATTTCATCCAAGTTTACTCCAACCATATTGAGTGCGCGTGCACTTGATAGCCTCATGTGACCGTGCATAACAGGTAAGTTTATGATCGGAATTGGTTCCACGGTATCTAATGACTCGTAGACATGATGATTGATTCTGAATCCATGGATTTCCAGGTTGCAGGGTTCATCAATAGTAACGAGGTAAGTCCCAAAAATAAGCTGCTTACTGTTCTGGTCGTGATTATCACACAGACTAGTTATCGTTGTTGGTCGTTGACTATACAAAATCCAATTGTCGGTGTTAACCCTCTGGATCCTTATTTCTTCGATTTGGATTTGATGCTGGTGACAATGTGTGAGATTATTATCAAACTCCATGAGTTGCTCTGCACAGGTAGGTCCATGGTAGACAGCCGCCTGGTTGTCTGTCGAACATAAGAATTGGTCTCCAGCAGCGAGCGCGCGGCATGGCTTGGCAATTGGTAAGTAATTAGACTTTCTCGCCAAAAGGAAAGGAAATTCAGGAAAGATTGATATTGTGATGTTTTGTGACTCGTGGAATATTGGTAAGGAATAAATCTTAAAATAACTATACGTATGATTATCAGTTAATGGTATCTCCATTATAAATGTTATCTTGTCTTTCTTAACATATGATTTCACATAAATTGATTCCTCTAATTTAAACAAATTATCCTCGATAGGTGAATACATAAGATTTGCAAATTGAGCTATCGACTTTAAATGATTTAGTAATTCTTTTGAATTAACTATGGATTGATGTAAAACTGACAATTTACTTAAGGCTAGAGCTGTTTCAATCTCACTTAATCTAATATAAATCGTACGAAAGCTACTTACAAATATACTAAACAATCCAACAATATATGTAGAAAACATCCATTCAGTTTGATTAAAATTAGCTTCATATAACATAGTCTCAGTTTTATTTAATCGTTCTTCGAACATGACTGAATTATTATAAATTGTTTCAGTGGTATTAATAAAGCTATCAAACATTTGAGAAACCAAAGTAATTTTTTTTGAATTAATAATTTGATTGGAATTTAATTCAGCAATAAGTTTATCGTATCGTTGGGCATCTTCGTAGTCAAGATTACCTGTTACAATTTTTATAATTGAGCCCAATGGATTAATTAGACCTCGTTTTTCACGTCGCGGCATAAGTTGATGATACTTTTCAATAGTTATATCGCGGACAAAATCTGTATGTGTTTTCATGCTTATATATTCCTGATAGGCTGGATTATTGTAATCTATTAAATCATTAAACTGTTTATATGAGGTTGATACATGATTTAAGTCGTCGAATATTTTCTCTAAATTGATGACCTTTATAATAGTCCAATGATCTATTTGAAAGAACGCCTGACCTTCCTTAATCGGTAATATTCCTGGATTGCCTTCAAGTGATTTGAGTTGAAGGGCCAGCACCGGCGTCACGATCAGAAAGCACCACCTGTGGAGGGCGTTTAACATTTTTAATAGGTGCTCTTGTATCTCGCTCGCCCATCCTAATTGGTACTACATTTCTCTCTATGTCTCCTATAACTTGGGTTTTATCGTATCTGGGCTTATCTTTACTTTTTCTCTTATTAACTCCCTTTACAAAAATAGTCTCACCCTTTTTAAACTCTATGCCAGTTTCTCCTCCTCTCTTTTCCCTAACTCTCTCTTTATTTGCCACCATATTATCCGCTAAATACTGATATAAGAATTTAGTTCGCTTAGCATGATCTTTAACAAGTTGTTGCATGTACGCTTTCTCAAAATTAATATTGTAGGGAGTTTCGGCATCGGTATGACCAAATACGACTTCAAACGGAGTCAGTCCTGTGACGGAATGAATAGTGTTGTTGTACGCCATCACTGAGTATGCCATAACTGACGCTGCATCAGTACATTTACGCTCATATTTCGCGAGTCTATAGATTTCAATAATAGTTGAATGGAAACGTTCAATTAGTCCCATAGAGTTTGGGTTATTTGGCGTGCCGATGTGAAGTTCAACATTATGTAAACACAAAAACTCTTTAAGCAATTCGTTATTGAACTCGGTACCTGAGTCGGAACTTATTTTTTTTGGAATACCGTAAAAGGAAAAATATTTCATGAGTGCTCGTACCACTTCGGGGGTTGATTTATTTGATATTTCCATACATTGGCCTAGCTTGCTGAATGCGTCAATCAATGTTAAATAAGTGGAACCTTCTATCGAGAAGAGGTCGATAAAGATTTCCTGAAAAGGGGCATCTTGTGTTTGACTCAATTGTAAAACAGGTTTTATAGGTTTTCTATCATATTTCATTTTACGACACGCTTCGCACGAGTTGATGATTGCTGACACTGTTTCCTGCATGTTCTTCCAATAATAGTTTCTACGAAGTCTGACCAAAGTTTCCTTGATACCACGATGGCACGTTTTTCCTTCATGATATTTTAAAACAACTGCTTTTTGCTCATTTTCTTCTTCAACATAAACTACGCGTTCGGTACATTCGTATAGTTGCACCATATCCTTTTTGAATAGCTGTATAACTAAATTGCTAAACTGTTTGCGATGTTCATCGTGTTCGAAATAGATAAAGTATTTAATTTTTGGCCTAATGTATCGCTTAAGAAAATCTTTTATTAATTCCGAATTATTAACGGGTAAAAACACTTCAAGGACTTTTTGCTTATCCCTAGATAAGTCGCTGACTTGCATTTCGTCTTTATGCCAAAAGAATACTAAGATCTGATTCGGCTTCGTATCTATAGCTTCTTGTAATATTGGAATACCTGTGGATTCCAAATCCACAGCTGAGTGAATCGTTTGCGATTTGGTACTTGTATCAGAAGGTGATGGTACTGGATATTGTAGTTCATTTTCAAGGACTGGTGAATTAGGGATGTTTACCGGACTATTTGATGCTGTCCTACTTAAATCTGATATGGTAATAGTGGACGAATCGCTAATTGCATCCTTTTTAGTAGACAATTTTACAATTTCTTCAACCACGCCTTCGAGATGTTCCCTAAGTCGTTCCTCTTTTTCATCAACATTTACTTTCATTGATTGGCCATCTTCTTCCGACACTAGAGCATTAACTTTGATTCTGGATAGGGCATCCGCGTTAGTATTCTGTTTGCCTTTTTTATAAATAATTTCAAAATCAAAATCTTGTAATCGTAATCTCCATCTGGTAAGTTTACTATTCGGATCTTTTAATGAGTTAAGCCACGCTAAGGGCCGATGATCAGTGTAAATATAGAATTTACGTCCGTACAGATACGGTCGGAAGTGTTTTGTTGCCCAAATGATAGCAAGCAACTCCCGCTCAATCGTACTGTATCGTGATTCCGTATCACTTAACGTACGGCTTGCGTATGCCACAGGCTTATCGCTACCTATTCTTCCTTGCGACAGTACTGCGCCTAGGGCTACGTTGGACGCATCCGTCGTTAATATGAATGGTTTTTCATAATCTGGGTATTGTAGCAACGGTGCATGCGTTAAAAGCTCTTTGCATTTATTAAATGAATCGATGTATTTTTGATCAATGACAATTTTATTCCGCTTCTTTAGACATGAAGTCAGTGGTTGTGTGATTTTCGCGAAATCCTGTATAAAGCGTCTGTAATATCCCACTAGACCGAGAAAACTCTTAATTTCTGTTGTAGTTTTCGGCAACGGAAAGTCTAAAACAGCTTTAATTTTATCATTATTTGGCTTAAGGCCGTCTTTTGTAATAGTATGACCCAGATACAGAACTTCTGTTCTCAAAAATTCCGATTTGTCTAGTTGTACCTTTAGAATTGTCTTTCTGAGTCTGTCAAAAACTGACCGTAAATTTTGCATATGTTCTTCCAAACTGCTGGAAAAAATGATGATGTCATCTAAATAGACCATGCAGTGTAGTCCCTGTAGTCCTCTTAGGACACTGTCCATCGCCCTCTGGAATGTTGCTGGTGCAGTTTTTAGACCAAACGGCATTCTAAGAAATTCGTAGTGGCCATTTTGTGTGCTAAATGCTGTCTTTTGTCTGTCGGACTCTTCTATTTCTATCTGGTGGTACCCACTGGCTAGATCTAAAGTGGTGAAGTATTAGTAAGTAATAAGTACTTTTTCCTAACTTGTCGAAAAGGTCGGTAATGTTCGGCAACGGGTACTTGTCATCTACTGTTATGTCATTCAAGCGTCTGTAATCTATGACCATTCTATACTTGACTTCACCTGACGCGTCTGACTTTTTAGGTACAATATGAACTGGTGCGCTCCAAGGAGAATGCGACTCCTGAATGACATCATTTTGCAATAGTTTTTCAACTTGGTTATTTATTTCTTCCCTTTGAGCCTCGGCTTGTCTGTATGGCTTTACGTAAATTGGGTCTTCATTTTTTGTCCGTATATGATGTTTGACTTCATTAGTAAATGTCAAGGGTAACTGATCGCAATAAAATATGTCTTTGTATTCGTTACAAAGTTTAAATATTTTTTCTCGTTCTTCGTCGTTTGTGTGATCTAGTCTTACCTTAGCTAAGTTTTCTTCCAAGAGTTTAGTTGTTTTTAAGTCTGTATAATTTTGGGTATAATTTAAGTTTAAATTGCATACTATTTCTTCGAATTGTTCTACTTTCAGTGGCTGTGTTAAGGTCAACGTCATCTGATCCTCTGTAGAATTTTGAATCACTGTCGTAGCATATCCGTTAGAGCAGTTTACCATTGCACTGGGCATTCGCACTCCGCTTGTGAATTCTCTAAATTCGAGGATGGCGTCACCTGAATGTTGGTTAACGGGAACTTTAACTCTCTGTTCTGTTCGCGGCGCTAAATCAATGACATAATTGAGGTTGTTATTGATGATTGGAATAGAAGTCGTTTTGGTTTGCAAGACCTGGTTCTTCAGATCAATTACAGCATCGAGCTGTTGTAGCAAATCGTTTCCTATGAGTCCTTCATAACGAGCATCTACGTCATACACATAGAATTTGTGACAATCTAAGCTTTGAAAAGTAGGCAAAAGAGGAATTGTTATGGTTTCGTCGTGTACACTTGACGCGTGAGTACTCACTACTTGAAATGGTTCCTTTTGAATAAATTGTTCAAAGTGTTGATGAGCTATACGAGGACTGAAGAATGATCGCATGCTACCTGTGTCAATCATCATTTTAGCGTCTATTTCCTCTAAGTATATGTAGGGCAATTTAAGATTTGGATCACAATTTATTTCTACTATTTCTCTTTCGTCTTTTCTATCGAGGCTTCTTCGCAAAAATTTTGAGACGCATCTACTTGTTCATTATTTTCAGACTCGTTCGCAGTGTCTTCCGCATGTGTGTAATAGTTTAGTTCGTTATCTGGTGAGTAAAAGTCGCAATAACTATACTCATTCTGATTGAAGTCAGGGTAGTATTGTTCTTCACACTCATTTAGCGTTATTTCATTTAATTTAAAACCAGGCTGAGGTTTAGGGGGTAGTGTCCTCATTGACACATCCGTTGATTGCATTTGCGGTGATTGCATTTGGGGCTGAGTATAACCAAATTGTTGTGGTGGCTTATAGCCAAATTGTTGGGGTGGCTTATAGCCAAATTGTTGAGGTGGCTTATAGCCAAATTGTTGAGGTGGCCTATAGCCGAATTGTTGTGGAGGCCTATATCCGAATTGTTGGGGCGGCTTATAGCCGAATTGCTGGGGAGGCCTGTAGCCGAATTGTTGGGGGGGCCTATAGCCGAATTGTTGTAGTTGGGGATTTTTAGGAATTCCGAATTTAAATTGAGGACTTGAGTTATTTGGCAATATGGGTTTAAAACCCGTAGATTGGGGTAATAACCCACCAAATTTAAAACCATTTGATTGTGAAGGACCCATGTTCATGTTGGGTACTGGCCTAGCACCCTGGCCGTGAAGGCGATTTCGCATATTATACTGTTCAAGGAAATTCATTTCCTCAAGGACAATGCTTAAAGCAGACTCTAACGTACTTGGTGCCTTCAGTCTAACTATGCGTACAAGATTCTCAGGCAAGTTATATAAAAACACATTCAGAGCGGTATTATTATATATAGTTAATTTTGCACGTTTTAATTCTTTATCCTCAATAAAGTTTATTTTGGAAATCAATAAGGACCGAACACTTTGAATTCGATTGCAAAAGTCGAGGTAATTTTCACCGGATTTTATTTTTAACGATTCCAATTCAATGTTTATGCACGCTTCATTTCTTGGATCTCCGAAATGTTGTTGCAACAATTCCTTTAATTCAGTCCAGACTAAAGCGTCCTCCTGTTCCGATAATAGTGACGCTGCATTCTCGGTAAGCCGACTCGTTATCGCGTGATACACGTATAAGTTTTGCTCTTCATTACCTCTATATTTCGCAATAATATATTCGCACTTTCTAATAAAAAGATTTAAAAGTTTTTTATCACCATTAAACAACGGTATTATTCTAAGCATATCGGCAGGAATTGTAACGATAGATTCCGTAGTAGCCATTGTAGAGTAATGTAAGGCACAGAGATCGCAATGTCACTAACGTTTTATATAAAAATAACACACACGGTAAATTTCGTCAATTCTTAATATAAAAGACACACAAAATTAAATTAAAGGGAATTTGCAATAATTGTTTGAGGTATAAAACACTTATTTCAAAGAAAATTAATTATTTAAATTACTTTTTGGGAGATATATTCTTTCTATTCATTTAATATATTTTTATCACACTTTATTATCA
Organism: Pyrausta aurata; assembly: GCA_963584085.1. Lineage (NCBI taxonomy): Eukaryota > Metazoa > Arthropoda > Insecta > Lepidoptera > Crambidae > Pyrausta > Pyrausta aurata. The sequence goes on along the minus strand of OY757264.1, from coordinate 193,503 downwards.
TTTACTTTACTAGTTTCCGTAACATTTTACACATTTATTTAAAACACAATAGTGAGGTTTCTATACATGAAATTACTCTGTAAAAATCTATTTTTAGACACAAACACTGGAGGCCAGATAAAAGTTCATACACTGACATCCATAAGTTATAATGAGAGAAGTCCTATCTCAAAATATCACTTTTAGGAAACTAACGTAGATTTAGGATGATGAGGGAAAGGATGGCGAAAAGTCTTACTCACCAACCAGCCGCTGCACCCATAATCAGCACTCTTTACACCACACCCGATATTTAACAAATTTATTTGGTTCGCGGATTCTTCAGTTTCACTGTTGTTTCCGTAAATTTGGTGAATTTAGACACACAGGAAAACGCGGAAACTCCTTGAAAAATCCGATCCGGCTGCGCCAGTTACGTATCGGGAGCCGGGTGGGGAGTTTTTAAAAACTAATTAAATTAATTAAAATTAAAATGCGAGTAACAACTGCATCGATTCGAAGATGGTTTATTACTGACAACTTATTCTAAATACAGACACGGGCCGTTGAAGCTGAAACGGCTTAATCGACAATACAATGTATGAGCTTGCCCTTAAATATGCTGAGCCAACCCTAATCTAAGACAGAAGGGCCAGGGGGTTCCATAACTACCTTCAACCGTTCATCAGTTTCAAAACATTGTTGCTCGACGGAAATTAAAAGATTTATTGTCAAACTGAGTTTTATTTATTGCCTTCATGAAAAAAACCTTTGATGAAAGATTCTTTGATCAATGCCTTCAACAAACAAAAACAAACATAACAATCTCACAAACTTACATGTAACGCCATCTCTCGGTGAAGCGATTTTTTTTAATCTTATAGGTTCTTCAAATAGAAGTACTATTTCTAAATCTCATTTTATCAAATAAAATACATGAATGTAACGCAATGTCTTAAAAGGCGAGACACTATCCGTTCTTTTTATATTGCTTAATATATTTGTGCTTAATCTTTCAATTCTTAAAAAAAATATCTCTCCTCATCACTAGATGGCGTTACATGTAGGTTAGTGAGATGATAGTAAGTAGGTGGAAGGTACCAAAATTATTTGGTCAGTAAGCATTTCACTAAAAACATTTTGTAATTAGTGCAAAGGCGTAATACATTTCCCCAATATATTATTTACTCTTTGAAAAGAAAATTTTTCATAAAAAAATACTTATAAAAATCAATACAAAAAGTAAGGCCAAGCCAATTTCATTTATTCTGTGTATTTCAAACGTGAAAAACACTGTCGGTAAAATCTGTGATTTTCAGTCAAAGTGGTAAGTACTTAGTAGATACCTACATTAATAATTTACCTTCCTACATAATGTAATTTTTTAAGGTTTATTTTTTAGTAAATATAATTAAAGTTTTTGAGGTTATATAATCCTTGTAAATTGTTTTCTACCCCAAACAACCTAATTCTAATAAAACGTAGGTAGATAGTAAGTACGTTGTTCTGAGAAAGCACGGAAAATAAGCGTACACTCATCCTGTGAAGTTTTCATTCAGTAATTCGTAGCAGCTCTGAAATCATATTTAGGTATCAATTATTAAGCCGCACGCGTGAGGAATTTCATTATAATGTTAATCTAACCCAATAAACAATGAACCTATTTAATTTGAATTAGCAGTAAGTAACCTTCACGCAAGTGGAATAAAATTCTTGCCGTTTGCTTGTAAAATTAGCAAATAATCATGAGTGTTGACTTTCAATTAGTTGGGGACAAATTGAATTTCAAACTTCGTTTGTAATTACTCCCGGGAGTCCTGCCTAAACTTAGATGCGAAGCAGTTTCATATATTCTTATCGTGTTTAAAAATCTTATTCATTCTTTGAGATGCCTTCCTTATTTCCCCTACTTAATGTTTTATGATACTACCTACTAAAACCTAAATTTTTCTTCTTTCTAGGTATACCTGCTGCTGCTTACAAGGCATCACGCTGACTCGTCTACAGTCTACTTGTATAGGTGAGTAGATAATTTACTTATGTTTTTGCTTTTCCATAATTTCATTGCATTCTATTTACTAAGTGCTGAGTATACATTCGACAGTCGATAATCAACGGCTTTTAATCTGAAAGGATTTCTTTGATTCATTTCCCTCCCGCGCATTTCGCTAGCACGATTCACCCGCGTATTATTATTTCGTGTCAATGCATCACATGATGGATGCTCTTCGGATTCACTCACAATCATTTTACACTTACTTGCGTACCGTGCGTTAGCTATAGTGCTTACTTGCATACTAAGTACATTTATTTTGAAAAACTACGTACTAGAAAAAGGCATTCAATTCGAATACCCTAACTACATGTACGAAAAGAGTACGAAATAGGATGCCTAAGTCTTGTTATGATTAGCGGTCCCACGCGACTACGTTCGCTAGTCACGTATTTATTCCGTTCCTGTTCTTAGTGTAATGTCACATAGCGTATAATATTTAGCGTAATAAGTTTTTAAGATGTGCACGTTCATTTGAACTATCTATGAACTGAACAGCTTTATTGTTAACGTTCTCCCGCGGTGTCGCCCGCCGTTATTTCGGATTTCCTGGAAAACAGAACATTAAGGAAATGAAATGGAATATATTTGCTCAAAACATGGTTTCAGTAGGTGGTACAGGTACCATATTCATATTCATATTCATTTATTCCACGCCATATCATTACAGAAATTAAAACTTAAAGACAAATTAATTTATAAAAATTTACATTACATTATTTATCATTAAACAGATTTAAAAAAATACATTTAATGAAATTAAATTAACCAATCACAGATTATAATAATTATCAATTAATTTAATAAAATTAACAAATAAAATTTCTCAAATATAGGTTGCTTTCGAATACAATACAACATTAAAAGTAATGACCAGACCATAATGAGTCCTCGCATTTTACCAAAATTATGGCATGTACCTCGTGTGTTCATAAGTTTTGAGACAAACTTGGTAGTTAAAAAAATAAATTAAATATTACTGGCTGCTATTTAATTCTTTTTCCAAATTTGAATTTGGAATGTTTACTTTTAATACCTTTGACTTTCAAATTTATTTCTGTCAATTTTATCGTGATGGAGGGGACTAAAGAATTGCGTGCGACCGTGATATCGCTATTTAAGGCGGGAAAAAACCAATGGAGATTTTCCGTGAGGTGAAAACTTTTGGCGTAAGCCGTAACTTCGTGTATTACACTATCAAACGATACAATGAGACAAGTTCCTTGCAAGATCGCCAAAGGAGTGGTCGGCCACGCTCTGTAAGGACGCCTGCGAACATCAAAATCATCCGAGAGCGACTTCGCCGAAATCCATGTCGCACTCAGAAAAAAATTGCTCTGCAGACTAAAATTTCGCGCGTTTCAGTCAACAGAATACTGAAATATGATCTTAAGGTAAAGGCGTATAGCCGTAGAAAAGTTCACTTTTTAAACGATCGGCTTCGTAAATTGCGACGCGAACGTTGTCCATTACTGCTTAGGAGACACGATGCGAGGAAGATACTGTTCACCGATGAGAATTTTTTTTAATGTCGAAGAAAAGTTCAACCGACAAAACAATAAAGTCTATGCCAAAAGTAGCAAGGATGTCCCAGCTTCAGCACGGAATGTCTCGCGTACTCATCATCCGGCAAGTGTGATGGTATGGTGGGGACTTTCGTATGAAGGTGTCTGTATAACTCCCTATGAGTTTTGGTCGGAATCGAGGGTGTACTAGCTTATAAATAAAAGCCCAACGTAGTACACAACGGGTTTATTACGTCACGACAAAGTCAGTAACCGCAATAGGATAGTTATTTATCACAAGGAATATTTAGACTTATAAGTAAACAGTTGAAAACTTGTTCAGCGCGGTTTAACCGGGTACAGCGCCATCTATGAATACATTGGTGAACTAAAAGTGACTTATAATCTACTGAGCTTAGAACCACTATTGACTATGCGTTGTACATACCGCCCACTAAGGACACATTGAGATTGTGTCCTTTAACAATGGTAATATTCTAGTGTGTCTTGACAAAAACTTATTAACTTTAAGAAAAAATCAAAACTTAATAATTTACAATAAAAGCTATGATTAAATACGATAAACCTTTTTGTGATTAAACCTAACAACATCTTCACAAGTTAAAATGAAAACAGACAAGTAAACAATAACACTTGTTTACTTGTTTAAAATACAAATTCAGCTCATTCGGTATAAAGTACATGCTTCACCTATATACAATAGAACTATACTATTAAAATATTATAAAATAAAACATAAAAAATAACAGTTTTTTAGAAATTACTGCTTTACTGATCTACATTATTCGGCTACGGGTAAAATACATAATTTATTAACAGGTCTTTTGATATCAGCATTTTTAGTTTTCAAGGTCACAACCCTCGTAATTCCATCACGACCAGGATGTTCTTGAATGATTTTACCGTAAAGCCAGCGACATGGGGGGAGACCGTCTTCCTTAATTATAACGACATCTCCAACTTTAGGTTGAGGTGCTCGAGTTGACCATCGATATCTGTGGAAATACTGATTTAAATAATCTTGTGACCATTTCCTCCAAAATTCTTGGCTCATTCGCTGTGTGTATTGCCATCTTCTAAGTGAGCTTACATTTGAGTCCTCGTAATTATAATCGGGAGCAGTAACTATAGCTTCTCCAACCAAAAAATGACCAGGAGTGAGTACCTCCATGTTTTGATCTCCATCCAGTCTAGCCAAAGGTCTGGAGTTAAGGCACGCTTCAACTTGTGCCAGCATAGTAGACATCTCCTCGTATGTTAACGTCGACGTGCCCACAACACGTTTTAAGTGGTGTTTTACTGCTTTTATACCAGCCTCCCACAGTCCTCCAAAGTTCGGTGCGTGCGATGGTATAAAGTGCCACGTTGTGTCATTATTAGCTAAATTTTCAGCTATTTCAGTTAGAAAACCATTTTTCTCATAGGCAAATAGTCTTTTTATTTCAGCAGCCGCACCTACAAAATTCGTACCGTTGTCGCTCCAAACATCCTCACAACGACCTCTCCTCGCGACAAACCGTTTAAATGCCTGCAAAAATCCCTGAGCCGTGAGGTCACTGACAGCCTCTATATGAACGGCTTTCGTGGACATACACACAAAAAGACATATGTAACCTTTGTAAGATTTATGTCCACGACCTTTAGACGTACGCATTTGTATAGGGCCTGCAAAATCTACCCCGCTATGTAGGAATGGACGAGATGGAGTTACTCGCACTGATGGAAGTTGGCCCATAAGTAACTGACTAGTGCGTCCATTATTTTTAACACATTCCAGGCACTTCCTGACATGACTTTTTACCAGTTGTTTTGCACCGATTATAAAATACTTGTTTCGTAAATAGTTCAATGTCAGTTGCGGTCCTCCGTGCATTGTTTGTTTGTGAGCGTTTGCTATTATTAACGCTGTAAGTTTTGAACTCTTCGACATAATAATTGGATGCTTTCTATTTGCATTCAAACTAGTTTCTTCTAGTCTTCCACCCACTCTGAGTATATTGTTGTCGTCTAACATAGGATTCAGTGATTTCAAAGTACCTTTATTGACCTCATCTTGTTTTTTGATTAATTTTATTTCTTCTCCGAAATACACTTCTTGATCTCTTCTTATGCATAACTCTAACGTTTCTTTCAATTCTTTTGATTTCAAGTAGCCTTTAGAAATAACCTTTGTGCCTTTCCTTAATTGTAAAAATCTTTGGCAATACGACAAAACTCTAATTAATTTTGTAAGTGATGAGAATCTGTCCCAAATATCCAAAATGGACTCCTCTGTAGTGGTTGTGAGGACTTTTATTGCTTCCAATTCCGTTTGTTCGCTAAAATGTTTTTTATATTCTATCTCCTTTGACCATAAAAAATTAGGCCCATGGAACCATAACGATTGGTTTATGAGTTCAGAGGGAGTTACGCCTCTGGAGGCACAATCTGCCGGGTTCTCGTCGGTTCTCACGTGAGACCATTGCTGAGGATTCATAGAGGTGAGTATTTCCGAGACACGATTCGCTACGAACACTTTCCATCGACTAGGCAAGCTGTTAAGCCAAGATAAAACGATAGTAGAGTCGGTCCATGCGTGTATATTTGCACTTTCTATGTTTAGTATTCTACCAACATCAATCAGCAGCCTCGTCAGTTCCACAGCTCCACAAAGTTCCAATCTTGGAATGGAAACCTGTTTAATTGGTGCTACTTTACTTTTTGCCGTAATTAAAGTCACATGTATGTCACCATTCGAGTCTGTAACACGAAGGTATATGACCGCAGCATATGCTGTTTTGGAGGCATCACAAAACCCATGTAGCTCTCGTTTCACATAATTTGATTTTGTTTCAGTCCATCTAGGAATCTTTACTTCAGCCACGCTACGAAGATCTTCTCGGTAAGTACACCATTCTTTTATTATTTCCTTAGGAGCTTCTTCGTCCCAACCTATACCTGCGATCCAGAGCTTTTGTATCATTACCTTCGCAAGTATGATGCATGGGGTAATCCATCCCAATGGATCAAATAAGCGCGATATATCAGCAATGATTTTTCGTTTAGTTACAGGAGGTTGCAGCTCAGGAAGATTAACTTTGTAGCGGAAACAATCAACGCCTCTTTCCCACGTAAGTCCTAGTATTTTCATAATATCATCCATTTTTATGTTTATCCCATCCTTCCGTTTATCTGTTTTCTGCTTTTCATCCCCATTACTGTCCGTATTTTCTTCTTCCTTAATTAATTCCATTAATCCATCATCATTACTAGCCCATTTCTGTAATTCAAAACCGGCTTTACCTAGTAAGCCTTTCATTTGCTTGTAAATTTCTAAGCCTTGTGTAATTTCCTGGCAGCCACACATGAGGTCGTCCATATAAAACTTGCTAGCTACAAGTTCAGCCGCAATGGGGTATTTAGATCCTTCATCTACTGCGACTTGTTGCAGTGCTCTCACCGCCAAGAATGGAGCTGAAGCTGTACCAAAGGTAACTCTCAGATGGCGGTAATCTTTAATTTTGCCGCTTCGTTCGTCTCTCCACAGCAGTCTCTGAAAGTGCATATCATCTTCATGAATTTTGACCTGACGATACATTTTAACTCGTCAAGTATGTGTGAACGAGACACAATAGAAATTCCATTGTTATGCGACTCTCGGCAGTCGTTTGATACCTGACTGATTAATAATATCTGCTGTCAAACAAATACGTGATAATCTCCACTGTATTATGAGATGTCTTAAGTCTGGTTGGATTGTCGGTCCAACTAAAAGGTCATCGTTAAGAGGAACTCCGTTTCTGCCTGCCTGAGACGCGTTGAACACAACCCTCACCTTGGTTGTATCTTTGTCTTCTCTAATAACGGCATGGTGGGGTAGATAAACGGCTTCTTCTCGCTTAGCGTCAGGTTCCTCGACTTCTGCTATATGTCCCATCTCTATATATTCTTTAATTACCGCTTTGTAACTTTCATAAAAGTTTTCATTCTTTTTAAATCTATTTTCCAAGCTCTTAAGTCTTTTCTCTGCTATATCTCTAGTTTCTCCCCTTTTACAGTCAGGGTCTTCAGTTTTGAAAGGTAATTTCACCACATACCTGCCTTCTGTATCTCTAGTAGTGGTCTTACTAAAGATCTCTTCGCATTTTCTCTCATCTTCTGTATACATTTGTTCTTTTGTTAATTGCGTTCCCGACTCTAGTTCCCAAAACTTTTTAAGCATTTCATCTCCTTCTTGTATTTGGCAGTGGAATGCCAGTATCTCTCCTGATTGGTTAGTCGATGAGTTTATAGTACCCGAGAGAATCCACCCGAGACTTGTGGCCTGAGCGACTAGTGAACCATCAGGAGCCTTGTGGATACCTTCTTGTATTACTTGACTATATACTTCCGCCCCTAATAAAACATCAATTTTATTAGGTCGGTTGTATTCAGGGTCCGCTAACTCAATCCCTTGAAGTGCTGAAAAATCTAATTTAGCTAATTTCCTATTGGGAAGGAAAGAAGTAATAGACTTCAACACATATGCCTGTACGGAAACACAAGTATTAGGATTCGATCTAGATTTAATTTTAAAAGTTACAACTGCTTTGGCGACTAGACCTTTATCTCCACCTACGCCTGAAATTTTGCCCTGAATTGGCGTCCTCTTTAATTTGAGATCATTCGCAGTTGACTCAGTCACAAAATTACACTGAGAACCTTGATCTAATAAAGCCCTTAAAACGTAATTATTGCCATTCCTCGACTCGGCATTGACTAGCGCCGTTGCCAGCAATACCTGCTTCACATTTCCTGTCGAGAAATTGCATGCTACGAAGGCTGTAGCGTTTTCCTTTTTTCCTGCCTCATTACTAGGCCCAGATCCATTTGAACTATCCTTCCCGTCCGATTCCACCTCAACGTTATTAGCTTGTGGACTGTATTTTTCTTTACCCGTAGGATGTAGAAGTGTGTGATGATGGCGATGGCACAACTTACATTTTATCTTAGTCTGACAAACCTTTGCCCCATGATTGGCTCCCAAACAATTGTAGCACAATCCACTGGTCATGATAAAATTACGACGCTGGCTGACATCTTGATTTGAGAACTTTCGACACGAACTTATTTTATGACTATCGGAACAAAATTCACATTGCGTTTTAGTTACATGTAGCGTTTTGAACTTCATACTATTTTGGTTTTGATAAGAGTAATTATTGCTATAGTTAGGTTTACTTGACCCTGCCTTTGTATCTAAAAATTCAAGAGCTCTATAACGATTTGTCAGAAACTCTGTGAATTGTTTAAATGTCGGGAGTTCCTCCGACGAGGTACTATCCGTGACGCTAAACTCCCATTGCTTGCGAGATTCACTATCTAATTTCAAACACAAAATGTGGATCACTATAATATCCCAATTGTTAGTATTTATACCCAAATTAGATAATCCACTTAAACAATCGTTAGTAGTGTCAATCAATTCTTTTAAACTGTTGGCAGATTCAGATACAATATTTTTCTGACTAAGGAGTCTTTTCAAAATAAAATGTGATAGGTACCGCTTATTATTATATCGAGACTCCAACTGAGTCCAACATCTCTGATAATTACTTTCGGATATTGGTATTTGTCGCAACAATTGTTCGGCCTCGCCTGATAATGAACTCTTGAGATAGTGCATTTTTTGCACATTATCCAATTTTGAATTATTATGAATCAATGACATGAATAAGTCCCTAAATGTCACCCATTCAGAATATTTACCCGAAAAATTGGGAATGACTATTTTCGGTAATTTAAATGAATCTTTGACTGAACTTTCGTGTGTAGATTTTTCTCTAGCGTCCGACCATTGTTCTTTAACTTTTATAAATGTTTGTAAAGTAGTTTTTAGAATAGTTTTATACTCAATATATATTTCTTCAGTTGCATCATAAATATCATTCTTAATATAATCCTCATCCTGTATCTCCTCGCTATAATTTCTTAAAAACATTTTATGCATTTTCGCAAATTCAGACCATAAACTTTCTAAGCTTTCTAGTCTTGTTTCACAGTACATTTCAGTAATCCTAGTCTTTGGTGATTTTTTAAAATTTGCAAAAGCTTTGACTATTCGCTCTTGATTGTCCATCTGTACAGCTAATTCTGCCTCCATATCGAATGTTTTAATTAAATAAATTTATATTGATTAAAATAAAGACCAGAGACTAAGTTACTAATAAACTTCTTAAAAGTCAATAAAACTATCAGGTGTAAATAAAATATATATACAACAAACTTAACTAAAATATTCTAAGTCCATGCAAAATGATACAAAAATATTCTAAGTGTTTGAAATAAAATTACTCTGTCTGAAATCGGGCATAGGTTCCCCGTGTGAACCAAATTTCCTTAAAATTACTCTAAGTCCTTAATTATTATGAACATTTTCTAAGTCCAAATCTTCTTACTGCACAATTCACTAAATGTTAAAGTTAATTTTTCTCACGACATAAGGTCCAATTTGCTTGAATAAATGAAATTAAATGCACTCACAGTTTGTCCTTTTCACTCACTTGCTGTGTCGTCACCTTACGCAGTGTCCTTTTCACACGCTCGCTCTGACGTCACCACAACATGCGCCGTCCTTGTCTCGCACTTGGTTCCCGATCCTGACGGCACCACCTCCTCATCAGCACCGTCTCGAAGTTCAAAGCTGGATTCACCACCAAGCTCGAACTCCTGCTGCAGCAGCTCCAACCCTCAGGAGCTGTTCTGTTCCTCTACCAGGAACCCTCACCACCTCTAATCCTCAAAAAAAGCGCCCCCGTCGGGACGACTTCCGGAATAGGCCTGAGCACTTCCTATCCGGTCTCGATGGACCATGTATAACTCCCTATGAGTTTTGGTCGGAATCGAGGGTGTACTAGCTTATAAATAAAAGCCCAACGTAGTACACAACGGGTTTATTACGTCACGACAAAGTCGGTAACCGCAATAGGATAGTTATTTATCACAAGGAATATTTAGACTTATAAGTAAACAGTTGAAAACTTGTTCAGCGCGGTTTAACCGGGTACAGCGCCATCTATGAATACATTGGTGAACTAAAAGTGACTTATAATCTACTGAGCTTAGAACCACTATTGACTATGCGTTGTACAGTGTCACTCCGCTCCATTTCTGTCAACAAGGCGTCAAAGTGAAAGCCAAGAATTATCAAAATGACATCTTAGAGCCTGTTGTGAAACCCCTATCTCATACTTTATTTAACAACAAATTTTGGGTTTTCCAGCAAGACTCAGCACCATCCCATAAAGCAAAAACCACCCAAGCTTGGTTGAGGGAAAATGTGCCGGCTTCATCGCGGCGAACGAATGGCCCTCCTCCAGCCCCGACCTCAACCCGCTGGATTATTCTCTATGGACTGAGTTAGAGCTCAGGGCCTGCCAGAAGTCCCACCCAAACTTGGAGTCACTGAAGCGAGCTCTTGTTCGAGAAGCAAAGCGAATCCCGCTAGAAAAGATTCGTGCCGCCATTGATGATTGGCCAAATCGTCTAAGGGCCTGTATTAAAAACAAGGGTGGACATTTTAAATAAAAGATATATTTTATTGTTGATTATTATCTACTTAATGTTCACTGTAAATTTTAGAAATATAAGTTAATTATTTAAAAAGTTATGCCTCTTTTTTTTCGTCTCAAAACTTATGAACACACGAGGTATAGTGTATGATGTATTGTTTAAATGCCGTATGTATGTGTTTATTTCTACACCAATTTTGTTGTGAAACAGTTGGTTTAAATCCGCTGAACTTTCCCGAGGCAAGATCTTTTTTCGTGTTCGTTGCTCTGATAATGCTGCCATTGAATTTAGTATGCGGCAAAAATATTAAAACCCTCCGCGTTACACACCAATATTATGATGGATCGCTTTCTTTCGATTCGTTTGCGATTGCGGAGCTTTGATCTCACGTGGTATATATACAGCCTTCAGCACAGATTTTGTTGCGAAATAGCATTTACCACATCTGAATAAGATCGTAAATAAGTGTCTTGTCTTTCCTACCAATTCTCTGGATCAAGGAAGAGGATTGAAATTATTTTTAGGTGTATTTACTCCGAGAGCTCTTTTCGAGGAAATACTTACTCAATGCCAATTCGTGGGTAAAGAATTGTACTTAAGTATTTGATTTTGTTACATCCATGCGTACAGGATGGTAGATGATATACTTAATAGGTGCTTACATAACTGTAAAGACTTAAATAAACTTTACAACACACACTAGCGGTCCCAGTGAACTTTGTTTCGCCCCGGCCCCGTTTATAGATAAAAGTATCCTATGTCAGTCTCCTAATTCAAGTTACCCTCCACTAATTTTTAGCCAAGTAGGTTCAGCATTTTTTGAGTTATAATAGTGTAATTAATACGACTTTATTTTACATACTAGCTTTTGCCCGCGACTTCGTCCGCGTGGAATAGTGACTTCTTTCTCCCGTTTTTTACACATTTACCACTATATCTTTGCTCCTATTGGTTGTAGCGTGATGTTAATTAGCCTATAGCCTTCCTCGATAACTGGACTATCCAACACAAAAAGAATTATTCAATTCGAACCAGAAGTTTCGGAGATTAGCGCGTTCAAACAAACAAACAAACAAACAAACAAAATCTTCAGCTTTATAATATTAGTATAGATTAGATATAAAGATATATTTATATATATATATAAAGTATTCATTAAATTTCTATCAACTGAATGGGTACATACTTAAGTAAGGTATTGTATTCATCATCAACTAGGTAATTCAAGATCTAAGCTCTTGTCGGTGGAGTTTTCATTCTGTACGCTCTTCCGCCATTCTCTTGACCTCTTGATACCACGAAACATTCAACTTTTGCTTTATTTGATGATAGATGATTGGTCTTCCTCTCTTCCTTCTATTCCCTCTATTAACTCCAAATTAGGGAAGATAGAGTGGTGTGGTGGGGTATGGTGTTTTTTTTTGCTATTGGTTTATTCCGCGAGAACATCTGTGTGCTTATATAAATTATAATTATTTGTATGGTGGTATTGTATTCATTTTCATATCAATATCTAACATGATATACCTAAGTGGAGATCAGAATGGTGGGTTCTGTCACTTTAGTTTTCTAGTCCCATATCACTGCAACAGGTCTGTTAGAAGACCCTTATCTTACCTCTATTCTATCCCTGGTATAGTGAATCCGACTAAACAAACTATTGATACCTATTTTGAACCTTCTCTGTTAGTAATAAGAGCGCGATAGGCACGTCATGTGCGGGTGAAGAGGGACGGTTACCGCAAATGACACATCTGAAGGCAAAATGTTTGTGAAAGCCGACCGCGGACGATTCGCTTCAAATAACATGAAATCGTAATGTTTACGACGTTTTCATTTGGCTCGATTTTATCAGTAGCCTATTGTGGATAAAATACGCTGTGCGAAAGACACTACACACTGCGACACTAGTTGGAATGGAAAACTTATACCTTTAGTAAATTAATAATAAATAACACCTTAATCATTCACGACGTTTTTACTCGTAGTCGATGACCAGAATCAGTCATATTATCTTAAGGAAATCTACAAGTTGATGGAGATTAGGGATGAAAATGGCGAAAGATACTCATTTGTTTTTTTCGCAACTTTGAATCTTTCCAGTAAAATACATGTAACTTTGGAAAAATACAAATTGAAGGCTATTTGAAAAATACAAATTTACATGTAAAAACGTGTATAAAACGTGTATTAATCAATGTATTTTTCATAATTTACATTGAATGAAGAAAAAACAAACAATGATAATGGTTTATTATAATTATTTATTATACTTATATTAGGAGAAAAGTTTGTTTATTTACAAAAACATGTTTCCACAATTCAATATCACTATTGCAATCGTCAACCTGAACCTCTTCTGGTTCGTCAATAGTAACATCATTGATACCGTCTTTAGAATTGACTAGAGATTAAGAGTTGCGATCTTTGGTGTGTGTCCGCCCAAACAAAGACCAATTTCTCTCACTAGCGGCTGATGATGGTGGATTACTCAAAATTCAACACGACATTCTTTATGTTATTAACAATTCAATGATTTTAAATTATATGTTCCTCTAAAGGAGGATGGTTTAACCATAAAGTTTTTTTTATTACTACAAGTCCTTAAAAAAACAACGAAAAATACAACGTTTAATACATGTAAAAAACGAAACTTTCGAAAGATACATTTTAAGAACTCATTGAAAGTTTCTGTATTTTACTGAAAAATACAAAGTACGATTGAAAATTAGTATTTTACTTGTAATTTTCAACCCTAATGGAGATGGTTTGAAATTGATGAATTCTGTAACGGCCCATTAAAATTAACTCTTATTTTCTTAAAGGGCTCAGTGTGAAATCCAAAGCTTAATTTGCGATCTTTTTCTCGCCTCTTCTAATTACCTACTTCTAAAGCCTGCCCAAAAGTTTCCTACATTTAGGTAAAGGGAAAAAAACACGCAAAGTCGGGGGCCTTAAGAAGAAAGTTAGATGGGGTCGACTTTTAACTTAGTTGAGCAGTTTGGAAGGACATGATTTTCATTTTCATCCGAACATGATATGGTGAAGACTTTTTGAAAGTGTAATTAAATAATAAAGAATGAACCGGGCTCAAGTGCGAGTCTGATTCGCCCACGACTTAGTACCAAAGTTCTTATTTATGAATAGATATGAGTATCCAGGTAGTTTAGCTAACGGACAGTTTTGGCTTAGTTAAATTAAGGTTTCGGCTTCAGTTATACTTGTCAAACTTCTTAAGAATAGTATACAAATGATACAGTTAATTGCAAAAGTTTCTTATTCAATAATTGCGAAACATGTAAAATATATTTATGTATGTATATTCTTAGTTATTTATGTTTTTGGTATCTGTGCATATAAATTATAAACTGTATATTTAGTTTGTAAACCTATAGTATGTAAATTTATGGTATATGTATATTATTATTATTCTACACCTTAGTATTTTATTGCAATTTTAATATCAATTTACAACACTCTCCTGCACCCATCACAATCTTTCTGCATGACCTAAAGGTATGACTGGAAGAGAATGCTTTTAGCGTTAAGTTCACCTTTTGTAAGTACACTTTTATTTGTGCAATAAAGTTTTTAAATAAAATAATAAAAATTTACCATCCCACTTTCCTTAGTTTATCAAACTTTTAAGTTTAATTATAGCGTCAATCTGCTATTGTAAGAGAAAAGACGATGAGGCTATATTGTTGTAGGCTGACTTTGTAGAAAAACAACTTGCTTCTTGACCTGGCTACAAAAAAACTGCAGATGTGTTGGGTTGCGATGGGAGATAATAAGTACATTTTCTAAGACCTTATTTTTATAAAAACGATTATAAATAAGATAACTTGATATAATATTAATGATCTCCGCGACTTCGTCCTCGTGTTTTGGCTTTATGAGGACGTAGCGTATTTTTTTGTAGCATTCAAAATACTTTAAAAACATCTCATACTATGTTTATTGGTAATTGGAGACCCAACAACAGCGTTTTTTGTTCTCCCGCGCGTACCTACAAGCGGCTACGAGAGAGCAATTTTATTGTTATAATTTGCTTTTCTGACAGCGCCGTGTCACCTTTTAATGCAGCTGACTTTAAGCACACGATGTCACAATAGCACTACTGAATGACTACTGTAGTCCAACAGTAGAAGCCGAAAATACGTAAATCGTGTTTAGGCTTTGCATCAGCCAGTCGTTAAGAACAAACAAATTTTATATGGATAGAAAACAGATAAAGAAGTGATAAGAATTGGTTGTGTATTTTTAATTTATCAGTGTCTTTTAATTAAAACAACAATACTTTTCACGCTGTGATACCGTGACTAAGCCACCTGCCCCTTACTAATTTTATAGAACAACAGGAGTATAAAGCAAGTCGTCACAGGCCCCATTTATCAGCACCTCTCATTTCAAAGGGTGACAAAGCCTCTATTATATCGGACTGGTTATCTGACACCTCGTCCTGTGCCCGGCTTTTACGTATCGAACTACAACACACTGCCATCACCTCTTCACACCTCTCGACTTCACATTTACTTCAAAATCTAACGGCTTTACTACAAATAAATAAACAAGGTTTGAACTGCTGTTTAAATGTTATGCGACTAAAGTGAAATGTGTGTCACCCTTATGTCATTTGACTTGATTAACGTTGATTTTAAACTAGCCATAGTATATTTAAACAGTGTTCCAAACCTTGTTTATTTATTTGTGGTAAGGCAGTAAGTTTTTGAGCTGCAAAATAGGTATATGGCCTACTCATATTCGGTAAAGCTTCATGAATATTTCTTCATTTGGAACCAATTAGAAATGTTACTTTTATTCTCTTATTTTAAAATTTGGATAGCTGGGGAGTCTAAGTGACTTCGAGCTACGGCGTAGCAGCTGCTACAAGCGTATCACATGATTTTAAACTATATGTGGTTTGCATTAAAATGTATATCTATTGAATTAGCTTAATCTTAAAATAAGAACACCACACGCAGTAAATATTCAAAGTCCGCTTAAATTGTGGTTTAGTTAAAAAATATACGTTTTAACTGGATTATCCTCAATTTGTGCTCCTGTATCCCAAAAAGCCGTGTTTCATGTTTTGAATCCCGCAATCAACGCGCGTTTGCTTTGGTTAAAACCAACGTTTTGATATTGGGAAATGGACTTTTATTTCGTTTGTCCACGATCATTCGGCCTGACTCTAATTGCACAATTTTGAGTTTTATTATGTTCAATACTCGTAGTTGCCATCTAGCGTAACTTTTGGTAGTTAATACACCCATGAAGATACTTGGTACAATGATAACTAGCACAGTTTGAAAGATATAATTAAAAGACAGAGTTGGTAACAAAACAATGAACTCGATATGAACTTTTTAATTAATAAACTTGTCGTCTGTTTGTTGTCCACGGAATGAAATACAATTAATTATAGTGCAGATTTTCATTTTGCTCGATACTTTAAGATATTTTGCTCTAAACATTGCCTCTTGGTCAACATTGCCATTTTACGATTATAGTGCTCTTGGAAATTGTGGATTGCCTTTTTATCTGGCAAAGGCATTAAAACCAACCGGTACGTCGTCTCGGCCGTCGCAGAATGGGCTCCTTTGTGAATTCGCTGCAGGAGACGTCCGCCAGATTGCAGTCTTCTCGATCTTCACGACACTAAAAACGGAATAAAAATTTCGATTACCTACCTAATATTTCCATAGCTATCTACTCAGATCTAATGTAATCGTTAAAAATAAATCATAATAGAGGGAGAGCTCGTCGCTTCATTTTCAGCCGATCTGATACCACGATGAAAAGTACACAAGTTTCCCATAAAACATGTGCTGACTGACTCCAAATGTAAACGTCTGCCAGGTCTAAACCTGCCGGAAGTAGGGAAAAAAAGCTGATTTTTGGCTCGAAAAAGGGGCCCGATTTTACCCATCTGATACCGCAATAATAGTGATGATAGCAGATATATTTTTTTGTGTGGATAACAAATGAGACGCACCCATTTTGTGGTGCCGTGATGATGGTGGAACTTCTGAATGCTTTGGAGTTCAGGGAATATAATACAAAATCTTGTGTTGGATACTGATTAACTTATTATAGATCAGAGTCAATTGGTACAGCCCTCCCTCAGTCCCACTACCCCTGGTAAACAAAATTGAAAAAACGCAAATAAAATAGTAATTTTTCAAGCAATTAAATTGGTTAAGTGAAAGTCGGAAGCTCGTACTGAGGGTTTAGTGGACATTTAAACTGAATTAGAGGTCCACTTTCTTCCACCTAGCCAAAATACCGCATTTTTTATGACCGCAAAAATAACTTTGTTTTCATCGTGTTTGTATGAAAAACAAAGTTATTTGAGCGGTTGTTTAAAATGTGCTATATCTCAAAAACTACCAGTTCAATC
Organism: Pyrausta aurata; assembly: GCA_963584085.1. NCBI lineage: Eukaryota > Metazoa > Arthropoda > Insecta > Lepidoptera > Crambidae > Pyrausta > Pyrausta aurata. Next base: position 176,012 of record OY757264.1, on the reverse strand, counting down.
TTGTTCAAACCAAAGAAAACCGGAGAAAATATTTGTTTAAATCTACATCATTTGTGTTTTTTTGAAATTTAAGAAAATGACCCGCGCTGATAAAATTCTCAGTTAAGATTGACCGTTCGTGGTCGGATGCGGCCAAACCAAACCAGTGTACTTTTCATCATGGTATCAGATCGGCTGAAAATGAAGCGACGAGCTCTCCCTCTATAATGTTCATAGCATATTTAAAAGACAAATGTTAGTAACTACAAAATTATACAGTAAGTATCATCTCATCTCGTGATTTTGCCCGTTAATATCTCATTTCCCATGCACACTTGCATGCGTCACTAACTAACTCATTATATTGGTCGGTGCGTTGACAGTTAGTGAACATTGTTTAATCAGTCAGGTATCAAACGAATGCCGAGAGTCGCATAACAATGGAATTTTTATTGTGTCTCGTTTACACATACTTGACGAGTTAATGTCTATTTATAGATTATTTAAAAATTTTATCAAACTACCACCCAACAAAGTAGTAAAGTAAATTGAATCGGGCAATAACGCCGCCATCCGAAACAGTGGTCCCTCGTCCGCTGAGCCCAAATTCACGAGTTAACAAGTAATTGGCTGGCTGTAGGCAAATGTCGAGAAATCAGACGCATGTAGTAAGATCTCTAATGGTACTAACTAATTATATTAAACCCTCACGGATGTGTTTACCGATATCCTTATAATATTATTTTGTTTACGCGACCGCCGGCAGCCTATCAATCCTTGAGCGCTTAAAAAGTACCTACTTAGTTTGGTCTAAACTACTACTAAACCAATTTAAGATAACGTAATCTAATGACGATCATATGCATTAGTATGCATTGTTACTTTGCATTGCAAGGAAATCCGACCCATCAAACAAAAAAGAAAGAAGAAAAGAAAAAAGGCCAATGCCATAAGAATTTGCAGAAAGCTTAGCACTAAAGCTACTGAAAGGTATTTACAGTGTGCCTATTCAAATTGTCCCATCGGCTTTGCGTTGTGTCCCGCTAAGCTTCGGGTTACATTGGGTCGGATTTGCTGTAATTTTTCGGGAAAACCATATACTTACCTAAAAATGGGATGACGTTTTAGGACAACTTACACACGAAAAACATGTATCCACCATAGTTACGTTTGCTACACCTAAGTACTAACTGCATCTGCCAGTTTCAAATGATAAAAGATAGGGACAGGATCCGACATCGTCGGAAAGAAAACCCATTTGCCATTTCTTGTATTTACTTAACCTTGCTAGGTATAGGATTAAAGTAGTATCTGAAGGAAATTTTCCCTCACGCTCTAATTAGATATATTGATAAAGAAGTCTCAATGCACAAACCACCGCTGATCATAATAACAAAGGAAGGAGCTTCCAACTACCGGTAACCCTTGCCAGGTCCCGTAAATGAGGGTGTGCCATTCTTGGACCCCCATTTTGCCCGCATTCTGCGTTTGTCACATTCCGAAGCCAAAATGAACCTTTTCACATCCATCCACTATACCGCGGCGGACTTTAGTACCTAAACTTACCTGCGGTTTCTTTGACAAATAAAATATCATTTTTTTTGGGTCGTATGTTTTTTTTTATCATAAGTATGAATTTTTGACCAAAACAAACGATAAACAAAAGCTCGTGAATTTATGACTCATGTTAATAAAACGTCTCAAACTTCCGTGCTGCTACTAATGTACGAATGAAATTGTCCTGCCTTCGTCTCTGAGATTTAATTGACCATGTAGTAGGCCCTGCTACGCGTCCATTCACTCGCACACAGGTTTAGCGCAAGAAAGAGTAGGTAAAAAACTAGTATCCCTCCCTCCTTCCTGCGCCTCACAGCACTGCCAGCCGCCTGTCGCTCATTCGTGTCCGTGCGCGCGCGCCGTTCCGACGCACGCAGTAACCACAGCAAAAAAGAAAAAACCGTTAAGTTTTTTATTTCGTGCTAAACGAAAGTTACCTTATTGTGATATTCATACTGAAAAAGTAAATTGTGAACGTGAACTGAAGTTAAACGCATAACCCAGCGTGGCTGCTACATGCATGCTTTACGCTTCGCGGCCGAGCTATTACGAGATACTAGCCAGTCCGCATTTTAAGAGCCATATGACAGTCTGGAGATTCTCAGATTTTACCGAATTTATCAATGTGTGTGTGCGATTTTATATGTCCGGGACACAAAAAAATGTTAACTGTAACTAAACAATTTTGATACTTTATCTCTAGGTAGTAGGCTATGCGTATGATGAACACAGAAAATGATGGTCTTATAAAAGTCGATGTGATAAATTAATGTTATACCAGTTTTTTGTATTTAAAATACCTATTACAAATACAGTGAATACAGTTCGGAATCAGGGCTCGCGTCAATTCCGTACGCGAACATTTTCCTTTTGATAATTATATAACTAAATTCACACATTTAAACACAAACGTACAGTTATAATAACGTAAAAAACTTACAGCATAGAAAAAACGAAATGCATCCAAAGGGTGAAGACATATAGAGGCGGGTAACACGCACTGACCTGCAACGACTAACCAGTGTTGTGCCGTGTTGGCTATTTCATGGAATTGAAATGCTTTTAGAGACTTTTCCGACTCAAGTCTTGATTTGAATCTTGTTTTAAAAAACATCTAATGTCAGTCGGTCCTTATTTGGATTTTTGTAACGAATTTCTAAAATATTTCGAGATCAAAAAAAGATGACTTGGCACATCACTAGTCAGTCGGTTCAGGTCGGTACCGGTTATCTGCCTCTTTATGTCTTCACCCAAATTGTGACTCTGAGAATAGGTATTTTTTTACGAATGTGAACTCCATGAGAAACGGGGACTAAGGTTTATTGGTGAATGCTGCCGTTGGTTCTGCGCTTGATCAACCACGTGTCATACCAACTGGGTGCTATGAGGATTTATCAACACATAAATACCTTTTAGTGTGACGCTGTTCTTTGATATGATTTGTATTTTGATATATGAAATATGTGACAAGTTACTATAGCTGTCATTCAGAAAATGTAGTTAAGAAGCTTTCGATCAAGATTTCATGTATTTAATGTATAACAGATGATAAATAACATATATATTTTTTTGTTTTAATAAATTTTTCAATAATGAAATATTATATGAATGTGGACTTGAATAGAACCATAGAACTTCATGGCATTTGCGTACAATTTGAATACAGGTTCATGTTAACTACATACACATCCCATGAAACTAAATACTAAAAACAAAAGCCCTTATTCGTCTTTAATTTTGTTGGGTTAATGATCACTTCACCGCCATACTATTTCAACAAAACCGACTTCAAAAACAAAAGTCACCAAAATTTCTTAAATAAACTCTTGAAAGGACTCTATTTCAGGCAAACCTTGTCCTTGGATGGAATGGAATTTTTAGGGTATTTTATTTTTGAAGTCAGTTTAAGTTATTTTATTTGCAAATTGTTAGTGATTAAAATCGAGGGGAGGGGGTTTCACCTTTTGAGTCTGCTCTTTAATAAGCTACAAAGTACCTTACATAAGTTCCGGCGTCATAATCACTGAACTCCTAATCATTAAGGTGTTCCACTATCAGCTCAGTTCTACAAAATAGTGACTATCAGACGTAAAAACACGCAAACATTGAAATACTAGTACAAAAACACTATACACGTCTTTTAGATTTAAGGGTTTCCCTCGATTACACCAAGACCTCATCATCAGTTCCAAATTTGGCCACAATGGGACCAATTAAAAGTTAAACCCTATAAGAAAATGAAAAAAATATCTAATCTGTCAACAAATGACTGAGATATGAGGATGATATACATACAAAAAATAACATACAATCTAATTGATAACCTCCTCCTTTTGAAATCGGTTAAATAATAACTATTCGCCAGCAGACACACAATATCATAAAATGTACATTCATTACTCAGTTATCCCGTAAGGAACGTGAGTCCATTTTACCCGTTGCCAGTTTTTATGGATGTACTAGTGGCCCCGTAAACTGTGTTTCGTATCGAGCCTCAGCGCGCCCCAGCTCCTTTTTATAATAACTTAACCCAGATAAACCTGAAACTATTTTTATCGTAGGAAGTTACGACTTTTTTATATGTGCTTAAATTCAGTCCAAATATGTCGGGAAAAATTATGAAAAAAATATGTAACCCCTGGAAAAGCTGGAAAATTATATCCCATACATGGGTCGGTCGGCACGAATAATGCTTTTTACTTACATGCCTTAAGTTACTGTAAGAAAAATAAATACAACACTTTTTAATTCACAAAGTATTATTTTAAATATTTTATAGTAAATCTAAGTAAAGTGAATTGTTTTTGCAGTGTTCTAGTTCAACAAACACTTTTAGGCATATAAATGTATGTCACACTAGCGGTGCCCCTGACTTTGTTCTCCCGTTTTGATTTTATTCTGTTCCTATAATTGAGTCGTAGTATGATGTTTTCTAGTCTATAGCCCTCCCCAATAAATCAGTTATCTAACACAAAGTATATTTTCAAATAAATATTCTATAAATAGTAGTAATAGTAGTAAGCAAAAGCTTTACTTTATTAGCATAAAGTTCACGCAAACATCATTGCATTGTAGTATCTTCCCATTATAGTGTACTAGGTAACCCAGTTGATCGTATCTTGAATCTTTACCGTAGCTTTTACTAGCAGAACCAAGTTCACGTATATTACACCCTTCATTGCCTAATAGGGCTCTAATATAACAGGCCTACGAGAACCAAGGTGATCCAGTTTTCGACTACCCAGCTAATCATATTGACCCTAAAATATGCAGTGTCATATCAATATTATGATAAAATACTGGAAAGAATATTTTTTTGCCTCTGATGCAGGATCTCTAAAGACTAATATTTTGATCAAAACCATCACTTGGCGACCATAGGACCATGCATTTGAGTGAAGGAAGATAGGTATCTTTCGTTTGTAGCGACTAAGTGGTCTTGACTCTTGAATCGGATGTATTGTATAAGATCTTGATAAACTGGCAAAAAGAGTCTTCATCTGCACTTTCTGCCGAGTGAAAGAACAAGTCTTATTTTCGAAATTTACTACAGCAGGTAGAACGACTGAATCAGATAGAATAGTACGGAAAATCGTATATCTTTTACTCCGTTATCTTCATCAGACTCATCAGTATTGTATTATCTGGTGGTTCAAATGTTATACATTCTGAGACCGGTTCATTGCTATTATCTACTCATATAATATTTTATGTAACGATAATGGTTTTGATTACAAACATCCAAAATAAATGTGTTTTCTCAAAAATCCAATACATCATGGTTGTGCCGACCGGACCATATATGGGTTTATGGAATTGGTGGAAAGAATAAAGTGTCAAAATATGAAATTGTTCGTATTTAGTTTTCATTATGAATACTAGAGTACTCTTATGTTTCTATTTTCACTTGGTTATTTTCAAAAAATAAAAAAAGATAATTTTTTAAACTTACCTTTTCGAGGACATGTAAAACTTTTTTTAAATTCAAGTTTTTCGATCTCAAAAATCTACTAAAAATAAACAAATTACCTTCGATACTTATCTCTAGAGTTATTACCTAATAACTGACGATTTTAAATATAATCATCATTTTCCTAAAATAATTCTTATTATGGGGGTAGATTTTATTATTTCTCGAATCCCATGTATGGGTCGGTAGGTTTATCTGGGTTAAGGGGTAAGAGGTAAATACCAATTCAACAAAGTAAATATCATGAAAATCGGTCTACCGTTGTTAAACTATAAAGTAGTGTTAGTAACCCCGGAGTAACGGCAAAACTACGGGCCTATATAAACCGAAGCAGACCAGCGAGCGCCCTCTTTTGGCCGTTGGCGTGCGCTCTGTTAACATTGGACTAGGACCGTGTATATTGTTTTTTTATTTTCACGTTAAATACCTGTAATTATTTTAGTTAAGAAATGAATCAATATTTTCTTTATTTTTGTGTGTAAATTGTTGTTTTTTTTAATCAAATCTGATCTTATACTATCTTGGTACTATTGCCTATTCTTGGCCTAATTAATTTAGTATTTGTCTAAAATTGACATTTAACTGTTTGGTGATAGAAACAGTTTGCTCATCATGTACCACAATTTTATTTTGTGGAGAATTTATTATTATTATTATTTTTGTCGATAATTTTGGTCCTAGTATGTGCACATTTTGTTTGATCAAGTTTCGAAAATACACAATGTATATGATAAAATATCTTTGTTTTAATTCATGAACCTCTTGAAATAGTCGCCATATATGCAAATATTTCTTGTTTATAGTATTAATAAGGATTCCTTTCTATGCAAGTTTACTTAACATTGATTAATCATTTAAATACAACTACAAATCGATACAAAAGAACGAATACTTTTTTGTTATAATTATAGACCATCGACGATCCAAATGCACTATGTGGCTTTATGCCTGTTGCATAAAGTCTCTAAGCGAATTGGTCGCCGTATAAAATTTGTGCAAAGCGTGATATTTTCAAATTTGGAATGAGTATCATACACGAAATAAAAGACTAGCAGCGAAGACAACGAGCGACACACCCTTCCCCTCCGAGCGCTCGGCGCTGTCTGTCAATTTTCGATCGAAGATGAACGTCCGTGACAGCTCCAAATCTCAAATTTATAGGTTACTTAAGTAAGATATTTTGAATATATTGTACACGATAAAATCAAGAATTTAGATGCTAAGACAAAGATAGGAACCTCTATAACATTGTTCTATCAAATAACACAGAATAAGTGCAATGTATCTCAGAGATAATCGCCTGTCTTTAGGTGCGTATTTTATGCCAAAACATGGTTTCAATTTTGTCTTCATTTGGAATAACCAGAGCAATAAATAAAAAAAACAGAGTCTACACCTTGTAGACGAACGTAATTCCCTTCAAGTTTATGTTATTTCGATAGCTGATGTCAACAACTGATCTAGAAAAGTGCACCAGAAAAACCGTCAATTTGGCTTCTATGATTGCAAATTACAGGCATTTTAAAGATTGAATCAAAAATTCAGAGCTTACATCTTATGTAGATAGCTTATTTCTACACAAATCAGTCAAAAAAAGTTGTCAGTTAAGTCATTTTTGGGGAAAAAACTGCACTTGAACTTTGTTAGAAGGTAGGTGACAGCAGCCTTAACGCTCCGAATCAATACGCGATATTGATCTGTAGCAATTTTTTGGCCGAGCTGGCACGTGATGCCAGCCAGTCCTAATTATCTTGAATCGAGACGTATGGTATGCGTTGCTTTCAATAAACCTACCCTTATTTTCATTGTGTTTCGACAAATGAAAAAAGTGAACTAAAGGGGCCACAAAGGCATTTCATTAAAAATGTTAAGCAGCGCTGACGACGCGTGAGTGTGAAGCGTTCCTCGCCCACACTCATCAAGCCCCAACAGGCATCATAGTGTGTCCTGCCTGTGCCAACGCGACGCCATGCGCCGTGAATTGCTTGTTTGTTACGGTGAACTACCGTCCAACAATCCTAGCGCTTCAACGTCTCGCGCTCGAAATCAGAATCCGACCAAATAAAGGTAAGGTCTTTTTTCATTAAAGCTAGCTAAGCTTGAAGCCGTACTACGTGTTACGGGCTACCGTATTCCATTCGTGGTAAAACCACGACCAAACACTTAACTCAGTCAATCTTTTGACATAGATTGGAATTGAGTTTAATGTGAGCTTTTACACTTACAAACAAAAGGAGCAATATATATGTTTTACTAAGTACTTTTTTGTAAGCACCGAAAAACAATAGTGGCAGCAGATTTATTTCAAATCTAATAAATTTATATTTATTTTGTACATTTTTACCTGAAATTGTAAAAATGAAAGACTTAAGAACACTATAACTGCCTAGACTGATAAACATAAGTACGTATAGTGCCACCTGCGATGCGGTGCACGCTCCTTATTTTTTTCCCCAAAGCTCTAAAAATGGTACTATATACATACATCGATACTACATAGCTCACAATATTATGGTCCTATGTCTGCAATTGATTACAACTCTTTTTTATTTATTTCTGGCTAATGGCTATAAAACTTGTTTTGCTAGACAATGCTATGGAAAACATAACATCGCTTATTAAATGAAATATTTAACATTACTTAAATATCGAAGTTTACGGATTGTATAAAAAGAATACAATAATTATTTTTTAAGTAAGCAAGTTCTTACTTACATTTCTGATTTCTACTCAATGCATATGGTTGGGTCCATTATAAGAATTATGTAAAACTGATTTTATTTATAGCTCACAATTTAAATAGCTATGCTAATAATATTGAGCTTTGCTCTTAACTTAAAAATTAACTGGCATTTGTATGATTCTGAATGGTGGAATATTTACAGTAGGTACTTATTCAGTCTTGAAATCCAACTAAGATTTGTTTCACTCCTCAGTTAATAAATCGGTACAGCTTAGATTTTATTAACCGACGTAACAACAACCAGCTGGAAAGCGTAATGTGTTTTGGTTTATACCAATGAGTTTTCTTGTTAAATTGCGAAATCAATATAGCACTACCGTCATATTCGATTTAAATAGGTAGACGGTAATTAATTGTTTTAGATGCTATTTTATTTTTCGAAAAATATGGTGTGATATGCACTAAACTTTTCATGAATGCTTCTTAGATTAAATCGTCGCAAAGTTCGGTACTTAATGTGGAGTCTGAAAAACTAAATAAAGATCTGTGTCCATTATCTTCAGAAAAGGCGATGCCTGAGCCACCGCCAACAAAAAATTGTGACAACCATAGGTCAACTTGAATTGACTTTAGTTTTTTATGGGCTTGTTTTTTTTTTCTCACCATTTACCACCACAAACACCACCGAAGAATAATTCAAACATAGAATGACCTATTGTTTGAAGTACTACTATTATTCTTTATATTTTTTGGCTATATTTATTCTACTATTTACACACCTACGTTAAAGGTTGGATAAATAAAAGACATGGTCATTATTGTACAAATTACAAAAATCTATCTTTTTAAAACAAAAGGCAGCAACGCAGCATTAAACCTAAATTGCACTACAAGCATCTAATTTGAGTTATTGGGAATATAAACTATGCATATTTTTCCCACTATATTCTGTGATTTAAGAATTAACTTTATCGAGTAAATATCTTCTCTCATCATCAGTTTTTTTTTCCAACTAATCACATATACCCACTCCACAACCATCTCCCCAGCAAAGCCACTATGATATTAGGAAACCATTCATATGGAAACATTGCTGCATTAACTATAAAACAGATTATTTTATTTTATGAATTGTATCGTTTAATTGATGTTTAAAAGTATTGAATTTACTATGTTAAATAAATTTTCAAAGGAAATCTTGTCTTAATATTCACCAATTACTTAGGTATGGTGAAACAATTGCCGACCACAAAATAATAACCAATCATGGTCTGCCAAGTTTTAACATATTTTTTGCAAATGTTATTTCTTACGCTCGTCCTTATACTCTTGCGCCGCAAGACGTCGAGTAGTTCGACGATTTATTAATAAAACCTGAAAATAATTTATTTATTACAAAGAATAATGCTTGAATCTTTTTATTTATAATTTATATTTGAGGGTGTTTTAATATGTATGAAACCGGTGACATCGATCTATGACATACTTGTTGTAACACGATTCATTTACTTTTGGACTTCTTGTCACAATAAGTACCCTAATTTTGAATCATCAAGATTTATTTTACACTGCTCATAATATTGAAACAAGTCTCATCTGAAGCCAAATAAGACACAAATACATTGGCGGCACAATAATTGCGGAAATGCACATTGCCATTACCCCCAAAAAAGAAGAATAAGTCACAAATATTTGTCAAACTCATAGAAAATATAAACTTAAATAAAAATAAAGTATCTCATCAAAACCAAATCGATAAGATAGGATCGCATTTTTTTTTAATGTAACCCTCAGTAATTCATACATATTTTATCCAGTCAATATTTATGAGTATTTTTTTTTTCCGACTATGCGCCGACTATCGAATACTCGGCGAACATTCCTGTGCTGGAAGTCTGAAGCGTCATGTTTGATATTTCGCGTAGATAATTTCAATATTTTGATTTTCTACTCCATCTAATATCCTTCTAACTTACATAGCTAAATCTTTAGTAAATCTAAAAAAAAAAAAATAATAATTTTAAGCTTGATTAAAACATTATTCTCAATCAGTAAATACACGAAAATACCAATTTTGTCTCAGCTTTTTTTCGAGCGCCAACTGGTGTTTTTTACAAGGAACTATGTCGAGACTTCCGCGCCTGGTTGATAAGTTAAACATTAGGCAAACGTCGGGTTAGGTGGTACCAAAACTTCTATCGGAGAAATCATTTGCGCTCGTATGACCTTATAAAGCCACAACGCCCCCAGAGGTCGTTTCCAAGCTTCTTTAGAAAAAAAAAATCACTCAATCATTACCTACTTCCTTAATGCTTTCAAGTTTTGATAACGATAATATTTCAAATTCATTGAAATATCGTATTCTTATTGTAACCCAGAAAATAATAATAGCGTTGTAACACCGATGAATACATCTAAAATCTTATATACCCACAAATGAACCAACTATTTTTTTTTTACCAATCATCTTACACTTATTACAACAAAACATTTTCTTTAGAATTCAAAATTCGAATAATAAGTATTTTGTTTTCAGTATACGGCTGAATATATTTCAAACAGCTGCATAAATACATAAATACCCAATACCTTAAAGTAATCGAATATCATGCGTGTATTTTTTACAAATCTATGATTGTAAAATACGTTAAAACTGCAAGACAAAGAGACTCTCCAATAAGCCCGTTAAGTGCATTAAAAATGATAGGGCGCTGGATGAGAAGTATTTCTGTATGTAGCTTTCGCAATCTGTCTCAACAATACGTATTCCGTATTTATTTGCAATTTTTATAACAGACCAAAAAAAAAAAAGAACTAAGAAATTTTCGTCCTATTTCAGTTAAGATTACTAAAATTATTATTATATTTACATATTCTTGGAGTTTAACATTAATAAAATATATATATATATATATATAATATAAAAAACTAATAAATATCTTCTTTCTTTCCCATTAAAGAAATTACTTATCATGCACCCATAACAATAGTGCATAATGCCAAACATGGTAACATAAAACATTTTTGTTATTTAAATGATCATTTTAATAATCAAAGATTACTAACTATAGAGGTGTCAACTTATTTTTGTAACAACATTGATTTACTCCGAACATCTACATGGTCAATTAAATCTCAGAGACGAAGGCAGGACAATTGGATGATCAAACGAACTTACCTGTAAGTGAAGTTCGATCCAAATTGTCCTGACTTCGTCGAAGAGATTTAAGTTCCCACCCTTCCCAATTCCCATAGGTACGTGTATTTTCTGCAAAAATTGTTGCTACCCGTACCATAAATCAATGTTGTACATCTGGAACATCGGTCTCCTTGCTCTGAAATGAATGAGCGACAGGCGGCTGGCAGTGCTGTGAGGCGCAGGAAGGAGGGAGGGATACTAGTTTTTTACCTACTCTTTCTTGCGCTAAACCTGTGTGCGAGTGAATGGACGCGTAGCAGGGCCTACTACATGGTCAATTAAATCTCTTCGACGAAGTCAGGACAATTTGGATCGAACTTCACTTACAGGTAAGTTCGTTTGATCATCCAATTAAAGCACATTTAGAGCCAGATTATCTTGCCAACCTTGCTTCAATTTTAACAAAATTATTCATACACTGAACCTTATTTCTCCCAACAGAGTTCGGCACTAAACACTGGTAAACTTATTACTGTTGCTACAACGATTTGTTGCGACTCACAGACGTTTCTATCATCGGCACACAATACAAAGTTCCCTCAATGGATGTTATTTACGGTAGTTGTAGATTCTGAAGCTCGGGCCCTCGGCTCCAATCAAATTTTATCTTCTCCGGGAAACTCGGGGGAAGAGGCAAAATGAACCAACTTTGTGACACTTTACAGAACTTTGCGATTTTAAGTTCACAATCAAATTTTTCCTTCCGCGGTCCCGATGACCTGATTTTGTGTAAAGTGTATTGTTATTACTGGCTGTAAATTCCAAGTGAGAATTTTGTATTTAGTAAGATCCACTGTTGTTCACCTCTCTGATTATGTGACGCCGCGGGCTTTAAATGTAGCTTTTAGTCAGCTCTGTAATAACAATGTAGAAATACTTATATTTGTAACGATGATAACTCTATATCAATACACGTTGTGACTGTTTACTCAAAAATATAATATCTTTGTTTGCCTTATATATTGTTTTAGCTATTCTAATAGTTGTTTGCCTTTTTAAATAAAAGTCGTAAAACAAAATGTAACATGCTTTGTGGAACAAAAATCTCTGCTCCTATCGTCGTAAGCCTGAAAGGATTAACAAATATGTACACTCAAAACAAAAATGCACAGCACAGTACATAATTGAAAACTACAAATCTTCTTTTTAATATTTATTTAATCAATTTCTTACATACCTACTCGTACTATTACAAATTCAACTGTCAAACTGTAAAGCAGTTTGTCGGCCGTATTATCTACCAATTTATTTTCATTGTATAACACACATACCCACACATACACATACTTCTATCTCCCGAAATATATCAATCGTTAATCGCTTCAAAAATAAGACTGCTAGTTGTTTTGGCTTTAACTTAAAAGATTCAGTACTTACAAAGTCACAATTTCTTATGATTGAAGTTCATAGTAGCTTGATGGCTACAAACCAGAGTATCCGTTGGGTTGCTTGTATGACTTCGACAGACTTAAATTAGGTATTCGGGAGTTTCGCCCTGCAAGGTTTACAGATCACGCTACGAATTTTATTGTCCAAGTCCTCTTTCAGAATATGGCCATTCGCACCGGTGGTTTGCCTAAGGTGTTTTTAAAATCGACCCATTTCATCGAACACTGCGGAATAACCCTATTCTGAAACAGCACTCGGGAGATGCGCTCCGTGGTCCGAAAAACCTCATGGTGCGAAACGCCCAAATAATGCAACATAAATTTACATACAAATAGCCGTGTCTGACTGTAGTACACCAGCTCAGCTTGTTTTTAGAGTTAAAAATGCAGATCCCTGTGTCTCCACAGGCACAAACAGGGCTCCAAATGTGCACGAGACAAAAGAAAATAAAAACACAGTGCATTTGGGATGATCCGTAATAAATGGACCACAAAGGCACAGATGGAATAACGTATGCCATTTATTATAAGGTTTCCAAGCAAACTCAATTTGTGTCAGAAAGTCAAAGTCTAGGTTGTTTCTAAACTTCGTTCAAAGAGTTTAAGTACTTTTTTTTATTATAACACTCCCATTTAATGACCAACTTCTCATAACCAATGATATTACCTAAAGAATGAAACATTTTTATTATTCAGGTTTTTGTTCCTTTTATCGACGCTTAAATACTTTTCCTCAACCAATCAGTTTAGTTACTCGAGTTTTATCGAATTAAAAATATATGGCAGATCCAAAATCCCTATCTATCTATCTACCTAAGCCTATGTGCGGAAAACTTCAAATCTTTGTATAATTATTTAATTGCAATGGTAGCTGGTTCCTTTGTTCGTTGTATTCGTTGGCCCTTTCCGTGTCTTAATTACCACTAGTGAAAAAATAATTAGCCGGCGCTCTTTGTTACATGTTTTTGATACGAAGACATACATAAACCAGCCATCAACCTATTACGAAAATATAAAGAATGTCGATTGAAACTATTTTTTTTACCCTAAGACATTAAGTTCAAATTTGATACACAAAATATGTTGTTTTATTGTAGGCCCACTTGCTGTAACTGTACGGTGGTTGTTATGATGTGGTGTCTCAAAACTTTTAGAAATAATGATAAAAAGGGTACGTCAGAATTCCAACCCTTTCAAATCGGGTTTTCTATCGTACCTACTATCTGAAAGTAGATGGTCAAGTTATGATTAAGATCCTGATCAGAGATAATATTAGTGGAATTGTCGGCCATTGTCAGTGATTTGAAAAGTCGTTGCTACATATGGATTTACCTTATAACTGTAGAAGACTCGTATCGAATTTGTGTTTTCACTCTCTTATTTTTGTATGTCTGTTATAAAGATGGTTTGATTTATTTGCTATCGCTCGTTGGGATTCGAACCCGGGTCACGTTCGTCGCTAATAGCGCTTATCAATTATGGCTCGGTTAGGGCAAACCACACTGCGGCTCGCCCAACCCAAAGCTCTCGCGCCCGGGGTCTATTTTCATTTGTTGTTAAATCGCCTTATTACAGTTAGTTGAACGGATCAGATTGTAGACTACATACACACAAAGGTCAAATACAGTATAGGTAGAGTAAAGCACGGTATTGGTTGTTGTTATCTATTTTCATCATCTGTAATGACTTATGCCAGTAAACCAGTAATCCTATGAACGCTAGAGTAGGTGACTTTATTTTTTAAAGATTTGTACGGTTTATGAATCTCTTTTTCTCCTTCTTCGGTCCTTTAGTAAGAGGGCAAATAATATTTAATTAGCCACATTAAAGACTACTCTCATCTTCCTTAGGGTTAATAGGCGTAGATCTAGTTCCGAAGGGAGAATGAGTGTAGCTGGTCCCTTAAACAATCAAGGCGCTAGGCGGGACGTGTCGTGGTCGTGGTGGTGAAGTCACTGAGCAAATAAAAGTCGCTCGTCCGAATAAACTAAATGTCTAATACATCAGTCAGCGTACATGATGAATTCTGCGTGTATGGAATATGATTTCAAGTTATGATTACAGAGAAAAACATAGATCTAGAACATTATATACGCACATATTTAAATAGTGGCATTTTTGTTTCCATTCATAGTATCTAGGGTAGACAGTCTGAATAAAAGATATTAAAAAAACCTTCTACAATGTCTGTAGTTACTTTCTTACAACTTATATTGAAACTCCGTAGCATTTCGTTTTCTTTTTGTAAAGAATTCACGTAATTGTCACTTCTAAAGAAAATCCTAGAAGAACGTAGGTAACTAAAATAGAGATAATTGTACCAAATTGGATCTTTTCGGGCGTAATACAATTTCGTGCCTTTACAATCGCGTCAATTACTTCTTATAAATGTTTAGTGACACACGTCTCGTCGTGAAGATACTCGAAGTAATTAGATTGATTAGCGATCGTACGATCGTGGCACTAATTGGCACTTTGCTGGAGCGTCTAAGTAAGTACTAGCTAGTAGAGTACATCTTCAAGGGCGTAGATTACGCCCTGGCACGAAACACTCTACAGTTGAGGATACAGCTGTAAAATCGATTGAAAATGACGTTCCCAAAGGGCAAAACGGGACCCTTACTAAGACTCCGCTGTCAGTCTGTTTGTCTGTCTGTCACCAGGCTGGATCTTATGAACCGTGATAGACAGTTGATGATACAAATTTTTTGGAGAAAACATCTACTACAAAAAAATCTTCATAAATTGAGTTTAAAGAAGTTTATTTCTCATAAGAACTTATATCTAAGGGATACATAGTTCACTTAAAATGAGATATGCTTATAAGTATTACTTAAATAATCAATTTAGTGCAGTGCAGCTGCATCACTAATTTAAATCGAATATAAAAGTCACCCAAACCATTTACAAACATTGTGATTATGCTACTTATGAAAATAAATGCATTCATCATTAATTTGTGCGTAGCGTAGATACAGTATACTGAGTGCAAGCAAAAAAAACCGGCCAAGTGCGAGTCGGACTCGCGCACTGAGGGTTCCGTGCCAACTTTAACTGAATTAGGGATTCTTACTTCCACTTAGCCAAAATACCACAATATTTTGTTGACCGCAAATATAACTTTGTTTTTCATAGTGATTGTATGAAAGACAAAGTTATATTTGCGGTTGATAAAAATGTGCTATATCTCAAAAACTGCTGGTTCGATTTCGCTCAAACCAATTTTCGTTGAAAGTTTATGTTGAGATCTACATTACATATTTTTTTCAAAATTTTCACTTCCTTAGTTCAAAAGTTAGAGGGGGGGGGGGGGGGGGGGACGCCCATTTTCCCACTTTAGAAGCGTCTATATCGTCTCAAACGTTAGACTTTTAGAAAAAATGGTTTTAGGAACATCAATGTGATTTTGAAAGACCTATCCATAGACACCACACACGCATAGGTTTGACCAAAAAAATATTTTTAGGTTTTAGTTTCATGTATGGGAGCCCCCTATAGTATTATTTTTTCAATTTTTTGTACCAGAATCGGAAAGCGGTAAAGAGGATACACCTACCTACCAAGTTTCAGCGGTGTGATGCTAATAGTTTCAGAATAAAGTGGCTGTGACATACGGACGGACAGACAGACAGACAGACAGACAGACTTGACGAAACTATAAGGGTTCCGTTTTTTGCCATTCGGCTACGGAACCCTAAAAAACTGTTTGCGCGGTCGGCCGCTCAGTGGGTAACTATAATAGCACTTAGTTTGTTGTCCGACGCGCGATGTGTCAACAGCTCATAGAATGAACGGAGTCGCCCAGTAAATCTTTATTACCGACTTAAAAATAAATAGAAAAATTAATTTATTATAAATTACTCGAGAAAGTTATTTTGGTGTATTTTATTATACTGAAATAATTAAAGTTAAATATACAGGGTGTCCCAAAAGCGAAGGACAATCCTGCAACTACAAATAGGTCACGTGGTCAAATTGCTCGGATAATTAGTCACATAACGTTCAACAATACCACTAACTTCTCGTTAGTACATTTCTCAAATGGGTTTCTGTTTGAAATCTATCCATGAGTAATTAAGTATGTGTGTGTATTTCATGCGAAAAGTGGAAGGGGTGAGATTGTGTTACGTGTTTTCTTTTATTTAAAAAAAAAAATGTGATACTACGCGTAAGCCGTAAGGCGGAAGAAGAGTTACTTGTGTTCGGGTAAAGCCCTATTGGTCTCCTTTTTCCGCAATTTAGCACGTTCCGGGACACTACTCCAGACACAATAGATGTTTTATTTGTAGAGTATGTTTATGACGTATGACTAGTTACACTATATATTTGATTGATTACTAATTAATAAACCAGTATTGTACACGCACTTGGATATATCATTTCATCTCCCGAGCACCCAACCTTACATGGCGACCCTTGCCTTGTTCGGATTGTGGATGGCTCCGCGGCGCAGCGGCTCGCGTTACATACCGTTGGTCACGCAGTAAATCATCTTTAAAATCTATTAAGTGGGAAAACCAGTAAATATGGGAAAATCACACAGCAAGCCGAACAACCCTCAAGAGATTTTTGAGCAACTTGAGAAACACAACGAGTTCCAAAGAAACAACGCCAGATTTGTGGAATATATGGGTCAGATTTCCTGGTACATGTTCGTGGTTATCATCATCGTGGTTGTGGTGCTCATTGCCCTCTTCATCAGATACGTAAACAAATGCCTGAACAAGAGAATAGAGAGAAAAGCACGAGCTGACGCCTTCAGACTCAAGAAGATCGAATCATCCGAGGAGCAGCCCCCAATTTAGTCCCCCCCTACCCCATGTGTTGTGTTCAGTGAAGTGCGCGAGTGTTATCAAAAAAATTTAATCTCAAACATAAACTTTAACTGCATAAGTGAAAGTACGCGATCAAGTTGACGTTTACATTTTAACCGGTACTGTTAAAATGAACATTATTAGAGACTTTAAAATAATTAATTATTTTTTAGTGATTTATTAGGTATTCTCCTTTAAGCAAGATATGCAAGCCCAAAAAGGTATGTAACTTAGACTACAATATTAAGGCGAAGTTATTTTTAATGATTTTTATGATATGTTATGGCCAAATATGTGGATCAATTATATGAGGAATTACATAAAATAAGGACTTATCTAATCAAAATAGGCCCTAGTAGACGAGAAGGTAATATTTTAGTTAAAAAACTTGAGGAGGCAAAAGTAATACGAGATCAATATAATTTATTCCTAGATTAAATCAGTCGTGTACGACCATTTAAAGATGTTGAAGAAAATGTTTTAATAGATGCATTGTGTACAAAGTTTATTAACTTGTATAAGGAAATTGTGAACTTGACTCATACTCCTGTTGTTAGTGACACAAGTAATTCATCCAAAATGGAGACGTTTGATCTTAAGGTCGCGTTGAGTTTATTGCCAGTTTTAGACGACAGTGAATCGGTAACGAAGCAGCTTATAGACGGTATAGAATATTATAGTTCCGTCCTTGATGCAGCGTCCAAGCCCAAATTAATATCATTTGTTCTTAAAAATAGACTTTCCCAGTCAGCAAAATTGAGGCTCTTATCAGATTATCCCGATGTAGATTCTTTAATTAATGATTTAAAAAGGGTATTATTGCCTAAAAAATCCGCAGTTTCGATTCAAAATCAAATGCAACGTGCTAGACAAAATGATATGTCAGTGAATGATTATGGTAAACAACTATCAGAAATGTTTGTTGACCTCACGATTGCGCAAGCTGACGGTGACAATTCAAAGTTTTCAGTCCTTAAGCCTATTAACGAAAAGCAAGCGATAAAACGGTTTGCCGATGGATTGCGTAATCGAAGGTTAAGCACCATCATCGCCGCTCGCAATTTTGAGAATTTAAAAGATGCTATACAAGCAGCGGTAGATGAAGAACTAGCGGTACCGTCTACTTCAAACGACATTATGACCGTGAATCGCTCTAATAACAATAACAATTTCAGGAGAGGAAATTCCTACAGGAATCGCAGTTTTCACGGCAGAGGAGGTAAGTTCTACCAGCAGCATGGCCGTGGCCGTGGCGGTTATGAAGGCCCTGGCGCTTACCGGTCCGCTGAACGTGGACGCCGCCAAAACAACTATCGGAGAGGAAACCCGGGACAGCGAAACTTTAACAGAGGTAGGTCCAATTATTATCGCGGTAACGTTGCGTACCCCTCACGAAACGAGAATTTGCAACTTTTAACAGAGACCTCTAGTCCTGTTCAAGAAAAACAAGAACCCGAAAACAAGTTTTTTCGTGAATAACGAGTCTATTTTATCTTGTAATAATAAATCACTTTTAGTACAATTTAGTTTGGATAGTACAAGTAACTCGTTATTATTTTTACTTGACACCGGTGCATCGATCTCGGCCATAAAGAGAGCGCATGTTCCAAATACGGCGCGAATAATTAAGGAGAGGATTATTATAAATGGAATAGGTGGTAGTATTGAAACAATCGGACACGTGTATCTTAAATTGGGAGTGTATAATGAACCGTCCCTGAATCATAAGTTCTATGTATTCGATTCATTACCTTGTACGGCAAACGGTATCTTGGGTGATGACTTTTTTAGAATGTTCTCGGCGCAGATATGTTACGAATCAAATACTTTGTCATTACGAAGTGCAAATAATAATCGGATTTGCTTACCTATTTATAGAAAACATAACAGTTTTATTATACCATCACGTTCAGAGTCAATTCACTATATATCAACTTCATTATCAGAAGATGTGGTAGTTTGCACGAAAGAATTATGCGAAGGTGTATTTTTGGCAAGTTCCATCGTAACTCCTATTAATGGGAAAATTCCAATACAAATATTAAATACAACTGAAAAGGACGTCGCCTTAAGCGATATTGTTCCAACCTTGCACAAGTTATGTGATTATGACATATGTGCATTTGGTAAAAACAATGTAGATTCAGACAGAGTAAAGAAAATATTTTCATTATTACAGTTAAAGCATTTAAACAAAGAGGAACAGATCTCTATTGAGAATTTGTGTGCAAAATTTCCCGATATCTTTTACTTATCAGGCGATAAATTAACGACTACAAGTGTATTTGAGCAAACAATTTCCTTAAAACCTAATTCGGAACCTGTCTATGTAAAACCATATAGGCTTCCCTACTCACAAAAAGGAGAGATTAAAAAACAATTAGATAAAATGTTAAATGAAGGTATAATTGAACCATCTAAAAGCGAGTGGTCAAGTCCAATTTTACTCGTTCCTAAAAAGTCGGATAATAACGGTGAGAAAAAGTGGAGATTAGTTGTGGATTACAGAAAATTAAATAATGCCATTCAAAACGATAAATATCCACTGCCTAATATAACTGAGATCATCGATTCTTTATCTGGTTCCGTATACTTCAGTCACCTAGATTTGTATGCAGGTTTTTATCAAGTCAATTTAGACCCCAATAGTAGAAAATACACAGCATTTAATTCAGGACAACATCAAATGACCAGAATGCCAATGGGTCTCAAAACAAGTCCAAGTGCATTTTCTAGGATGATGAATATAGCTATGTCCGGTCTAACTCAAGAAAAATGTCTTATTTATTTGGACGATTTAATAGTTTTTGGCAAAGACCTATATTCTCATAATAAAAACCTTTTAGACGTATTTTCTCGTTTAAGAAAATGTAACTTGAAACTTAACCCTGAAAAATGCGACTTCTTAAAGAAAGAATTACTTTATTTAGGTCATATCGTTTCGGGAAACGGAGTATTACCCGATCCTGAAAAATCTAAAGTTTTAAAAAATTATCCAATTCCAAAAAATGTCGATGAAGTGAAACGCTTTGTGGCTTTCGCTAACTATTATCGAAAGTTTATCCCCAATTTTGCCGAAAAGGCTCACCCCCTCAACAATTTATGTCGCAAAAATGTACCTTTCGAATGGGATCAACAATGTCAAAAATCTTTTCAGACCTTAAAGGACAGTCTCATATCACCACCTGTACTTCAGTACCCAGATTTTTCAGAGCAAAACACTTTTGTAGTTCAAACTGACGCATCTGGATATGCGATCGGTGCGGTCTTATCCAACAAAGATGGCAAGCCTGTAGCTTACGCTAGCCGAAGTCTAAATAAGGCTGAGAAACGATATCCCACGATAGAAAAAGAATTGCTCGCTATTGTGTGGGCTGTAAAACATTTTAGACCATATTTGTATGGACGAACGTTTAAAATTCGGACTGACCACAAGCCTCTTATTTATTTATTTAATATGAAGGACCCGGCGAGTAGATTACTCAAGTTCCGCCTAATTTTAGAGGAATACGACTTTGACGTAGAGTATGTGAAAGGTTCTGACAACGCAGCTGCAGATGCTTTGTCACGAATGGTTATAAGTTTGAATGATTTGAAAGAGATGAATGAGCATATTGTGAATGTAATGACTAGGAAACAGACACGACAACTAGACACTAATTTTCCGGTAAATGTGGTACCCACCGACTCTCGGCCTGATCAACCGATGGTCGTGGATACTCATATTAAACCGAAAGAGTCCATGGAATTACGATTTATAACTGAAACTGACTTAAAGAAATTACGAGAGAATAAAGAAATATCGAAAGAGAGTAAAACTTTTAGTTATGTGTTTAATAAAAATACTATATTTATTAATCCAGCTTCTCGATCGCAACTGACGCCAGGCGCATTTGTGAGAGAGCTCGGAGATTTTTGTAAATCAATGAACGTCGACGAAATATATTTTGTAATGAATAATAATAATGATATTTTTGTGAAAAAGCTAGCTACTGAAATAAAAAGTGACGAAACATGGACCGGTCCTCGATTATGTATATTGAAAGATGTAAAGAGAATAGATAATATAGACGATCGTAAAGTAATACTCAATGATTTTCATCTTTTGCCCACGAGTGGCCACGCAGGCATTAGACGAATGTCAAAAACTATAAAAAGATATTATTTTTGGCCCGGTTTAGATACCGATGTTAAAAACTTTATAAAAAATTGTGAAAAATGCCAAAAACAAAAGCATTCTGTTCACACAAAAGAACCAATGACTGTCACTACGACCGCAGGTTCTGCATTTCAAAAAATATTTTTAGATACGGTAGGACCATTAGATAAAGATATAAATAATTATAGTTATATACTCACGATACAATGTGAACTCAGTAAGTACGTTGAAGCTTATCCCTTAGTCACTAAAAGTTCTTTAGAAATAGCGCAATGTTTTGTAAATAATTTTATACTTAGATATGGCGTGCCCCAGGAAGTAGCCACAGACCGGGGAACGGAATTTCTATCTTCAACATTCCAAGAGGTATGTAAATTATTGCATATAGACCAATTAAACTCCACAGCATACCATCATCAAAGCATCGGAGCATTGGAAAATTCCCACAAGCATCTAGGCGCTTATCTGAGGATCCAGACTGATAATCACCCAGATGCTTGGAGTAAGTGGTTACCCTATTGGTGTTTTTCTTTTAACACCTCGGTGCATTCCGAAACACAATTTACGCCGTTTGAATTAGTTTATGGTAAGAAATGTATTTTTCCCAGTAACTTATGTAATCAAACAGTTGACCCGCTGTACAATTATGATTCATACCCCGCAGAGTTACGGTATAGAATCCAGACTTCTCAAAAGGAAGCATACAATAATTTAGTTAAAAGCAAATTAAATAGGAAATCTAAGTACGATCAAGTATTGAACCCCGTTACTTATAAGCCAAACGATATGATACTCGTGAAAAATGAAACCGGCAATAAGCTCGACAGCATTTATTTAGGCCCTTATATTGTTATTAGGGATATATCACCAAATGTTGAAATTATAAAAAATGGTAAATTGGATATTGTACATAAAAATAGAACCAAATTGTATAAGACTTAATTTTAATTGAAAATTGTGAAATAATTATGTACCCAAAATAATGTTTAAACTAATTATTGAATATCATATATTTGTTTAATATATAACTGTAAAACTTATTAACTAAACTTAGGTTATACAAAATAAAATAAACTTATGTAATTTTATTTTATTTTTTCCTTTCGGGGAAGGTGTAGAGTATGTTTATGACGTATGACTAGTTACACTATATATTTGATTGATTACTAATTAATAAACCAGTATTGTACACGCACTTGGATATATCATTTCATCTCCCGAGCACCCAACCTTACATATTGTTTTTACGCCTGTAGGCGTTCACTGTCCCGGAAAGTGTTAAGAAATGTGAACCTTACAGTATTTTTAATTTATGCACCCAATAAACATTTCTCAATTATTTGGATCTTATGAGATGCTACCCACTAGCAGGACAAAAGTACAGATCCCCAAAAAATATTAAAGGCACACATATAGGACAAACAAAGTTAATTCATTCAAAGAGTATACGATAACTTTAAGATATGTATACTTTTTACCTTTTTAGAGTCGTGTACATTCTTTCCATGCATAATATTCTGTGTTTTCGGCCAACCATGAAGATAAATTTAAGCATGTTTTGTTATTGCATTTTGGATACACTTTCTTATATTTTTTCGATTACTTTGCATGTTTTGTTTTTAGGTCACTGATTCAGAAGAAAGGTCGGCAGCCGGGCGCTGCTCAACCTCCGCAACCTCCCTTTGTGCTGGGTAAGTAAGTTTTACGCAAGTAGATATCATTAATATAAGAAAAGGTAAGGTATATCGTTACGGTAGATAATGGCAAAGTTTACCGATGTATTCAAATACCCATAAACTTTGTGAAACACTTCTCTATGTATTTTCTGCAAATAATGAATTTAAATAAATAAATAAAGTTGCAGTCGAGCCGAATCCTAAAGTTACGTATGACGTTTGTCAATTTGGCATTCCTACAATAAGTAAGAGTGAGTAAGATGACGACCTTACCCACTCTTATACTTATCACTAGTAATGTCAAAATTACTGACTGTATGGACTCAAGAGATAAATATTTTTTTAAACTATTATTGCCAGGTAAACATTGAAAATAATGAATGTTTTCAATTGTAAAGATTTTATCCCCAAATTGGACTAAAGTTTTTTTAATTAGCTAGCCATTGTCTACCAAATGTCGTTTATAATATTCCAATGCAGGTGGGAAGTGTGTTCTAAGTATAATGTTTTTTTCGAGCTAGATTATTTCAGGCCAATCATAGTGATGGCGTTGTGTCGTCTGTTCGTTTAGCCATTACAGCCGTTAGCACTTCAGCTCGATTAGCTATTGTTTGTATTTCCGCCGCAATTGAGGGGGAGGGGTCCAACTTCCGGTTTAAATTAAGTGCTTAGTCGGATTATTGTCGCCTGGGCTTGTCGCTGTTGAAGTGGACATAAAGCGCCCATACGACATACAGTGTGAAATTATTGCAAATTGCGATCAATGATAGGAAATTTTAACAAAATCAAGAAATTGAATTAAGCAAAAAAAATATCGTTATTAAAGATGAAATGTTAAGCTGTAAAAGTAAAAAAAAATGTACCTTTTATCACTAAAGTGCGGCGGTTAATTTAAGACTAATATGGGAACGAACATAAATCGTATAAATTGGTAAGTATACGGTATGAATTGATAGCAATCCGTATTCACAGTGAGTCACAGTTTACTACAAATCATGTCCAAAATCAAAATAATTTATCTAATCGCTTCCTTAGTTTGTCTGCACTTCGCCGTGGAAGGTCCGTGACGAGCGCAACGGGTATCAATTAAATTATTTGGTACCACAGCGCAATAACATCGGTAAACCAATAAGTATATAGGTGAATAAAAATTATATCCCTTGTTTTAAATTATTTTTAAAGATGCCGGTTATACGTTTATTAATGCTTTTATAGGTTACAGCCACTTTATTATTAGGCACCTAAATACTTATCAATACTTTACAGGTTTACAGTAACATTGCAAAATCCATTTCAGGGTGTCATTGCCAGCACTTTGAATGACAGTAACAATGATGATAATTGATAATCAAAACGTTTTTTTTTGTTTAAAGCGCCACTGTTTGTATTTTTGTAACCTGTGGCATGTGAGATAAGTGCAGCCAAAATGGGAAAACAGCCCATTGTCAAAACAGTTCGTCTCGCCGGACAAATTGCGTATTGTTAACTAAATCGCGGCACCCAAATATTGTGCCCCAAAATCGTATTTGGCACCTAATTACGCTGTCAGACTGGTGGTCTACTGTTGATGACGAGCCATAATACCTAATAATCCCAAGTTTGTACTTTAATCTTTTTCAACCTTATGAGAAGAACTTTTCTTTAAGTAATATATACTCTGCTAGGTCCCAGCGATCCGGCATAATTTTATGCTGCATGTACTTATTTAAAAAAATACTTTAGGTATATTAAGAATTCAACAGGGTTTCGTTGCACGGAATATACATTTTGTGTTGTTATGTGTACGTCAATCGATTTTTTATATGATTTACTAATTTATAGAATTTTAAGATTTTGATGAAGTGGTAGGTGATACAATATTTCTGCCTACCTACACGTAATAAATGTTACTTCAGTACTAAACCGTCTCATTATTCTTAAAAATAAATATCAATAACGTCAAATTCCTTTCTTCCTTCATAAAATTCATAGCTCGCCATTAAGGCTTAGATATTCCATTTTTACGATGTTTCGATTGAGTTTTAACATGGAAACACTAATTATTTAAATCTCGAATCTATATATGTTATAGAAGAAGATTACTAGAAAGCTGGATTGTGGTTGGAAACACGATTGTAATTACTTTGCTCGATAATAATTGCCTCAGAAGTGGGCCCCTTTTTTTTCGTATTTTCTATGTAGTTTTCAAATTATTGGACTTATATTTATGAAAATCACATATTTTAGTAGGTAATTCCATTCTACACATATACATGTTAAAATGATTTCAAAATGTTTGTTATTTAGATCAGAATAACGAAATATCTAAAAACACTTTATTTGACCTATTTCGACTTTTTTGATCTTGATTTGCTCAAGCTACACAGATGTGAGGAACAGGGGATTATAAGAATATACATTTTGACCACATAAGTGAGATCTCAGCTATGAATCAAATGATTTTTTTTTAGTTTTTATCGGTGTTATGTTCAGGCAAAGAAAGGTCCATTTTTTTCATTAGTCTGTATTCTTTCTTACAAGCAGCAAATTCTTCCAATTGTCTTTTTAAGATTACTTTAGACACCAAAGATGTTTAGGGCGTCCAATCGTTTTTTTCCAGTTTTATTAACATTTTCATTCATAAAACACTGATTTAGTGATTCTCACACTTGTGACGATGGTGATTCGCGCAACGACTTTGACGCAACAGTTGATCGTCGTGTCATCTCTATTCTATACATGCAAGCAGAAATAGCGCTATCTTTTTATTCAAATGACAAGCACGAGATACCATTTCCTCATTCCCCTTGACGCCACTGCGAACGCTGGACCTATGTCAATTTTTGCAATTTTATTTGCGTACTTAATTACGTAAAACACCTAAGAACTAATAATAGCTAATTTCGCCGCGCCGCGTCACGCTCAGTTGGATCAGCACCAGTCTTATACTAATCAAAGGTCGCGAGTTCAAATCGGGGGTATCATGAATATTTTTCTACATAGTCACAATATTTTTTTAGAAAACGAAATAAGTATTTATTTTAATTTTTGGACATTTTAACATATAAAATAAAAAAAATTAAAAATAAAAACTAATTAAATTTTTAGGTTTTTTTTTAAAGTAGCAAATCCTATTAAAAAAACTACATAACAATGAAAATAAATTTCAAAAAGAAAATTAGTATCAAAAACATCATCACCATGCGGATAAATCTCCTCAATGCCATGAGGATGGAACCCCCAACCTCTACGTGTTAAGCAAAATAAAAAGAGAAAGGCTGTAGCGACATATATAATTGATGTGAATAAATGAACTATATTTTTGTACCAATCGTAGAGATGAATCCGTTTCTATAGTAACAATATAAACAAAAAGCATAAAACACTCATGTCAAATTTTTGTAGTTTTGAACATTTTCTCTATTTGGAAAAATCAGAGCTAAACCATAACTGTAGGTTTAGCAGTAATCTCAAATGCTAAAGCTGTGCCCTGGTGACTCTAGTATATTGGAGACGAGAAAATATTATATGAATTTGAGGGAGGGAGAAAATTATTAGGTGATAGGTCTATTTTAATTTTATTTATTTATTTACATCTAGACTCCTGTGACAAAATACAAACATTGGAGGTTAAGTTAAGGTCGGTCTAGCTCTCTTCGTGTATGGAACTCAGGTTTCCATGTTATTTACGTACGTACGTACACAATTTCTGAATCGTGTAGTAATAATGCATTGACTATCTATCTCTTATTTGGTGACATGGACTTGAGCGACGAACATAGAGATTACTCAGTATAATCCAATTATATTTGCATTCAGAAATGTCAAATCTGAATAATTTTTTCAATTTTGTTCTTTCGAAAATGTGTGGAGACTGTCTTAATTTTATTTTTATAACCGTTGTTCCTCAAATTGCTGTTACTGAATATCCAAAACAACTTTGGTGTTTGTGACACATAATAATTCTATTAATCTTGTAGTTAGCGCGAAATGGCGCTTCGGGGTCACGAAGGGTTCCGTACCATTATCTATGAAAATGGCATAAACATCATATCTGTTGTCAGGGAGTCCCATACAAAAGATATGAAGTCCTAATAATGGGGCAGCCCCTCATTATTATCATTATCAGAGTAGATAAGTTGTATGAGAGCAACCTGAAAAAAAAACTGTTTTTTAAGTTTTTGTTTTTTCAACGGCAACATGAATACATCCTTCCTGAAAATTTCAACTGTCTTACTATCACGATTCATGAGATAAACCCTGGTGTTGCCCTTTCGGTGTAGGAACTCATGCTCATCATAATTCATTCCTTGTAGGGAGGTGTCCCAAAAATATTTTAAAATACATATTTTAGGCGGTGTGATTAGCATATAAAGAAACCCATGCCAAATTACAGTTTTATAGTAAAAAAGGTCTATAAGCTAGACTACAAAAAGTCAAACATGGCAAAACCATATATGGTTTATCAAAGTAATTGTGTGGGTGCGGTGCTCTAATTAACAAACCTAGACAGTTGAAATATGGCATCTAGCTAGGTAATAATGTGTAAGCGAAGGAAAAAATCTGAAAACAAAAGAAAGTTTTTTAATTGTAGGGTCTGAAACCGTTATAATTAAGTGGATGGAAGCTTGCACAAAATATGTATTAATGATTTATGAATAAGCAAATAAATATTTATATAAAAAGTTATGATATCCCAACAAAAACATCAATGTGAAAAATGATAGCCAAGTTCAATGCTCAGTATATTTGATAGTGAACTTCGCCGAAAAAAGTATTGCATCTAAATGAGAGATTACTACTAACTACTTTTGCCTTACTATTTTCTTACTTTCTAACACATGATAGTCAAGTCATTTTTATAGTTCAGGCTGATATTAAGCGAGTATTTTAAGCGTGGTGTGGGTGACCTCGATAGTAATTACTTTAAACCATTAATTTACTTGAACCATTTCACGGGACATCCAAAATATACGCGGGCGACGTCGCGGGAGACGACTAGTAAATAAAAAACTTTGATATTATTAAAGGATTACTGAAACGATAAAGAAACCTTTGTCTTTAATTTAGCTTTCCATATTTGTAATGTTAAACGGAAGCGTGAAACATACTGCGCAGACCCTAGATAAACTGGGAACAGGGCAAGAGAATGATGATGATGATTTGAAATGTTATGAATTTCAGTGTGTAAAAAAAAACCATGACAAAATTCTCGTGATGGGTGAACTTTGACTTATATACCTACTGGTTTGTACGGAACCCTAAATTTGAAGTGCCATATCTGTAATGGTCTTCAGTCATCATCAATTGGAAGACTGATGGAAGATAGTAGTGAGACTATAACTGTGTCGACAAAAAGGATCTTAATAAAAACAACCTAAATGTTATTACATTACATTTCCTACACCTATGGGTTGGCTGGAAGAGGTCTCTTTTAGGGATAAGCCCACCTTTGTTCACATTGTGACTTCTTGTACCTATTTTCTGTACATCTTATAAGTGCAATAAAGAATATAATAAATGTTATTGGATATTCTTTCTTGTTTTTATAATGGTTACAGGTTGCTGGCATAAAGTGCTGACCAGTCGTGTGAGAATGAAATGCCACTCTTTGCGTTCCTTGTTCTTTCGATAAACGTTTAGACTAAAAAGCATGTATGGTGTACTAAAGAAACCATTTTGTAAAAGTTCTTAGGGGTTCTGCTAGATGGCGTGGGTATGTTACTTACAAAAGCGCATGAAGTATCTTATTCAAGAAAATTTTGTTCCTTAAATAAACACTAGATGGCTTAATTATACACGAGATTTGTAAGACAAAGTTGACAGAAAAAGTTTTGTGCGGGGGTGCTGGTGGGGGAAGCGCCCCGCACTTTTAACAAGGGGGCGGGGCTTATGAGATAATTTGACGGAATAAGACGGCCTTAACGAAGAAAGCAAGAGCGTGACACGATTGTTAATAACACGTTAATGATTATTTCTACGGCTATAAAATTCATTGATTGAGCATCCATGTGAGTATTTAATGTTTATTTTATCCTTGACCGAATTTCCATTAAAACGAAACAACTGATTTGGAACATAAGCATACTCATCGATTTAATTTTGGAATAAATTATACCTACATACATATATTACTTCGCATCAAAATGTTAGTAATGAAAGTTTAAAGCAGTACATAATAAAACCATATAAAAGTTGTTATTTAGGTTACAGCGGATTATTACTACGTTTGTATTTTTTTAAAAAGCTTAATGCTCCAAATGTAAATCCTGTTTTGAAAAGTTTTCTATATCTCGAAGCCAGACCCAGGTACATAAAGCGTTATCTTTTATTTTCATAGCTGTTCGCACAAAAATAAAACATTTTCAGCGTGTAGCTTTGAAAGTTTGGACGCGGGGTTAGGTTGGGAGTTAGGACAGACATACGCGCTAAAACCCGATTAACGAAATCATCAATTAATCAATGAGGGATGCGACCCTCCTTTGTATAATATTTATATATTTATATGAAATTTGCTGTAGACGGTGGTTGAAGTATCGGATGTCCAATCCAAAACACACTAGGTACTTAAATTGTTATCTGTTATCTCCTGATCCTAAATCAAACGAACTGACGCAACTGACTTTTCCGGTAATTGGGTCACTTTGGTAGCACAGTCACACAGCTGAAATTTCTGTCTTATCATTGTTTTGCTTCACCTCTTCGCAATCGTAAGCTCCCTTAGAAGATTATTAACATGATCAGTGTTCCCAACTCGCTGCGACCTAGGCCGTTGTGTGTGCTTGCCACTTCGGGACAATGGCGTGTGGCGTGCGCCTATATTCATATGCAAGCCGCTGCTTTGAGCGCGGATCATCTGCAAGATAAACACGAGCCCTTGTGGTTCGATGCAGATAAGCTCACGTAGTGGATTGGGCCAAGTTCCGTACTGATTTTGATTTATAAGTTAACTAGGTTTTTTGAGTGTATGTCTTTGTTGAGAAGCTTAAAAAAAAACTACACCTTAGCTTAGCCTTCTTCTAAAGATATCCACGGCCTGGCACATTTTCTTTTCCTTTAGAGCAATTGGATCTTCTTTCGTAATAAAGGGCGCTGCTATCATATCAATCGATTAAAGCCTCATTTATCAATCAATCAGATTGTCGGTTCACAATTTTCATTGCTAGCTTTTACAATCCATATCCGTACTATACGAGAAATCACATCGTACGTGGCTCATACAGCCGCCCTTCAAATAATTCGTGTAAAATTAGCAAAACGCCGACTTGGCGTTAAAATTCCGGCGGAATTCCACTCTCGGCGATAATCCGCGGCGGTAATGAACTCCTTTGTGGCAAACAAAGCCGAATTCATATTTCGTCGTAATGGAGCCGGAGTGTTTCTTATGGCCCTGTGTTCAGAATGCTTAACTTTAACTAGAGATTTAGTGCTTTAGACCAATAAGTTAACATGCTGAAGTTCCCGGAATATCTCTGCCTCAGATATGGGGATACCCATAAAAAGTGATTATTCTCTGTCAATTTTTTGTAACAAGTTCTTCTCGCTCTGCTGTACTGTGGTGGTAGGCATAGGTACTCGTGTTTTAAAATTTAAAGTTATGTGCTAATTATAATAACAGATGCACTCACGTCTAAAATGATGATTTTTTTCAAATAAGTATTACTTTTAATGCTGATCTGTAAAAAGATCTTAAAGGAGTAAATAGCTACTCACCATTACATAAACCTTCTTACTTAATAAAGCGACGTTAAACTTGGTCTTGCAAGCCACCCCGAGTGCATACCTACACACTACGTAGTAGCAGTAACTGTAACTTAATACATTCAGTACAGTGTCGAGCGTCGTCGTCCGAGACATTAATTGAATCCTTATCAGCCACGCGCCTCCTCCCGCGGTCTTAGCCTTGATGCCGAACAATCGCTACTTCGCCGCTTGTTACCTTTTGACTTGTGAGCTACAAGACAAAAACTTACTAACCTATACTGCTTGTGGAGTTACATGAAACACCAAGATTGCCAGGTTAAACCTTTTTAAGGTTATTGATCGTCAGGCAATCATCCTTTTTGTATGAATCGCTGAATAATCCGCTTTTAAAATTGGTTACCTCTGAAATAGTGCACCGAAAGCTTTTTGGCTTATGGCACACAAAAGTTAAATTTGACTAATATTCCCTACTTATACTGAAAAGATTGAGCGGACTCAAAAGTTGTAAAGCGAGAAAGTTCTGTACCTCACAGTGCAAATAGTCTGACGTCTGAACTTATGCAATTTATAATCGTAGCCTTGTTGAAATTTACGCTTAAGGCCTACGATAATTATTCAAATCTCTTGGATACTTATCCTAAGAAGTATAATAATGATGATGTTTTAACTTTGAATATAAAACAATTTCTACTTTACTTTAATTCTATTTAGGTCATTGCAATGACAAATGGTTTAGGAGATAGAAATCAATAGTCTGTGCTGATAATAACGAGGAGTCGCAAATCTCTGTTTTGAGACAAACTATTTAAATTATTAAGAGCAAAGTTAATAAGTGTCTTACTTATTACAAAGTTGAAAACAAACAAAGCAAAGCACTTTGATTAAGGACTTGGAGTCGCGTTGAAGTTGTGAACATAAATCACTTAAGAAGACAGTTTGATTAATTTACAAATAACATCAGATTTCTTCAAGTAAAGACCTTTTGTACTTTTAACGGTCTTGAAATGAAGGTGAACTGTTTCATACAATTTAGGTCGACTTAAAAACGTCCTTTTTACTTCAAATTACAAAAAATGGCTCGTAGTCTAAGACTAATCTAGCACCAAACATACTATTTCATAATACATACATTATAATATGAATGTGGACGTCAACCAGCGTCATCCCGGCGGGCACCGCTGGAAGATGAATGGCGTCATAATACTCCTTTTTGTCGAGGGTAGATGGTTGTTTTTGCGATCGCCACTGTTTTATCGACGTATTGGTTATTGATATGGGCACAATGCATGATGCGGATGTGTCAAGGGCATTGGGCTTTTTCGAGGTTGCTGTTTGTCGTAATGATATGAAAGTAAGTATCTCAATATATTCTAAAAATACATTACATAAGTAGTAAGTTCTTAAAAATACACGACCAAGTTGGGTTTGTTTGTAGACCATTAAATTTTTGGTTAATAAAAAATTAAGTGGACTGTGATCACGGAAAAAATAATGACTACTGAGCCTATGTTTATGTGTTTCTTTTTTAAACTTAATCGGCTTGGAGACTCGCCAAAAGATGCTTTGATCTTTGGCTATTGGTTACTATGCGCCCATGTTTAAAGTCTGAAAGTAACAAAAGCAACACTATAGGTAGACCCGCGACCCCTGACATCTAACAAAGGTCATTGCAATGAAACAGGCGATGCTCGTAAACCAGTGCTATAGCAGCCGTAGCTCTCGTAATGCTCAGCGGCGCGCGAATGACGAGCGCGGGCGCAACTTGCAATTACAGTAAAACCTACGGCTGATTACAACTGACGATTAAATCTAATGCCTTTAGGCCATTGACACGAGGTAATTCACTTTAGTACTACTTAGGGACTGCTCCTAATAGTAAGTGAAATGTAATCGGTATGTTAAGTATATTTACACGTAAGTCATAAAAAAACGCTATACGTAGTGTGCAGGTTGTACGTGGATGAACCACAACGCATACTTACACCCTGAAACAGGTAGATGTCCTCAAATATATGTTGGTTGGATTGTAATCGATTCTTAACCAATCATGGTCTATACTCTATACTCGTACGCCAGCGAGGAAGATAATGGTGGAAAATTCTGTACCTATAAAAACCGTTGCATTTCGTAAATTAGCCTACTAAAAAAGTATAATTTACACACCCGAAGCAACTTAAGTACACAAACTACATTTAAAGTAATAGTAACATTATTTATTCTATTACATATGATATGCTCGGGAAGGACTTACGGCGCGAAATCTTATCGAGGGCCCGTGATCCAATAATAGGTACACGAGGAGCCTTATATTTTCCCAAAGCTCCCAAGTTCCTAAGTAAGAAGTTCGGTTATTCCTGGAACTAGTACAACAGGTGTACTCGCTTAATTTATCACATGAACCTATAAAGGTACTACGAGTACTCGTAGTTACTCTACAATAGTTTTTTGACAAAAATTTAATTAAAATACTGTCATTTAGCGGTAAACTCCGTTTTGAACTTTTAAGATTTTCGATAACGTTGTCAATGTTTGTATTTCACCGTATGAAGACAATTTCTCTCTTTAACGCCTATTTTTACGTCATTTCAATGCCAAATATTTATTGGTTTTAAGTGATAGTTTTTTTTAAATAGAACTCTTGGTACTTACCTGAGTTTCATTCATACCGATTCACAAGTTTTAGGTTAGTACTGAAATTCGCAACAAAGTATTAGAGCATTCGCTATCTTCGTGTAAAGTTGTACAAAGCGACCTCTCTCCCTCCCTCTTTGGATCATTTACACGCAAATCTTGACACCGCAACGCAACTTCTCGACTTGAATAAACTTCCCCGCAAAATTTTAACTGTGCCAAGGTTTAAAAAGTACTACTCAAATAAAACGGGCTTATGTTGGACACTGAATACGAGAATTGCTAGTATAAACTTTTTTTTAAAATAAGTAATCATGAAAATTTGTGTCCAATCGGTCGAAATCGAAAGCACGAACTCTAATTCAAGGTGTTCCTTTGTTAGGTAGGTTATAGGACAAATATCAAAATTGGCGATATTGTGATAGGTATTTGTCCTCTATTACTTTTAGAGGTGGGTCAATAGTAGCGGAGGCAGCGATTGAAGGTCTGTTTGCTCGCACTGATTTGTGTTTGTTCGATGTTATTGCTTATGTCGCCCTCGAGGAATACTGTCATTAATTATTTTATTGTTTAAACAACCACGGGAGTAATGTCAACGTAGCTAATGCTGAACAGGAACGCCATTATTGTCGGTCGTCAAACTGTACGTACCCACTTATATGTCCTTTATGAGTATCTAGTGAAATATCTGAAAGAATTCCATTCACATACATTTATATTCCATTAACAATCCAGTGTTTGGTTACTTAAATTCTGTTAAATCATTAGCTGAACTTCCAAGACGGCTTTTTGAGTTAAAAGAATCCGGGTATTGGCACCAACTATATTTTTCACATATATTTTTTTAAAGCAAGCAAGCACAAGCGTGCTTACATTACGTTTCACCTTCGTATCAAAACAAACAGAGCGATTATCCTAGCAACTATCGTTTCAATCTAATCAATACTGGACTACAGTTGTGATTTCCTGTAATAAAACTGAAGTAAGTAATTTTCACCGACCAACAATACCACAGTGCACATTCTAACAGTAGCATCTCAAGATGTCTAAATGACCATTCTCTAACACGTTCAAAAAGATGTACAAATGATAGCAATAAAAACTGTTTAACGTTTGTTGGGTGCTAAGATTTATAATTTGAGACTACGTTTGCACATTTAGTTCTGTCTCCTTTTTTATATTCTTCATTAGTTTTACGTAGTTGAGGTACCTTAAAAATCGAACAGTTTAAAGTTTGTTAGACTTGACCTACTGAATGACTTCACGCTGTGGTTTTAATGTTTCCTCCGGCCTCGGAAAGGTCATGTAAGTCTCGTAAAACCAATCAATTAACTGATGGCTCCTGCCGAATGCAATATTATACTGTAATCGAACAAGTATTGCTGTAATAAATACGGTATTAGGCTTTGCGCCAACGCGAACGGTGTTACGTTTTTCGTTATTATGGTTTAGCCGTTCAAAAAATTCTATTTATAAGGATACGATTTCAGAAAGCTTATTCTATAAGCTCATAGTGCCGTTTTTTATTATGAGTTCTGCAGTAACTGTAACATAATAACAAAATCTGGGCATAATAACTGCTATAATAACAAAGCTGTACGGCTCTATCAATATCAAAATACTTTCACTAATGGATATTTATTATTCGTCGAGGGTCTTTTTCCTTGCCTCCTTTTTTCGGATTGTTATACCGTTTTCTTATTGAACTCACCTAGCCGTAGCAGGGTTCAGTGCACACGCTTATTACACTGAAAGAATGCAATTTTTGTCCCAGCTTCATTAAAAGCGTTGGCGATAAGTAGTGACAAATTAATGTGATTTAAAGCTTCTTGATAAAGTAACAAAAGAGTTACTTTAGCGCGAGTAAGAGCTCTTACACACGGATGGCAGTTTTCTAATGTTACAAGTAACGGCAGACGCCGACAAGAGGCTGTAGTCAACACGCACGCCACTGACATGCCGCTGATAATGTCGATGGCGGCCGTCAGAAGACTACGACTGACGTCGTTTTTTTTAAAGGTTTGTGCCGAGGGCAGTTGTGCCACCACCAGCGAGTAAATGATATAAACTATCGACGATTTTCTCGCTTAAAAATCGTACTTACAATATACTGTAAAAACTAAAGAGATACATATGATATAATATTAATAGTTGCTCTCTGACCGTTCACACTGTGCCGGTGACGACTTCTTTCACTTGTTTTGTCGCCGAGCAAAAAGAGCTATTAAAGATGTACTCACTCGGCGACGCTCTCTCGGCCAGTCACTCAAAAGTGGCGCGAGTAATCGTCTGGCGCACTCGCACACTCGCTTATAGCTAGCTCAGCAACAAAAATATCGAAACTACATTACCGCTTCTTGGCTCATTAAACCAGTAATGTTATCTGTTCATTACTTCATATGAAAAAACGTTATTTATTCGATTTTTTGTTCGTTAGTGCTAAGAGTTTGTAGCTCTACTCGATTCTTGTTTATCGGTCCCGATAAGACAACTGCCGATTCGCCGATGGCAAGTTAACGTCACGCTCACGGTTTCTCGACGGCAGACGCTGCTATCTTAGTCTGCCGTCCGTATGTACGATCCCTTTAGAGCTCTTGTTAAGAGTGCCTAAGGCTCGACGCAGGCTATGGGCGCGTTAACGCTGAGTGACGGGCGATAAGCCTGAGCCTGGTAATGCGCGGGAGCCTTTATAAATGGCTCTACATTTTAAACCACATCTCAGTGATATACGATTCAGTGTAGAAGCCACAGGCAGACGAGGTTAATGAAGAAACGTAACAAAAGTAATCTCTAGTTAAAGTTCATTTGCATTCCACTTTTTTCACTTCGTCTTGGTGGGCATGTGCTTCTTTGTGTGCAAACAATATGAATATAAGACGAC
The DNA here is from genome assembly GCA_963584085.1 of Pyrausta aurata. NCBI lineage: Eukaryota > Metazoa > Arthropoda > Insecta > Lepidoptera > Crambidae > Pyrausta > Pyrausta aurata. The sequence goes on along the minus strand of OY757264.1, from coordinate 139,392 downwards.
GGAATAGTTAGATACGGAATTGCTACCATAATCCATTAAAATGTTTGACGACTAACGATATTATTGAATGAAAATGTCGTGAGTACAAAGGAATTGGTTTTAAATGTACTTATTGGCTACAGTTTTAGAACAGAATACATTTTCTCAGGAAACATTCTTGTATCGTAAACGAATTTCTAAGAGAGACGCGACGTCTACTTTAGATATTTGCCGCAATGACTTCATCGTATTTATTGAACTGAAATGTACAAGATATAAATAATAAGCTTACAGTCCTAGATGACTCCTAGCTGTGACATTATTATGTATGTCCAAATAAACTTGGTATACAGGCTAAAATACCTAAAGGGTAAAAAATAATTTCTAAAACTTAACTTATGTTTGGGGAACCTATAGGTCGACCGCAAAACTGAGACGTTTCTGACGTCACTTTTGTCGCTTTTATTTACATTTCCCTCCCAATTAATGTACTCCTTATCATTGCTATACATTAAGCGATCTTTCTTTTACCTTGAAAAAGAACATTTAATTCATAATAAAAAATATGGAGTAGATTATTAGGGACAAAAATACAACAAATGTGACGTCAGAGATGTCTCAGATTCGCGTTTTACCTTTGAAGCTTTTAGTAAAATACATTTTACTTAGGCCCAATTGCTTCATCGATAGTAATGGTAAAGGTTCGTTACTTTACCATTGTTTTGAAGAAAAGAAATGGTCATTGTCATTGTCATAAAATAGCCATTGAGACATTAAGTTATGGTAGTTTTTCTTCAAAACACGCACAATCGTAAATATTATACCGCTGGTAATGTAACTTTACTATTACTATCGATGAAGAAATTAGGCCTTAGAGTTAAGCGCATCTTAAAACAAAAGTTAAGTTCGTTTATGTGTCATATTGATGAGTGGTAATCTCAAAATACATATTATAAATCTAAGTTCGTACTTGTGTTGTAGAACATAAGTACACCTCTGACTAACCCTCCCCTCTCACCTCAACAAACCAATCTTCTATTTGCAATGTTTGAGGTCTACGCGTTATTAATGAAACCACCCTATATTTCATGTTGCGAGAAACGTTCTTAACTAGCACACGCCCAAATATTTGCCAATACAATAGATTCCATCCTGTCAGCTATTAATTCGCTTTAAATCTGTTCAATCTATTCAGGCAATGTTAATGTTAATTACTTAACTTGCAAAGATTGCAATGCGATTGGAATCGGGAATTAGACGTAGGGCATTTAAGTTTGTTAAAATGAATATTAAAGCAAAGCAAATAAGACGCGATGTAAACACTGTCAAACGCTAGTAATGAAGCTTATGCTTATGACAAAGTAATGTCATGATGTCATCAACGATAGCAATACGTAAACTATCGAGATAGGTAATTGCCCTGCGTAATTATCAAACTATTCGAACCGAAACTCGAAGCAATACACCGATTTATAAAGCCGTGAACGCTTTGATTTGAATGTGTTTTAGCCATTAAAACATTATATCTCAATGTTAGAAGAAGGCGCCCCGGGAGACATACCTACCAGCTTCTGAGTAATCAAATAATTAGTTTGAAAGAAAGTCTGGTTTCGTTAGCATTTTTATTTGTGTTTTATTAAGTTTTTAGAAAATTATTGCGCTATGTAAGGCTTTATTCTTGAACATCTCTTTTTTGTTCATACTTATATCTTTAACTAAATAGTACATGTGTAGTAATCAACTCTGAAATATCTGAACTTCATATGTTATGCGGGTGTTATGGAAAAAAGTTAGTATTTGGTGTCAGGGAGCAACGACAATCATTTATTTGTTGCGTTTGTGTAGGCTCGGATTAAGGGCTTACAAATCCTTCATGTTATTTATGGTAGGTAGAGTGCGATATAACAATACTTATATGTAGGATCGTCACGGATTTTCTAACCGAACCATCGGACATCATGTGGGCAAAATAGGCGATCGTGCAAATAGATAGACGTGATGATTAATCAAACTTTATTGCAGACTTCACAAACAGCCGTTATTGATTCTAATTTAGGTAGGTACTAGGTACACTAAACGTGACGCAGGGCAGTTCCGTGACATAGATCCTCACAGCACGACGACTCGACCGAAAGTGAGCTCCGATGAAGCGTCGCTGACCGCCACGACTCTGCCGAGCGCGCCAAAACCTTGTTTGACGTGAAACACCGCTAGAGGGCGCGCTGGCGTTCCGTTTAGTGTTGCTAGCTGCGACACGGCCATCCTGAGAGACACACGTCCTCGTGTGTTAATCTGTATCAAGAAGAAAAACCAGCACAGTTTCCGTTCGGCCAATCCTGCTTTTGACCCCAAGTATTTCCTCCCAGGAATAAAACATTCGGTATTGTCATATTAACTTTTCAAATGTAACTTAATGTCATAAAGAGTCAAATCAGACAGCCTTAGAAGTTTTTACAGAAGCTAAACCACCAAGTCCAAGCACCATTGAGATTCATTAAGATTAAAAACCACATTAAAACCATCCATTTTTAAGCACCAGGTTGCACATCCGCGATCACCAGCTATCACAATAGCTCAAACACAATCATCAGTAACCATTCTTCCCCACGGAAAGCCACAGTCTACCTTTGATTCTATGATCTTCGCTACAAGGCAAGATCCGACTGTACCACCCAGAACTGCCGCCCACCGCCTACCCACGGACTACTCATATAGAGCAGACACCGATTTCTACTAGGCTACGGCTACGACATTCTGGTACAGTCTCCGATCCATCGAATCGTGAACCTGTGCATCAACTAGATTTAGCATCATCATTTATCTCATTACCACCAACACAATCTCAATCGGTACTTGGCCTTCTGGCATTTCCCTAACACAAGCCTGTAGTAAAAAGATGGAGGCAGATATTTTATCTTTGAAGTCACATAACTTCGAAAAGGACGTCTTTGTATCGTCGTACGGCTAAGGTCCACTAATCATTAGATTGTTGAGTTGCAGATTACTGCAACTCGCCAGTATTTACACTAGGGATAGGTAAAACCGTTATTAAAAAGCCATAGTATTGTTTTAAATATTCACGAACACATTTAACAAATCCGCAATCGATATTACCAAAATTATTCGCAGTCGCACACTAATCCGTCAATTCACTCGAGTTTACAAAATTTCTCTTAAACGTAGGAAGGTACTCGTGAATTCGTCCGCAGTCACGCAAACATAACGACAGCAAACCCGTTCTTTAACATATCACGACCATTTAAAATTTTACTACGCGAATTACGTAACAAAGCATCGGGTAAAACGTGGAACATATTCTCGATCGCCAAATTAATTATTTCTACCTGACACAGACCTACTATTCACATTTTTACCACCAATAGCAACTAAAGAAATTACCCAATTAAAAAGTTTGCCTTGAAATTTACTATCTACGCTTTCTTTAAAACGAACATTGGACACTAGAATCAAAAAGGACAATGCTCACCAAATGATTTAATGATTCGGACGGGGATGCCATCTCACACACGTTGACTCGTTTCTCCGCCGAGGCCCGCAGTGCGAACCCGCCGGCGCCGCAGCGGCTGGCGATGTAGCCGCGTGCGCCACAAGTGCTGCCGCCGAGTTTCTGGTTTTGATGGACGCTCGTTGTAGTCGGCGTTGGTTTCCCTGCTTCGTTTTTTCTCGAAAGGAATGCTGCTTGCTGATGTCCGAGTTTGTCACACCCATGGCACTTGATTTGCGAAGTCGATGAAAACTTCGGTCGTTGACAGAACTGCCCGCGTATTACCTGAAAAGACATACAGCATCGCACAGTAAACAGGTTTTCGCTCGGTCTTTCCTGACCTAAATAGCACAATTGTTAAATCTTAAGGTGGCATTAGTTTACACATCGGATACATCAACGTTCATCACAAAGACATTAGTCTCAGTCTAGTTTTTTGCCACAACAAAAGAAAGGGTACCTATCACTAAAAAAAGCACTCACAGTCGCACCAACGACTTGACTTGACTCACTAAACAGCGTCGCTACAACGCATTGAGGCTCACAGTATCGCTACAACGACTAAACGACTAATCCCGACTGACGACATTACACCAAAATTTAGTCAATCGTTAGGTTCCAATAGTGGTCAATGTCCTTTTCTACTTCACTATTCGCTATCTACACCGTTAGTAAACAATGTTAAAATATCAGGTAGTAAATAAAGGCTTTAAATTATGAGAGATATCGGCATCATTGAAACTGATATCAATACTGTGATTTGCAATGCATTACAAGAACTTTTAAAAATCTTAACTTACTTGATGACATATTAACGACTAGACCGGGAGCCAAAGGACGACCTTTTTTTTTGCTAAGCAGACAGTAATAAATAAGGCAAAACGTTCAAAATAATTTCAAAACGTATGCTATCAACTTTACCGGTTAACATAAATTGCAAATTGGAATCAATGAAATTTCGTGAAATCTAGTTGCAATTGACGCTTCAACTAACCAATGAACTTTCAGTCACCAAGTAACAATAAAATGAAAACTGCTCACCAGATATAACATAAAGATCCAGCAGTGCGTTGACGACACACACATCGACGCGCTTCTGCCTGGCTGGTTCCACGACAAGTGCTGCAGGCTCGCTTCTTTCCCGCTCCGCTCCGGACAACTGGACTTGGTCCGCAACCGTAGAAGTAGACGACTAGGTCAGATTTTCAGGCAGGCTGCAACACTGGGTCGAGTTAGGTATCGTCTGGTGAAATCACTTCACTTAAAGCTTCTTGTTTCTTCTTTAGCTATTCACTGCTGACGCACTTGACAAAAAATGCTCCTTGAAAGAGGGTCCATGTCATTCCAGAAAATGCAACGGAATACAATCACGATTATTCTCCATTGTACGCGAGTTCGATACACACTTGGCCGGTACTTTCGTCACTCGCGTCGCTTTCGGTTGTACGCGTTTGATTTTCGCACTGTCCCTTGATGTATCCACTTTCTTTTCTCGTGGTGCGTTACGGCGAATCCCGCTTCTGATGTAGGATCGTTACGGATTTCTAAGTACCGAACCATCGGACATCATGTGGGCAAAATAGGCGATCGTGCAAATAGATAGACGTGATGATTAATCAAACTTTATTGCAGACTTCACAAACAGCCGTTATTGATTCTAATTTAGGTAGGTACTAGGTACACTAAACGTGACGCAGGCCAGTTCCGTGACATAGATCCTCACAGCACGACGACTCGACCGAAAGTGAGCTCCGATGAAGCGTCGCTGACCGCCACGACTCTGCCGAGCGCGCCAAAACCTTGTTTGACGTGAAACACCGCTAGAGGGCGCGCTGGCGTTCCGTTTAGTGTTTCTAGCTGCGACATATATATTAGCTTTTTAGGCCACGTTGTTGTACTGTATAAAATTTGATTGTTATTTGAAGTAAAAATAATAGAATCAAAACATACCACCATTGTCTCTCAGAATGAAATTTATAATTTTAAAATCACGCAAAGCCGTAAAACAACTTTCACACCACATAAAAGTTATTTCACGTGCTCTAACGTAATGGTTATGAGGCATGTTTTAAGCGCCGCGTAGCACACTTAACTGAGGCGGTACCTATCACGAGCGTTTTAAGGGTTGTTCATTCTAGTTATCCTACATAGTACTACACACAGACATTGGCCGGTGTTCGAAAGCAGTGGTAGACTATCCTATCTATCCTGCACTATGTCACTTCACTACGTACAACTCTGACAACAAGAGGCGACATCCCTTCTGTCGTAACGGCCGCGGGTGCTGCGTGCTTATGTTAACTAAGTTTTTGTTATTATTTATCGTAAACTACACTCAGTATTTTTGACTAGTTAGTGATTCATTAAGATTTTTCTGGGATTAATCTTGATAGGGTCCAAATTTTGCATACGATTGTAAATTAATAAATGAATATAAACATATAATAAAATTGATAAATAAGATACATGCAAAATATTTCTTAGCATTTAGTTAAAATTTTTGTTGCAAGTGCCTCGAGCACGTTCCATGGTTGAAGTAATAAAAATCATTGTAGAAAAAATGCTATTTCGATTACTAATCGAGTATTAAAACGGTTTAAAACTTCAAACGAAATAAGATTATTTCTTTTTGGCCGCGACATGAATACGAATGCAACTAAAAGCCGATGATGTTGTATTCAAAGCAGCATATTTTTAGAGACTTGCATATTAGACCAATACTTTTTAACCAAAATAATTCTGAGCCACATTAGCTTCATTTTTACTTAAAAAAAAGAGGTTATCAATTCGACCTGTACGTATGTGATATCGTTAGAATTGGATAAAATTAGAGTATGTTGATCTACCTATACCTACATAAATAAAGGCTTCCAAACACGTGTGCAAAATTTCGTAACTGTATGTATGTTTGTCACAGGATTTCTTGAAAACGAGAAGTCATAGCGGGATGATTCTTAATCAAAATCGGTTCAGTAGTTTTTGTGATATGAATAAATAACTAAAAATTATGAAATAAAAAAATAATTGAAAAATTAAGCTGCCTTCAAAAAATTAACTAAAAAGCTTTAAATGCGGTATTTCAAGCTTTTTAGTTAGTTTTTTGAAGGCGGTTTAATTTTATAAACTATTTTTTTTTAAATAAATCAATATCGAATACTTAGATTAAGTTAATTTTGTGTTGATGTTGCTAATATTTTGCGGATATCCATGCTGCTGAGCTGTATTAGGCGTACCTACGTGTGTGGGTATCGAACGCTCAATATATTTTTTTACCAGACAAATCACACTCTAATCGATTTTCAAGTTGCATTGCGACATAGGCCACATCACACATGCCTCACCACGGCTGGCGGGTGACGAGGGTCGGCGATGAGTGACGGCCTCCACTGGAGCGGCGATTTTATTTTAATGGCCACTTTGCACTTACTAGACCTATAATAAATTCTAGGCTTATTGTGATATGTTTGCTCTATTCATGAATGGTTAATATCTATTTTATCTGGGACTAGCGGGCCTTGCGACTTCTCCCACGTGTTTTGATTTTACTCCGCTTCCGTCGCCACATAGGCACAAAATTTAAGGCTTAGATATTCCATTTTTACGATGTTTCGATTGAGTTTAAACATGGAAACACTAATTATTTAAATCTCGAATCTATATATGTTATAGAAAAAGATTACTAGAAAGCTGGATTGTGGTTGGTAACACGATTGTAATTACTTTGCTCGATAATAATTGTCTCAGAAGTGGGCCCCTTTTTTTTCGTATTTTCTATGTAGTTTTCAAATTATTGGACTTATATTTATGAAAATTACATATTTTAGTAGGTAATTCCATTCTACACATATACATGTTAAAATGATTTCAAAATGTTTGTTATTTAGATCAGAATAACGAAATATCTAAAAACACTTTATTTGACCTATTTCGACTTTTTTGATCTTGATTTGCTCAAGCTACACAGATGTGAGGAACAGGGGATTATAAGAATATACATTTTGACCACATAAGTGAGATCTCAGCTATGAATCAAATGTTTTTTTTTTAGTTTTTATCGGTGTTATGTTCAGGCAAAGAAAGGTCCATTTTTTTCATTAGTCTGTATTCTTTCTTACAAGCAGCAAATTCTTCCAATTGTCTTTTTAAGATTACTTTAGACACCAAAGATGTTTAGGGCGTCCAATCGTTTTTTTCCAGTTTTATTAACATTTTCATTCATAAAACACTGATTTAGTGATTCTCACACTTGTGACGATGGTGATTCGCGCAACGACTTTGACGCAACAGTTGATCGTCGTGTCATCTCTGTTCTATACATGCAAGCAGAAATAGCGCTATCTTTTTATTCAAATGACAAGCACGAGACACCATTTCCTCATTCCCCTTGACGCCACTGCGAACGCTGGACCTATGTCAATTTTTGCAATTTTAATTTGCGTACTTAATTACGTAAAACACCTAAGAACTAATAATAGCTAATTTCGCCGCGCCGCGTCACGCTCAGTTGGATCAGCACCAGTCATATACTAATCAAAGGTCGCGAGTTCAAATCGGGGGTATCATGAATATTTTTCTACATAGTCACAATATCTTTTTAAAAAACGAAATAAGTATTTATTTTAATTTTTGGACATTTTAACATTTAAAATTAAAAAAAATAAAAATAAAAACTAATTAAATTTTTAGTTTTTTTTTAAAGTAGCAAATCCTATTAAAAAAACTACATAACAATGAAAATAAATTTCAAAAAGAAAATTAGTATCAAAAACATCATCACCATGCGGATAAATCTCCTCAATGCCATGAGGATGGAACCCCCAACCTCTACGTGTTAAGCAAAATAAAAAGAGATAGGCTGTAGCGACATATATAATTGTTGTGAATAAATTAACTATATTTTTGTACCAATCGTAGAGATGAATCCGTTTCTATAGTAACAATATAAACAAAAAGCATAAAACACTCATGTCAAATTATTGTAGTTTTGAACATTTTCTCTATTTGGAAAAATCAGAGCTAAACCATAACTGTAGGTTTAGCAGTAATCTCAAATGCTAAAGCTGTGCCCTGGTGACTCTAGTATATTGGAGACGAGAAAATATTATATGAATTTGAGGGAGGGAGAAAATTATTAGGTGATAGGTCTATATTAATTTTATTTATTTATTTACATCTAGACTCCTGTGACAAAATACAAACATTGGAGGTTAAATTAAGGTCGGTCTAGCTCTCTTCGTGTATGGAACTCAGGTTTCCATGTTATTTACGTACGTACGTACACATTTTCTGAATCGTGTAGTAATAATGCATTGACTATCTATGTCTTATTTGGTGACATGGACTTGAGCGACGAACATGGAGATTACTCAGTATAATCCAATTATATTTACATTCAGAAATGTCAAATCTGAATAATTTTTTCAATTTTGTTCTGTCGAAAATGTGTGGAGACTGTCTTAATTTTATTTTTATAACCGTTCCTCAAATTGCTGTTACTGAATATTCAAAACAACTTTGGTATTTGTGACACATAATAATTCTATTAATCTTGTAGTTAGCGCCAAATGGCGCTTCGGGGTCACGAAGGGTTCCGTACCATTATCTATGAAAATGGCATAAACATCATATCTGTTGTCAGGGAGTCCCATACAAAAGATATGAAGTCCTAATAATGGGGCAGCCCCTCATTATTATCATTATTAGAGTAGATAAGTTGTATGAGAGCAACCTGAAAAAAAAACTGTTTTTTAAGTTTTTGTTTTTTCAACGGCAACATGAATACATCCTTTCTGAAAATTTCAACTGTCTTACTATCACGATTCATGAGATAAACCCTGGTGTTGCCCTTTCGGTGCAGGAACTCATGCTCATCATAATTCATACCTTGTAGGGAGGTGTCTCAAAAATATTTTAAAATACATATTTTAGGCGGTGTGATTAGGATAATAAAGAAACCCATGCCAAATTACAGTTTTATAGTAAAAAAGGTCTATAAGCTAGACTACAAAAAGTCAAACATGGCACAACCATATATGGTTTATCAAAGTAATTGTGTGGGTGCGGTGCTCTAATTAACAAACCTAGACAGTTGAAATATGGCATCTAGCTAGGTAATAATGTGTAAGCGAAGGAAAAAATCTGAAAACAAAAGAAAGTTTTCTAATTGTAGGGTCTGAAACCTTTATAATTAAGTGGATGGAAGCTTGCACAAAATATGTATTAATGATTTATGAATAAGCAAATAAATATTTCTATAAAAAGTTATGATATCCCAACAAAAACATCAATGTGAAAAATGATAGCCAAGTTCAATGCTCAGTATATTTGATAGTGAACTTCGCCGAAAAAAGTATTGCATCTAAATGAGAGATTACTATTAACTACTTTTGCCTTACTATTTTCTTACTTTCTAACACATGATAGTCAAGTCATTTTTATAGTTCAGGCTGATATTAAGCGAGTATTTTAAGCGTGGTGTGGGTGACCTCGATAGTAATTATTTTAAACCATTAATTTACTTGAACCATTTCACGGGACATCAAAAATATACGCGGGCGACGTCGCGGGAGACGACTAGTAAATAAAAAACTTTGATATTATTAAAGGATTACTGAAACGATAAAGAAACCTTTGTCTTTAATTTAGCTTTCCATATTTGTAATGTTAAACGGAAGCGTGAAACATACTGCGCAGACCCTAGATAAACTGGGAACAGGGCAAGAGAATGATGATGATGATTTGAAATGTTATGAATTTCAGTGTGTAAAAAAAAAACCATGACAAAATTCTCGTGATGGGTGAACTTTGACTTATATACCTACTGGTTTGTACGGAACCCTAAATTTGAAGTGCCATATCTGTAATGGTCTTCAGTCATCATCAATTGGAAGACTGATGGAAGATAGTAGTGAGACTATAACTGTGTCGACAAAAAGGATCTTAATATAAACCACCTAAATGTTATTACATTACATTTCCTACACCTATGGGTTGGCTGGAAGAGGTATCTTTTAGGGATAAGCCCACCTTTGTTCACATTGTGACTTCTTGTACCTATTTTCTGTACATCTTATAAGTGCAATAAAGAATATAAATATATAAATGTTATCGGATATTCTTTCTTGTTTTTATAATGGTTACAGGTTGCTGGCATAAAGTGCTGACCAGTCGTGTGAGAATGAAATGCCACTCTTTGCGTTCCTTGTTCTTTCGATAAACGTTTAGACTAAAAAGCATGTATGGTGTACTAAAGAAACCATTTTGTAAAAGTTCTTCGGGGTTCTGCTAGATGGCGTGGGTATGTTACTTACAAAAGCGCATGAAGTATCTTATTCAAGAAAATTTTGTTCCTTAAATAAACACTAGATGGCTTAATTATACACGAGATTTGTAAGACAAAGTTGACAGAAAAAGTTTTGTGCGGGGGTGCTGGTGGGGGAAGCGCCCCGCACTTTTAACAAGGGGGCGGGGCTTATGAGATAATTTGACGGAATAAGACGGCCTTAAGCCATTCCAGATATTAACGCGTTCAAACAAACTACCTACCTATATTCAGCTATATAATATTAGTATAGTACAGTGTGTACAGGCATGTGATAATAAAACTTTAAGGGCTTTATCTACAACGAATTTCATCAAAGAAAATACCTATATGGGGTATTTTTAAAATCGTAAAATTTACGGCGGTTTGAGTATTAGGGGCTCGTTTTTGCTGTTATTTTAAAGCAGAAGGTGTGGTGAAATTTTACGAATAAGGTAATTTTTGGGAAAATAAAAACAAACATCACTGCCGTATCGTGGGGTTTTCGAATTGACCCCCCATATGGGGTATTTTCCTCGATAAAATTCATTGTAGATATTGCCCTTAAAGTTTTATTATCACATGCCTGGACATACACAGTGTAGATACCTACTTAAATGCAAAAAACTTTTTGAATCCCCCTATTTCGACACGAAAACATAACAAAGAATATTGTATACCTACACATACAAATTGTATATCAGTACCAATACCTTTTATAAAACCGTTTTCCAATTTTCATTACTATATTATTGCATTTATTCCGTGTGAGTTCGTTGTTGAAAACTTACAACTTATGTATCAAGGTTTTAACCCTTCATCGACTTCTAAGAACATAAAAATGTTCAAGCCCGGACACGGAGCATTGTAAATAAATTTACTGCCGCCCTATCGATCCTCCGTTTCCACCTCGCTACAAAAAGCAATAAAAGGTAGATTAAGCCGTTTCACTTTTATATTTCGGATATCTTAATATCAGGCTGCCGTCGTAACCTTTCAACACCTCAACCTAATGTCGGGAAAGCATACAAGGCTTATTTCTTTGTGCAATGTGTATTAGAAAGACGTCAAAAATAATACCTCGCATATAAAGTAATAGCACAGTACTATAAATGAAATTATGAAAAAAGCCAGTACTTAAATTAAAATGTCGTAGTAAATTGAAGGACGGACCCACGCACCGCGCATCAATCACTACGTCGTTCTATGGACTACGCCGTAGCGCGTGTGCCGTAGCTCGTAGCTGCTACGAGAGGCTACGCGCTACGGATGAATAACAAAATGTCTCGAGGAAGGAAAAAAAGAACCGCTTCATATAATGTCACCTTGTTATACCTAAGTGAAAATATTCAAAGGGCCTATTCAGCAAAATAAATTTAAAAAAAAATTGTATATAAAGCTTTTATTTCTAAACTGTTAAATGCACAGAAAAGGTTCAACGTACGTAAAACCTATCTTTTTCAGACGACCTTTAATAATTTTATTTATAAAACTGCTAGATATGTTTTCATGAAAACGATTAATCATAATACGGAATTTTTCAAACAACCGTGTTATTTAACGTACAAAAATATCAGTACCTATTGTGACAAAGTTGGTAGACGATGTTGTTCGGGACATAACGCGGGAAACTCGTTCGGAAGCTGTGCCCGGAGTTCGTACAGTCAGACCGCACAATACGTTGAGATGGCGCGGGTAATAAATAGAGGGGTATCGCAAAACAAACGGATAGTGGTAGAGCTATGTAGATTGTTGTTTTGCCACTGTATTTTATTTTATGAGTGTTGTAAAATTTATTGTCGTATCTATACTAATATTATAAAGCTGAAGAGTTTGTTTGTTTGTTTGTTTGTTTGTTTGTTTGTTTGTTTGAACGCGCTAATCTCCGAAACTACTGGTTCGAATTGAATAATTCTTTTTGTGTTGGATAGTCCAATTATCGAGGAAGGCTATAGGCTATATAACATCACGCTACGACTAATAGGAGCAAAGATATAGTGGTAAATGTGTAAAAAACGGGAGAAAAAAGTCACTATTCCACGCGGACGAAGTCGCGGGCAAAAGCTAGTCAAAAATAATGTAAGATGTCAAAAACCGATTTGGTGTCATGAATCGATCTCAAAGTTATTACAACATGCAACATATTTGCTCCCCATGCAAGTAGCCCTTTGTTGGGTATTTCATAAAATCGCGAAAGCAGTTAACACGTTTTTGAGTTAAAGTAGTGTGACTAATACGATGGTATAAGATTCATAAAGAAGGCGTTTGTGCAGCTGCACATGTTTGTTTTCATTTGTTTATATTGCTTAGTGTACCCAGCGTCTTGAGAGACAATCGCGACAAAAAATAGCCTGAACTGAGGGAAGAGGCTTAACGACATTACGCCTAGGCCCCCGAGGATCGTATAAATACAAGTTTTATGGTACCTGCCGCTCTTTCTGTTTACTCTCTTCATATTTCTTGTACCACAGCTTAGGACCTGAAGGTCAAAAGATATAGTTGCAATAGTCATTTACACAAAAACTAGGTAAATATTTATGTAGAAGAAAATATAAGATTACTTAAATATTTGTTAAGAGCAAATATTTTAGGCACATAGTACAAGCATATGCTTCAGTATTTGCTTTCACTTGTTATAATTATAATGTGGTATGACCACATTCCATAAGGGAAAACACTAAACCTAGCTTCAAGCCTCCAAGTAAGAAAAATAAACAGACGGTGAATAAAAGGTCCTTTCCATCAGTATTCTTAATTTTAAAAATTATGGCGTAACTCATAATTTCCATGTTTATAAAGATGCAATTCACATAATCATAAAATGTCCGTCTTTATTTATATAATGTATCATTTCCATGTAAGCAATTAACATGATTGTCAGCTATTTCCCTTGTACGAAGCTAATCGTGCACACCACATGTGAACCCTTTGCAATTATGACTGTACCTTCAAAGATAAAACAACAGTTTGGAGTCGACTTAATTCGCAATTAGCACGAAGCCACTTTGTTGACTCGCGCTGTTTGCCGCGCTAATGTTTTGCTGACCCTTCCGTCCCAAACAATACCCAAATATGTTTATTAGAAAAGTCATTTGGGCAACAGGTAGACAAACAAATAACTTATCGCATGATTTTTGATTGTAGAGCTATAAAGTATAAGTTCATGTTTGCATTTAAAAGTAAGAAGTGTTGTTTGTATTAGAAGACATTATTTCTACCGCTGCAGAAACAATGTAAACTCTATTGCTCGAAGCACAAATTTGCTAACCTCATTTGAAATTCTCCAAGCAAAAGCAATGTTATTTTTCAGCGGTATATTATACAATGTTGGTGGCGTTTCTGTAAACTGTTATCAGGGCGCGCGAGCGGCGGGCTTAAAATTGCCATGGGTAGCACGTAGCCGTCCTCCGGCGAGATGCGCGAAGGCTTCAGTCACACCGTAGGTTTTTTTACACTTCATGCCGTTGTTAGACTATTTTCTACAAAATGTAGTTGCTACAGTGACAAAAAAGGGACCCATATTTTGGCAATTTATCGACCAGAAATTGGTTAGGTGATCCGTTCTCTAGTCCGTGTTTTGTGTCCTTACGGATTAACGCTAAGCGTACCGCAGCTCCTGTGGCCAAAGCCTTAGTAAGTGCTTTACAACGTCTACGCTACGCAAGGGGAGATAATGTTAATAAAAAACATACATTTTAAGTTGTTTTTTTAACACAATTTAAATTTATGGTGCTTTATCTTACTCTCCAAAATGATGTACTGAATTCACCATGAATATTGTATTTGATGGCATATTGTGGCGATTTGTATAAAAATGTAGGAAAGTATATATTAATAAATTAAATATTGTCCAATCATTAAGAATATTAAGTACGTCTTTTATTTTACACGTGTTACTTATACCATTTAGAGTCTGCTCATGAAAACAGAAACACCGTACTAAACAGGTATATGGCATACTTTCAAGTTGCTTTGTAAGGTTGTAATCAAAACAAATAGCCAATTCCCACCGCCAGTACCCACGTAATTGCAGGGCCAAGCACTAATTGGCGGCGTTAGAAATAGCAACCAACAAAACACACGAAAACAAACCACTTCAATCGAGCACATGTTTTTGCAATCATGCACAAATATTTTCGGTTCAAATGGATGAAAAATATTGTTTTTATAATGTTTTGACACTTTGCGAACTTAAGGCCAGTTAAGTTAGGCTTTTGGATAAAATTTATGTGAGTAAATATAAAAAAAAACACAGGTATGAAAACCAATTACAGAAATGCTTTAATCTTGTGTACATAATAGCTCACGTGTTATACCACTCTAAAGTGACCCAAGAGAAGAAATGGTGGTAGAGATACTCAGTAGGCCCAATTGCGTACTCGTTTCGTAATATAGAAATAAAATCGCGCCGTGCGGTCCACCAGCCATAGCGTTTGGTAAACGAGTACATTTAAAGATTTGTTATGGTTGCACATGCGACAGATCAGAAAAACGCTAACACTGAAACACCACTTGTATTCTTTGAGTGACTTGAAAGGACTAAATTGAAAAACCTTGTCAGCAATATTGACTTAGCTACCCGACCTCCACTTCATTTTAGCTTAAGGCAAAGATGTATTCAAATCCATCTCATGAAAAGTGTAATGTAGTCTAAGCTGGGGTTAGGGTTGACCTTAAATAACAGTGTTTATCTTTACCAGAGCCTTAAATATATTTCTGTGATTACTTTGCTTTACGTGCCTATTGAGATTATATTTTGAACTAATTGTGAATTTTGTTACAGGTCTTCATCTCTTTGATATATGGCAGTATCAGGAAGGAAATCTTCAATGGAACCTTCTGACCCTGGTTCCTCTGTGCCATTGCTGCACCTGCGACGTGACTTGACTGCGATGCTTCGGCTCAGCTTCACTTCGCCGTGAGAGATACGTTTAGGGTAAGTAAGTACTAGCATTAAGGCCGGTTTCGTGATCGATAGTTAACTCAACTAAACGTTAAATGTCGTAACCATCGGTTGAATTATTACGGTTGTGTGTGTTGAGAAAAAAACATTAAGTAATGGTCATGAAAATAGTTCTTCTGACATTTCGTTAAGGTATTTTTTTCTTAAAAATACGCACAACTGTTAAGATTCAATCACTGGTAACGACATCAAGAAACCGGGACTAAGAATGACGCGTGTTTCATAAAGAACTGTGTTTGCTGCCAGGATGAAACCAAATGATACTGTTTACTTATGTGTCGACTTAAAACTTTTTCTAAAAACTGTCTATCAGTAATATGAAATCTACTTAGAGATCAATAAGAAAGAAGCTATCAATCTACCGTTTTTGCAGCCATCCCCAAGCAGCTGGTCGTCAGTCAGCATGGCCGGCGGTTGAAGATCCTAAGCAGTCTAAGAGATGGAGCTTTTTACACCTGGTTCCTCTGTGCCAGCGTTGCACCTGCGACGTGACTTGCCTGCGATTCTCCTGATCAGCTTTAATCACGGGGTAAGTACTAGCACTAAGCATTAAAAAAGAGTTTTTTTGCTGCCAGGACTTAACGAAATTCAATAGCTAAATGATTGTAGCCTCAGGTGTTACTGTGTCTACTTCAATTTATCGCTGTTTTTATCTTCATCAAGTCCAAGGTGCCCGCTCCTAATGGCGGCTAATTTCCTAAAGAAACGTATTAGTACGACCATTACCTGAGTTTACGTGTTGGCGAATAAAAGCACTAATTTGTGTCTACGCTAAAAATATACTGTACTTATTAAAATGGTGTTACGAATATACATACATGGTCATTCCAATGGAAAAAACAATAGTCATATAAAATTATCACATCGTTGTCTATCTGTCTGTATAAATATTAATAATTATTAGTCCCTTTATATGTTTATGTGTCAACGTTAAGTTGTAAAAATTAAATCTTTTTGGTTTAATCTTATTTTCAATAACTGACCTATTAGGTTCATGTGCCTATCTTATTACATACTAAGAATTTCTAACTTATTCAAATTTGCAACAAAGCATATAGGATAGGCCGTAGAACCCACATAAACCGCTAAACATAAGTATAAGATACACTTAAATCCTGTCACCCTTGTGGAGAAGTCGACTTCCATTTTAAATTATGTAAAGCTTGTTATCATGATACACACAACTCGGATCAGGCTTAATCACTTATAGCGCAGTGCTAGTAACGAGCGCCGCGTCGCTACTAATTGGATGCGATCGAACACGCTGCATTAAACGTGCATCTTTACAGATAGGTAGATAGTAGAAGACCTGGGCCCCTATTTTTGAATCACTCGCGTCAAGATGGCGTGTGATATTCAATGTTTAAAGTCGAATTTTGGAATGAAAACCAGTTGTTATCTACACAAAAAGGATTTGAAAAATCATTGCTCAATTTTTGAATACTCACGTCTATACTTCGCGTGGTTTTCGTTGATTTTTTATTGGTTTCGAATGAAAAACACACGCCATAGCCAAGCGACTGATTAAAAAATAGGGGCCCTGGCTGGATAGTAAGGTAAATGTCTATTATAACTACTTTCTTACTCCTCCTTTCTTGCTCTCATATTTGAAGTGGGATCAAACCTGGGATGCCGGCCATTGTTTTAAACTTGGAGCATTTTTGGCTAACTTATGTATAAATATTTTAATTAAAAGCATTCGGATTCTAATCGAATTAAAGTAAGAGAGACTAACACTAAGAAATATGCAAAAATAAAAATCATAACACAAAAAACGAACCAATAGTTGCTTACAGGTGTGGTTACCTTTTGTCTAATAAAATAGGTAACTGAGCTTAAAAGTTTTAATAGACATTGAGAATACGCTGTAGAACACTTAATTTATGTCCATTGATTCTATGATCCGTGCCTTTGTTACATTAGGTAAACTTATGCTTATTAATTTATATTATGCTTATTAGTTACATTACTTATGCTTATTAGTCGCATTCTTTTTTTTACATTAAGTAAGTACTTACTTCGAATTTAGCTGCTAACCTCGGTAGATGAATGGAAATTAATTATGACTCATCTTTATAAAATTCTTACATTGCTATTATGAGATGATATTTTTTAAATATAATAACGTTCTCAAGACACTACGTATTTTAAAGTTTCTACCAACCTCTTCAATTTGAAATTTAAAATGTGTTCCCGGCGCGTCGCAAATCCCGGGCGAGACGCGGTGGAAGACTTGCAATAATGTTTTTGCCGGAACGGTTTCAGAGATATTGCTCTTTGGCGATATTTCTTGAGGCTAGTGGAGAAGAGATTGTTTTAAAGTTTACTCCTAAAAGTGCTTCAGAACTAAGTATTTTTTCGATTTAGGCCTAGGAAAAATTTTTGACTACGATAACTAATGTCGGTATACCTACTTGAAAATCGCAGTTTTATACACAAAAAATACAATCATTTGCGTCTTTGCTCAACCGTTTTAAAAGATTTATTTAAAACTTCCGAGTTCTTTTCGGTTCTGTTCATTTGATCAAAATTTAGTTTTGAATCATCGATAAAATCGTGCTTATTAAAATACTTTGAACATTTTGAAGCGTGAAACACAAACATCCGCAGACCTACTACCTAACTCAATCGCTTAAGATTTGTAATCGCTCGTCTTCGCTATGCACTCATATTGCCGTATTTTAAGAGCTCGATATATTAATTGACGGTGCTTTCTAATAAATCTAGCGTTAGCACTTGTCACATTACTTTTGTAGAGCCACAGAAAAGCTGTCGATGCGTCCACCGACTTTACTGAAAAAATGCTATCCGCGTTGAGTTGCGATCGTATCGCTTTCTCTTTTAAGTTATGTAATAACCTGGTCGAACATCGCATGCGTTGAATGAAGATGCGTTATAAAATGCTGTATTTATAATAAAATATTATGCGCAGATGAAAGAGACGCCGGTTGCGTACGCGCTGTGAAGATTCTTCTGAATTTTAGGATACCTGCATCAGATGAAATTTTTGAATTTTATTTTAATCTTTGCATGATTTTATGCAACGATCATTATAACGTTCAATGTAACATGTTGATAAATAATATATTTGTAAAACAAACGTTCCGAAACGAAATAAATCTAAATTTTACCAGGTTTCCAGCATTGCGTAGTGCAATCTGCAATCTCTGCTATTTTCCTTTTGGTACAGTTTTGTAACTGAGGCTCATTCAGAAAGCCTTCAAATGCCAACTTGGAGTGGGTAACAACGCCATTAGTGGAATTCCTTTAACACCGCATTCGTTGGCCCATTTACACGAGGCCAGTAGCACTGGCGCCAGCAATTAAGAAACCGTTCTATTCTATTGGACTGGCTCCGTCCACTGGCTTGGGCCAGTCCAATGCACTGGCCTGGCTCTATTTTCACGAAGCCAATACTGGCCTGGCTTATTGGACTGTCTCGTCTACTGGCCTCGTGTAAATGGGCCAACCATCGCTGAATACCTACTCCTTTAGACTTCAGGACTTAAAGCATTCGGGCTCCGTAGCCCAATGCTAAGTACTCACTGTCAAACAGTGAGGCAGTGCATCAACATGCATGCTTTATGAAGCCAAATTAATTAAAAGCATACTTTCAATTAAAATAGCAGCTTGCTTGAGAGTCACTATTTGTAAATTAGTTGCTGAAGAGGCGCTGAATCACTTGACGAATTATGGTACTACTTGACAGGCGTTTCAGTGTTTCAGTTGAATGACTTATTACGCCGATGACGTAGCACTGTGAAATATTTGTTAAGTAGAGATATAAAAAAAAAACATGATTTAGGGCCTTTTAATATCAACAAATTTCACTGGCAGATAAGTAGCACTACCAAAGCCTTATTTCGCTTTTAGCGATAAGACCGCCTTAGTTGTTTGAGCTTATAAACTGTAATTTACTATGTGTTGTGCAATCAAAAGTTATATTATAACAGTAAAATAAGTATCAGTTACAGCTATTAGTAGTGCTGCGTTCCTTCATTTGTTTTTTCTAAATATTATATTTCCATATTATAAAACGCAGTATGATTGGTATGGATTTGATGGCCCTTCTTAGCTTTTCCTCTGTTCTGTGATACCTACGGGTCATCGATCTTTGAGTTGACAGCTCAGTAGATGGGACAAATAGGTACGTCTACCGTGGCCCTGTATCATGTATCTCTACGAGCCAATGTGTCGTGCAATATGTAATAACGCGGTGTTTGTTCGGGCCCTGCAGGTAATGTAGCATTGTCAGCACAATAACATGCTGTCTTGCTCATCTTGTCACAACCAAAATGGAACAGCTACCTCTTCAGTCTAAGTTTACTAAACAGGAGCACTAGCCAAAGGCTATTACGTAGTACACGTCGTCGTCAAACTGCCCACCCTGTGAAGAATTGTAGATCCTTAAAAGTATTAAAGTATACAGGTCGTATTTTCAGGTTAGAAATATTTTTGGAACAAATCTGCGCCTGATACAAATAACACAATTAAGTTCTAAGTAAGGATTCAACCATACACGAAGGTAATAGCACGCAGTAATAGTCTGTGTCAATTTTTATTGGATCAATTATTTAAAATGCTCACAATTGATAGGTTTTTTTGTATTAATAGTCATTGTAGTGCTAATTAAGAATGAATATAAACTACTCGTTCAGTATAAATACATATATTTTGACTAAAAAAAACCATGCTAAGTAGAAAATATTCGGAAATGAAAAGTTAATTAACATTTATCCTTTTCAAGTTCCAATTGTGCTGACTGATCTATTTGATCTGTGTGGTATCTAATCTGATGTTAGCTGAATAATGAATGCCACCTTATTACGTCGGCCAGCATCGGCTAATTAGAGAGATATCCTCCATAAAGGGTGAGACTGAACACATCACCGTCTCCCCACACTCATTGTGCCATAAACAAAAGGTATACAAGGCTTCATTGTCTGCAGTAGCAATCTTTATGCGGTAAAGGTATGGTGAAGGATTTATTTTTGTCACCTGTTGCATCAAAGTATATGCTCTATACTTATTATGGCTTTATACTAATTAATTCAAATAGGCATAGGAAGCAAAACATTTCAGTTTAGTAAAAAAGGTATCTGATTTTGGTATTTGAGTTTCTTTCCCAGTTGCGAGTACACTACAACCTTTGAAGAAAAATACAGATCGTTCATTTAAATCTTGTTATCGTTGGCTACTTATTCTTTTAAAAATTGCAGTGACCTTTCAAACAAACCGTTCCTCTTTATTAAGGTATTCAAACTTCATCGTCGATTGGAATCGCTCCAACATAATTAAAACCCATAATTAGAAATGGCGTTTTTTCTTTCTTCAGCGGGTACATCGAGGAGTTTTGCTACATAAAACACCTTTCTTCTTCAGTGTATTACAAAGTAATGTTCTAAACCGTTAATTTTCCCAATAATTTTGTTTTCCGCTAATTAGATTTCGTGGAAAATTCACGCATGTGGATAAACAATATTGTAATTAGCGGTATTGGATATTTTAATCAATAATCGAAATAGATCGACGCTTCTTTTTGAACAATACTTATGTACTCAGATTTTTTTTTATTACTGCCATCTAGTATAATTTCTAAATAAAAATAACTACCTAGATATATATATGCAATTAACTACAAATGCCTATATGATTATACAAAATTGTAACGATGAGGTATTTAAATTACTTAAAATTAACCAATTTTGTTTAATATTGAACGAGATTTATCAAGTGCACACCACATATTATGATAGTTAGTAAGGAGGTAGGTACTAGTGAAAGTTTCTTATGTTTGGGCTAGCATTTTTGAAAAAAATACATAAATGTCAACGTCATATTGTAAAAACCGTGTGATTCAATTTAACGGTTTTAATACTAATCTAACATACTGAGCATAACCTACGTTATCGTTCCCTACAAACTTAACCATATCTTACGGCGCGTACTAGTTGCGATACCAAAACGGTAATTGATTTCCTCGGAGCCGGCTCCAGCTGACCATAGATTGAAAACAATGGTGATAAAGATGTTATAACCGCACCATCAGTCACCTCGCAAGCGGCGTTTCGCCAGTCCGCCATCGCCCGCCGACCGCGCTGCCCGCGTCGCGACGCTCAGTGAGTTATACGCTGCAAAACTAGTGTGTGAAAATTGAAAACTCAACATTAGTGATTAATCGACATTTATTCTGCTAGGAAACTGTGTAAGGTGAGTTTTTCAATTGTTTGAACATGGTTTATTTGGCTTTCAAAAGTTGGCGGATGTTTTCTTGTAATTACTTCGTGAACTCAAGAAAGTACTTCTAACAATGTTTGTAAGAAAACTCGATGGAAAATTAATTATTACGGTATGCGTGGGTAGTCAATGATCTCTCAAAAGTTGGCAAAAAAGTTTGGAACACGATTTCGTGTGTTTTGGCTTTGTGGACTGAACTAATAAAAGGCAAATCAACAGAAATATTGTGTAAAAAGAAAAAAAACATTGTTATATTTAAAGTACGACCTAATGCTACTAAAGAGCCCACTTTTTTAAAGTCAATTCGGGTATTTATTGAGAAAAAATATGATATCGTCAGACGCATGAAATATTGATTACTATAATTTAGGTATTGACATAAATCAAAAAGGTTTTTATGGTTAGTTGTTATATAGGACATTTTAAATGTTTGTGTCCTGGACACACCCATACCTAACATTTATTTCCTGTCATGATTTTAGGTTTTGTGTGTTGAAGGAAGTGTTATGTGAAGCTAATTATTAATTAAGGATATTAAGGGAGAAGCCGGATCTTCTAAAATACATAATTTAATGCTGACGGTTAGCCCAGATTTCAGGATGAAAATCCATTTCACTAATAAATTGAGACGTCCCGTAAACACGATTATTTAATTAATTCTTTATTCGGCTAGGAAATTAAATACACACATTCCCTGCGTATAAGTAAAAAAGTGTACATTTGTAGATTTCCCGGAGGCCCGCCCGCTTGATCCAGGTTTTAATGAAATAAACCATTAGGTTAAGTACACTATCCCTTTTTTAAATAGACAAGAATTAATCTTTTTGGTTATTGAATTTTGTACTCTGAGAAGTTAAACTTAAATCGTGTGGTAATTACTACCACTTTTTACTTAACGCGTGAATAAATTACCGTAGCTTGAATGCACCACTCTATTTTATTAACTTTAGTAAATTTTAACCAGCTGATAATGTTATGGTTAAAATTTTCTTTGGTCTAGTAAAAATCTGTAGGTACTCGTGCTGACAAAAACCCCTTATGAATGTTTAAAAAATTCTACACAATTAGGTACACTAATAGTTATACTATGGTTAAAGTAAGATGGTGTAATTGAGCCTTTTATCACATTTACATACCTTATCATACTATTTGACCATCTAATAATAATTTAATACTACAGTTATAAATAAATGGTATCGCACCTTTGACGGACTTTTATGTGTTGCGATTATGGGGTTTTTATGCTTGCTTTAGGGTAAAAATAACAGTTTACGATTCTGAGACGCAAACAAAACATTTTCATATTGTTTTTATGTGAATTTATGCTATTATTGATTTTGCACTTATACCCTACAATTCGAAAAGTTATTTTCTAATGATACCCTTATTTAGTACCGGATACTTACACCAGATGGAGTTTATTCAAATTAATCATGGGAACATAATCAATGGTGGTGTACGAGTAATTCTGTGATCGTTCAGCAAAAAGCTCTCGGGTACGAATGAGGTGGAGTATTATTTTATCGGAGCACAAAACCAACTGGCGAGTAATTGATAGCATTCCCGCAGAGACCAGGGTTCGATTGCCATTCCTAACTTACTGATTGGCTCAGGTTGGAATGCGCCGTTGGGACTTACTTATTTCTAGAACTCCTGAGAGACCATGACTAGCAAGACTTTTTCTTCCATGTTGACCTACGTTGTAAATATCTTTATCGTAAATATATTTATCTTTATAGAATATCCCATGAGTGCATTTATGATTTTTATCAGATAATATTCTTATTGATATAAAAAATTATGTTCAATTCGAAAGCTAAGCACGATGCTGTAATTTTGAATAAAATATATTTTAACGTAAAGAAGAGACGAGAAACATGTTGTTCAAATCGCTCTAAACCTGCCTGAACAAAAGAAAGGCAGAGGCCGCCCACCTCTGACCTGGTGGTCTAAGATTAAGAGAGACCTCGAGGAAGCCTAAATGCCAGATAAGACAACCCAGGATAGAATATCCTGGCGTAGATGTGTGAGGAGACCCGACACTAGATGATGGGAATAGGGAAGGAAGAAGAAGAAGAATGTATTTTAACATTCCAATATTTTTTTATAATTATGATAGTAGGTCTACTTATTTATAAATATCCTAGAATAAAATGCCATGTTAGAACCTAAATCACCAACGATTTCATTAACTTAATGCTTGCTTCAAACATCGAAGCGAATCCCGGAGATGGAAAACAGTTGAAATGGAGATCGAGTTGGGCTTAGTATAGACTACAAATGTAACTTGCCGCAAAGCAACAGAACGCAAAACTTGAGCAACAATACACAATCCTAGCCCGAGTAGTTATTTTATGGGTACACTTACTTTGTCTTCTATTGCGTGTCCACGGTAAGATGACTTGCGCGAAAAAGTCCTAGATTTCTTTTTGTGCGATGTCACATTGGGCTATTTTTAATAAATTGAATAATCACAGACCACAGTTATTTCACAGACCACAGTTATTTCCAATAATATTAAGTGAAGCAATTTTTTGTTTCGAAATATCGAATTAATTTCAATAAAGAGGGAGCTCTTGTCAAATTGTGTACTTACCGCTTGATATTCCTTTTAAGTGCACGGTTGGGCTGACTTCACGAAGCCGGATAAATCATTTTGCAAATACTATTGACAAACGAATACAAAAAAGACCTTACTAAGCTCAGGCTTAGGTTCATCAATCAGCTGATCGGAGGGTGACGGAGGGAAGTAGCTATAAGTGTTAATCAAAACAACATTACTGGTATAGGCTTCCCGGTAACCATGTATGAATACTCGGTATAACCGAAAAAAATTGACTTAATGTCAACTTTTAACGTTTTCATAATTTATTTTAGATAGAGCTGAATCTTCTGAAACTCTTTCTTACTTATCTCTGATTTTCAAATAAATTTATCAGTATCATTTACAAATTGGAAGTTGAACGTCAACGTCCAATCGTATCGTATCCATAGGTATTGATTATTGGATATCAAGAAGATATACGTGAGTAACATAAATATTTTTAAAACTAGGGTAGCACGTCAAGTCCACTTATACTTCAGACGGGCCAGCTCAATCCTCCATTTAGTTAGGCCATTAGTAATTCCTATCGCGGCCTCAATCACATATTGAGCTATTTGAGCTACATTTCGAATGCATTTAGATTTGAGTCGGGCAACACTCGAGTTGGTTGGTAAATACAGGAGAGGGATTAGGTGAGAGAATAGCACCACGAATCAGGTCGTAGGAAATGGAGGAATGTTCTAGGAACTACGTCTAGCAGTGGTCATCTCGAGGTTGATTGTGATCATAAGTTGACAGTCAACTTGATAACTTAACAAACAATTCAAAGTTTAGTGTCTAGAGAAAAGATATGAGGTTGAATTTCATGCCTACATTCATAAACGTCTGTGAATATTTGGGTAAAAAACCGGCCAAGCGTGAGTCGGGCCCGCGCACTGAGGGTTCCGTACCACCCTTAACTGAATTCAGGGTCCACTTACTTCCACTTTGAAAATATCACAATATTTTTACACAGCAAAAATAACTTTGTTTTTCATAGTGATTGTATAAAAAACAAAGTTATTTTGCGGTTGATAAAAATGTGCTATATCTCAAAAACTACAACTTCGATCTCGTTCAAACCAATTTTCGTTTAAAGTATTTGTTAAGATCTACATCATGTATTTTTTTTCAAAATTTTCATTTTCTTAATTCAAAAGTTAGATGGGGGGGCATTTCACAACTTAGACTTTCATAAAAAATGGTTTTAGAAACCTCAATGTCATTTTGAAAGACCTATCCATAAATACTCCACACGTATAGGTTTGAGTAAAAAAAATTTTTGGGTTTTAGTTTCATGTATGGGAGCCCCCCCTTTAATATCATTTTTTTTGTACCTGAATCGGAAAGCGGTAAACAAGATACCTACCTAAGTGTGATGCTAATAGTTTCAGAATAAAGTGGCTGTGACATACGGACGGACAGACAGACAGACAGACTTGACGAAACTATAAGGGTTCCGTTTTTGCCATTCGGCTACGGAACCCTAAAAAGGCATGCAATGGCATGTCGAAACGAACTAGACTCTTAAAACAAAGACTAAAAAAGGGTAGGGACATCACTTACAACTCGAGAACGAGTGGATTTTTACCTTGTTAGATTTGTCGGGAAAAATAAAGTTCGCCGGAACTGCTTGTATTAAATAAAATAAAAAATAACCATTAAAAAGATCGTCTAACATTGTTTGAACCTCGTTTATTAAACGCAGTATAATGGCAATCATTATTAAGAAAGTATAATGATCAAGTAATTAATTTATCGAAGGTCAATGATTGCAGGATCTTAATAATCAAGATTACGATGGTTAAAAGTTTCCACTTGGTACTCTCCGCCGCTTGCAAGAAGCGTTCATTAGGTATACGTCACTTTAAATTGATGGTCACATTTAACTCTTAATGTGACTTTAGAAACTAATGATCACTTCTTGCAAGTGGTGGTCGATCACTTCATCATCATCATTATCAGCCAAAGGACGTCCACTGCTGAACATAGGCCTGCCCCACGGCTTTCCACAGCGACCTATTATCACTAGCGGTCTGCATCTAGTTTGATCCTGCGATCCTTACAAGGTCGTCTGTCCATCTTGTCGTTGGACGTCCTACGCTGCGTCTTTGGTCAAAGGGTCGCCAATGTAGAACTTTTCTGTCCTTTTCTGCCTTTTCTGTCAATCACTTATTCCCAAATAATAAAATTAACGAGTAGGTACAGGTTAATCTGTTTCATCGGTTCTCCTCTTCATCGACCTGAGTTTGAAGGCTAATTAAAAACCGCTTCAAACGATAACCCCATGAATTATTTGGGAAACAATCGAGAGCTTATAATCCCGATATTATTTTGCGGTGATAGCTTCCGGGGGATAGGGCGCTCACACTGTTTGATTTACCACATTATGAACTTATTTTGAGAATACATTCTGAAGATCATATTGTGTAAGATTAAGACTAAGGTATCGGACATAGCCTTGAAAATCAGTACAGGTTCATTTAACAATGGGCAATATGCATATGAGCGTGAAAAACTGATGGCCATTGGGGCAGGTAAGTTAAAAATTGGAGTCTTTGACCAAAGTCACAGCATATAACGTCGGCCGAAAAGATGGACAGGCAGACTTTTAAAGATCACAGCATCACACTGGATGCAGACCGCTCGCAACCGGTCACTGGGACAAACCGTGGGGCCTATGTTTAGCGGTGGACGTCCTTGTAGGATGAAATATTTGATAAGAATCAAGTATTTATTTCTCTATTGACTATTTTAATACGTTGTCTAAGTTTATTTAAATAACATCAAAATGAATATGTGTGTACCTCCGTTATTTTTGTTTTATTTTTATCATTGTATTATTTCCTTAATAAATCCTTTAACATACCTGCCTCTGTGCTTAATAAAGTTAGTGGATAAAGTTCTTAAGGTAAAAACTAAAAAATATGCATAGAAATTTTTTGAGCCTGAAATTACCGCTAACGAAGTCATAGGTAAAATGTTTTTCAGATATAATTTCAATGTGTCCATGAATAATTGCACAATGTTCATTATTATTCTCTAACTTGTTTTAATAACATCATTATTTTCAGCCAAAGAATTTGAATACAAATCAAAACGTTTCTTTTCCTCAATAAAATTAGCTTTGTTACTTTGCAAACAAAATACGTCGTAGTGACTTGGATTAAGAAATATAATATGATAACACTTTATGTCCTCAATAATCTGTTGTCTCTTATTATACATATTTCTTCTCGAATAAGGTATGAATTTGATTATTACTATTATTTTTCGAAATCGATTAGTGTGCCGAGGCTATAAAAACAGTTTTAAATGTAAACTTCACAGTACCCACCAAGTGCTCTTGTTATGACTAAAGGTGTAAGCAGATGATTTAAAAAGAATTCATGAGAGCTGAGTATTTTATTGTCTTGAAGTTATTCTATTGCTACAATTATCATGAGCTCTTCTCGCCGACGTCATTTCTAACCATTTAAAAAGTTGCGCTCAAATAGGTAGTGCAGTTGCTCTTTGCGGTTCCGCTGTTAAGGTTTCATAGCGAAGAGGTGGACTATCGGCATTACCATGTTATAAACTCATAATAGTTGTAAAAATTTAATGAGTTATCAAACTTTGACATAATTTTAATGAGCTGTCGTCACAACGTACTGTAAGAAAATGTTTGCCCGCAATTTATGGTCGTTATTTTCACCCAAGAATTCCTTAAATCGGATTTTCTATTTAGTGTCCACTTTCTACTATCAGTTCTGACGCATACGAATTGATATAGCTATATAAGTTCCACGTAAAGTTTGTCCTGATTTTTAGTTTTGTTGAATGACAACGTTTGAAACGTCAATGTTTGAAATGACACAAATAATTCCAATTCATTTAATTGTCTGAAACGAAATCGCATAATCTGTTTCAGTTGTCCCTCTGTGCTCAATGTCCCAATAAACCTGTCCCAACGTAGCCACAGCACTATTTCAGCAGTGGACCTAACCTAGAGCATTGTTCGCGAAACTAGCAGCGGCCATTTGTAAAGGAATGAGAAAATTACTCGTCACCCCGGCTGAGACTGCTCGTAGTATCCAGTTGTCGTCGACAGTGGAGTTAATGCGCTGAGAGAATTAAATGAGATTTGTTTGCAAATTGCCGTGAAACTTGGCTGCACATTTTTTGATTATATACCAAGTTGCGCGCTGCACAAACATTAATTATTGTATCACGTACTGAGAACCATTAATGGAGTTAGGGTTATCTATGCATGCTTTACTATGCAAAGTACCTGAATAGTTTGTAATTTATTTAACTACTTATTAATTCTGACTGTTGAACATATAAATCTCTATAATATTATCTTAAAACTTGGAAAGATTGTGTAAGTATTGTTCGTGATAGGATATTCGAGGTACAGAAACTTTTCCTTCAAATCGCAGTAAAACCATCGTTAACGGCAATGGAAAACGCTTTGAACTAGTTAAGCAAACTTGGAAGCCGATTGAAATTGCCATTAATTTGTAGCATTAAAGTGAGTTACACCACTCCAGCGCAGCCGACAACTTTGTCGCCCCTTGCGAAGTTTGTTGAGCATTGGGCAAACTTATACACCACTTATGTCAAAGGTTAACTACCGCGTAATTTAACAGCTATTTTCGTTGGTTTGTTTGGTTATTAAACACTGCTGTTCGGTTGCTTCGTTTGTTCGGTTACTAGAAAAGGAAGATTGCTATTTCTGTGCATCCCTGAGAAAGAAGCAATTGTAATATAATCCTACATAGAGTAGCGATATTTTTTTTGGAGTTCTCCGAAGGAACAAGTTATTTTTAGATTCAATATTACTTACGTCACAGTTTTAACAATAAACACCTATAAGCTTCTTACTCAACTCGAATGGCCGAAATATCCCGGTTAGGAATTTGTACAAGTAATTGGAATAGTTTGAGGGCGACCGCCTATTTAGTCCGTAACCGTCCAGGCCCCCAACCCGGGGAGCCGGTTAAACACAAGAAATTGATTCGTTTCTTAGTTTACACGCGATTAATGGGAAAACTTGAGGGTAATTGGTATTCACATGGCACTACTTTTGTATTGTTTTAATAATTCAAAGAAACCTGTCGTCAGACTAATGGACTCGCACCTTGGCCTACTCTTAACCTACACGCAGGCAAATTTCAATAATCGAGGTATGATTAATCTTAAAAATTAGTAAAAGTTTTTTCTGAAGGTCAAAATGGGGCGAATGACGCCTTTGATTGATTTCGGAGTAGAACAGAAGTAAAATTGGAGTTCCTTGATATTAGGTTCATGGCACAAATGCTTAATAAGTACCGACTGTTATCGCCCGTCCAATCAGATTTCATTAAAATGCCTTCCGCATTCCACACTTTTCTCTGTTACCATCCTCAGACTACTTAAGGAAGACACTGAAGCTTTAATAAGGAAAACATATTAACCAGCGGTTCCCTGTGACTTCACCTGTCAAGGTATTTCTAAAATTACGTGAAATGAGTTTCTTATCTTAACCATGTTGTGTTACAGATAAAGTGACTCGGCACGATCGAGTCTAAGAACTAATTCCTCTAATAGAATCTTTACATATAGCTCAATAGATTAAACCGTCAAAACAGATTCCAAAAACCATGTTAACTCGTCAAGTATGTGTGAACGAGACACAATAGAAATTCCATTGTTATGCGACTCTCGAGAGTCGTTTGATACCTGACTGATTAATAAAAATCATGAATATTTTCACAACACACTTGGTAGAGAATTGAGAAAAGTTGGATATCAGAACGTTCAAAATCATTTTTTTTTCAAGACTTATCGCTTTCCTGTAGGTAGACATTGAAAGTCTTTCTATCTCCCTGGCTGGTCTGTCAGTAGGAACCCCTGTCCCGCGCTTGCCATCCAGCACCTGCTCTCACTTCTTTACGATTTGGTACAAATGAAATTAAAAAGTACTAAGCAAGTTACTTTCTTTGAGCGAGCTTTAATTGTGTTCAGATGTCACATTAACTTCGCCAATTTCGGATATTAAGATTTGTTTAATTGCTCTTAATAATTTACTGTCTTTCCATATTTATTACACATGCAACATGACTCGAAAGTTCGAAAACTTTTATAGACATGTGTACAAAAAGCCACTAGTTAACACCACTTTTTATTTGTTTATAAAAGGTCTATACGAATTTAGGACAACGACCTCATTCTGATGGAAAGTGAAGATGAGGGAGAAGGTGGATCGTGTCTGCGGCGTACTAACATCCTATGCACTCTCCTGTAAACGTCCAAATCATAGTGTTTAGGGAACACTACAGCCAACATCAGCGAATTACATTCCATCTACGTACGCAACAGAAATGTAGAATCGCTAAATTATGTTGTCGTAACCATGAAATTAATAGTGGGCTAGGTACACTATTTTTTTGGTACATAATGGTAAAAGGAAGTCAATAACTTCCAGCGCCTCAGTCACTTGTTTTCAGTAAACTGTTGTTGTAAATGTATTCGTAGCCGGTTTGAGGCAAAAGTTTCTGTGTACGTTACCGGCAAGCCGACTAGAACACCAATTATAAGTTTATGAGTACAGTCAACCAGAAAATGCTATGGACATTCGTTTTTGCAAGCTGAATTCTGTTTCCAAAAATTGTAGGATTGCATTGGGTCTTGATATGTAAAGAAAATCCTCCCTATCCATATTAATTTGCATAAAGATCTTTTCCTTTATTAATATTTGATAGATATTAGAAACCTACTAACAAGTGTGCATTGTTCTGTTCTATTCCTAATACTACCTACTTATAATACAATACGGGCTATTTTCTTTTTTTAAATAAAAATCTAAATAAATTAATCGACTGTTCCCAGACTTAGCAGCAGTGGAAGTCCGCGGCGAGGGAGCAATAATGCGTTCCAACTGTGCGAACAATGTATCGCAGCTGATCTGAAGTAAAAGTACAAAATAGCACCCAATCGAAAGTAAAATCTCGCACACGTCTTTTGGGAACAAACAATTAAATATATCTTATACATAAGCATAATATAACTACTTTCGTGGCGTATCAGTACTTAGATATTAATTATAATCATAATCATTTATTTGCTTTTGAATATGGTACATGTCAGATCTTAAATAATATTGTCGTAAAGTTCATACATATTCAAGCCATAAAATATAGCATGCAAATACTTAACAATAACAAAATCGCAATATTAAATTATTATTATTATCAAAATAAATTTCCCTAAATTAAATTAAATTAAATGTCATCATTTTATGTCAATCTTAGGGTTAACGTATTCATCAACTGAGTTATGATGAGTTACATTTAACTTTTAACCAGTCAAATAATTTAGTTTTAAATTCATTCAATGGAAGCCTTGTGCCAGTCAGCCAGTGAATATGGTAGTTTATTATAAATTGAAATACAACTTGGGTAACTGTTTCTTTTAAATATTGGGTCTGTATTGTCTAAATCTTTGTTGCATATCACATCTAAGTCAGTTATAAAGTTTACAATAAATAAATATTTAGGTGGTTTTGTTGCTGGAAGCGATCTCTTCCGAACATAAAGATAGATCTTAGAAGAATATGTAAATGGAAATAGCTATTGAAAATTAATGACAAGTTTTAAAATACTGTTAGGTTTGAAATTCAAATCTTTGTAGTTGAAGGTAGGCAATAATCTGACTCTACTTAAAAGACTTGAAGTAGGTACTTAAAAGATGAAATAAGAAACCAAAAAT
Source organism: Pyrausta aurata (assembly GCA_963584085.1). NCBI lineage: Eukaryota > Metazoa > Arthropoda > Insecta > Lepidoptera > Crambidae > Pyrausta > Pyrausta aurata. Next base: position 107,093 of record OY757264.1, on the reverse strand, counting down.
TGACTGGATGGACTCAAACCATCTTTCTGGCTAACCGGGCCAACTGCTCTTCCAATTGAGCTACCGTGCTGTCGGTTCGACCGCGCGAAATTCTTGGTCTCTTAGTGATACGTCATTGCGTGACGTTACTCTACTAGTACTTACTCGGGTCTAAGAATAGTGCTTCTCCTTTGTTGTCGAGCCGCGCGCCTAATTCAGATCAATCAACAATCTTGCTAAAGTGTCACACGTATCCTTACCGTGATATTGAGACGTATGGTTCCGTAAATATTGGTATCTATACTAATATTATAAAGCTGAAGAGTTTGTTTGTTTGTTTGTTTGTTTGTTTGAACGCGCTAATCTCCGAAACTACTGGTTCGAATTGAATAATTCTTCTTGTGTTGGATAGTCCAGTTATCGAGGAAGGATATAGGCTATATAACATCACGCTACGACCAATAGGAGCAAAGATATAGTGGTAAATGTGTAAAAAACGGGAGAAAGAAGTCACTATTCCACGCGGACGAAGTCGCGGGCTAAAGCTAGTATAATAATATGGTGTTTGAAAAGGATGGGTTTCGTCGATATGGGTTATGAGTGACATTGAAGGCCCGCAATTCGGTGTTTATGTCTGCTGTGTGTGCACTGCTACATGGTACTACTCGTTTTTACGATATGATGATACAATATAGAACCCGGAATCATAACCCCTTTCCTCCCACACATCTTTCTTGACCTTACGATAGGTACGTGTTTGTAACTGATTTATTTTTATTTTATTTTATTTTATTTGTATTACAAAATCTACAGCTCTTTATATGATAACATAAAAAACAGACATGTAGGTAAGACTTAATGACGGATTTACATTTTATATACATTTTTTTTAGTAACGGTCATCAGACAACATGACGTGTCTCTCACTGTGTGTATGTGTGTGTGTTTGTGTGATAAATTGTGAGACCTTTAACTTTTCATTTGCTTGACTCAAGTTATACATAAATAAAATTGTTCATAACAGTATGTTTAAGCCTACCCTCCTTTTAACTCACAAACTTCTTATATAATATAATTAAGTTAGTCCGGTACTTTTGACTATAAAATCTCAAATATTTTAACGTTGTGCTAATCGATCTTCGTTCTGTATAATATTTTCCAAGAAAAACTCAACTAAGTACTAGAGGCTCAGAGTAAGTAGATTAGCGAATTCCCAGTGAATTAGTAAATCCGTGCGGCGGCGAAATTAATTGCATCGGGATCCTTTTACTCGCGCATTAATCTCCGGAGTAAAAGATTCCAGAATATTATTCAAACTGACGACTTATTTACGTTTAGATTTTTTGCTATTTGCTGCGGATCAAAACATTAAATATTTTTACAGTAATAAATACTTAATTCCCGAGTTCAGTCCGTATTAACTGAAAGGTTTTGTGATATTCTTAAACTAACACAAATGCGGAATAATAAAACTCCTTCCGTTTAGGATTACATTAGAGTGTTTGATTCCTGCTCGCTTCTATCGTTATTGAAACAGAAAACTGTTGACTCATGATTCAAAAGCAGGTACTGTTCAGGAGCCCTATTTTTGAATCACTCGCGTCAAGATGGCGTGTGATATTCAATGTTTAAAGTCGAATTTCGGAAAGAAAACAAGTTGTAATTTACATAAAAAGCATTTGAAAAATCATTGCTCAATTTTGTGAGTACTCACGTCTAGATTTTGAGTGATTTCCGTTGATTTTTTATTGTGTTTTCGGACGAAAATCACACACCATATCTAAGCGAGTGATTAAAAAATAGGGGCCCAGATTATTAAACTAGCAAATATCGTAAATAGTTACGGCTATAGCAGCAGTCGTTCTAATCATAAAAAAGTTTACGTCACAACCCAGTATACAACCATCTATCAAATCTACGCGAACGACTTCATACTTTCTTGTGCACCATTTTCATCAACAGAACAATATTTCTTGTTTCGTTTCGGAAACGTTTACATCATTTCCTCCGGGAATTCAAAGATACAACACACCGTTCGAATATGATCCTTATGTACGAGCCTTAGGAACTGCTTACGCACGTTGTAATATTGAAACGATTTTCTTTGTATATTTTAGTTAACATCCGAGATGTTTGAAGACGGTTGGTTACCGACGTACTTACTGTAAAAATGTAACGTCTGGAGATATTATCGCTTTGTACTTATTTACATTGTGGAAACAAAACTCCGTTATGAATGCTGAATAAACGATTTTGCTTATTATCACCTACTTTCTTTTAAGTTTCTGTTTCTTTTCAAGTTTGAAAAAATACGAAAGTTGCGCTATGTTCCAATATATGCCATACCAAGTTTATCCAGGTTTACATTTCAGGTCTTTTAAATAGCTCCTGAAAATAACATTTATATAATTTTTTTACCTTGCTGTATTGTAAGCAGGTCCCGCCCACATAGCAACACGCTTTCCAAGTGTTTCAATTCTGTAATTTGCTGGTCCAGTGCGTGATAACCGATTGTAGGGTAAACCCGCCCTAATTGAGACGTCTTGTACCCGTCGGGCCCACTCGGACCACTGGCTCCGGCCCCGTCTGTAGAGAGAGAGAGGATCAGTTCAGTATTGATGGCAATAGCAACTATACTTACTTCAAACCCTCTTGTTATTATTTTTGGAGACTTAAAAAAGTATGCACTATAGTAGTTTATTCCAGTCATAGAATTTGATAACGTCAACTGTTTGTGACTGAGTTAGCGGTTTTGATATACCTCATTGATTAAGGATTCCAACTTTGGACTATATCTATATCTCTGAAAGTGCTCTAAAATTATGATTTAAAGTATTTTAGAGCACTTTGACCAGGTTAGAAAAACGTATACTCTGTAGATGCATTGATTAATCTGAATTGAGATTCTTTTGCAGTACCTATTCGCCCCTGAAGTCTCCACTCAACCTGACATTATCTCATTTCCAATCGAAATAATTATCCCATTTCAAGTTCCGGTCGAGCGATACATCGAACGCGTATTGGGTCCGCAGAGAGCGTTCGTTAATCCGACTGCCGGATTATAATATTAATTTTATTTAATACATATTAATTCTTTTATGTGTACGGATAAGTAGTAAAATTAGTTCAATTGAGGTCCGGTTGCGTTATCTATCTATAGTAAACACAACTAATGGTTAAATGTCGCTACCAGCGGTTAAATGATACGATTGTTCGTGTTTTGAAGTTAAAAGTACATTAACCAATAGTCATAAAAATAGCATTTCTGACATTTGCAAAATGGTAAATATTCAACCCCTGATAACGTAATTTAACTATTACTTGAGTAAACTATCGATCGCGCAACCGGGCCCTGTCACGTATTCTGTACCTATGAAATTAGTCATTATAAATGTTGGTTTGCCCATAGAATTAAGTCTAAAAATTTAATCAATGTATAAGCTATAGGCTATACAAATCTGACACGTTAATATCATTTTTTTAGATTACAACATGAATGATATATTCTAGCAAGTGCAAGCGAGAGTTTAGAGTAAGACACCATTGTATTAGTCCTGTTCTCGTTGTAATCCTCGTTATTCAAAAAGGTTATACTCGTACTTAGACACACTGATCTACCTACGGACCTCGTTAACCAGTTGTGCGCTCTTATAATTAAAATATCAGAGAAAATAAGCATTACACATCCGATACTGCTATTAAAGTCTACTATCCCCACATTTGATCCTGTTTGGACACTAAATTTATTTATTTGTTACAAAACTAGTCGATGAATGAAATCACTACGTTGAAACAAAATACAGGCTGGCTAGAGGTGTAATAAATTCTTATGTTTCACAAAGCCTAATTTGGTTGCTCTGCGGCTCTGCATTGGAGCGGCGCCATTGGACGATAACAAACACGACCAAATTAGTCGTGGAGCCTAGCTGGAGATTTTGGATTTGGATTTCAGGGAGGTACTTCACATCTTGGTGTGCTTCTAACCAAGTCTTAACTCTGAACCTCATCTTATTGCCTAATGTCACCAGAGACTTATACCAGATTCCTTCAGCGTTTGATTATGAGTGCTATGTTTGTCAATTCCTTTTAAATTGTCAACGGACCCTCACCGAATATATGATTACAACTATCTGTCGTTCTCCTTATGACTGAGGGTAGTGCGTCGTCATAATGAAGCCGAATAAAATACGCATATCGACTCTCTTGTCAATTAATGGAGTGGTGTGCTTTGGGTTGGGTTGCATTCTCGATTTTCCACAGCACTATCTCTGTTTTCCTTCACCGTCGATGAATCCTATAACATTCAATAACTACCATCTAACCTTTGAAATCCACCATATCCCCGTGGTGGTCGAGTAAATCTACATTTGGCGTCATTGTCTCCCCTACTACGAGTATACTGACGCCACACCATTTTCCATTGTTTTGGTTACGCGAGTGGCCGGGTGTAAATAGTCAGTCAAATTATGGTGAAAACGTTACGAACTATATCAAAATATGAACTGAACGAGCCGGGGCCATTTTCGTTTAACATGTGGGCATAGGTTACAATCAATCAACACGAATTAAGCAATTAAAACACCCTTTCAAATGTTTTAACTGTTTGGTTTACCGAGGTTTCTGGGCTAAAATAACCTGGCAACATAAAGGGGTCTAGTTGGGAAATTAAACTCAACATAGTAAGATTCGTGTTTTTCATATTTTTCTCATAAAATAATAACTGTAAGTATCTTGTTATACTGTTTCTAAAAGATGCATCTATTTATCTTTTAACTCTTATATAATACTTTACTCTTAACTTGTCATTTACAACCAGGAACAATTCGCTGTGATTGCGGCTTCTCAAGACTGTTGTATGTTCAGCCGCACGCCACAGGTGGCAGCGGCAATCCGTGTTATGTACCTGTAATCTGAGGCTAAGTTCATTCACCGGTTCGTTGTAAATACTCTAGTTGTTCTATTCAAACCTGCAACAATGTATTGTGCATTGCATTAGTGTGGCACCACAATCAGTGTTATAAATCCGTTACGGAAAACTGCATGTCATGGTAAGCACTGCGGTATTGTATTCTTATTGTAATAAAGGCCAGTTTGCAATAAAAGTGGGTTACCTGAAGTGCTGGCGCTGCACAACTTGTCTGAGGTGGGAACTGAATCCCTTGTTCCGTGTGTCTTTCATTTGGGATAAGTTGTAGAAATGTTGTATAATGTATCAAATGTGTACAAGCGCAAAAGGAAGAAAGTATATAAATAATGGACATAGATTATGACTTATCTCCTGGGCAAAATCATTTAAATAGTCATTTCATCATATTAAAGTGGGAGTCCACCTAATGAATGTCTTCATAAACGTTCAGCAGTTTAAAACTTCTTAACCTCTCACCACGTCTTTGGTGAAGCCTTGCCCTAACGGTCCTTCACGGCTAATAAATTTATTCTATTTAGGACGATGAGTGTACATTTAAACTAAAATGTAATAACTGAAAACTATTTCTGAAGCGCTCGAGTAATTAACGGCTGACAAACGACGCGCTCATCTGCCGACTAATTGCCGTTGACGAGACGACTATTAGTCAAATGATACATTCTTGCTCCAGTCGGGTACTGGTATACATTGTTTTTCATTTTAGACATGAAAATTATGAAAATATATATAATATTATTTCAAAATTGCCCTTAAGACTATATGATTTAATTACTGTTGTTTCGTTACTACAATGCTGTGTACACCTTTAATAGGTCTACATATAATATAATAAACATTGTCAACGTTACTTTAGTTAAGTGTGTACAATATGTAAACTGTTGGTGTGCCTTTTCAATAAAATAAAATAATAAATAAATAAAATAAAATGATTTTGTTTCATCGTTACGGCTGAAACCCTAATATTGAACATTAACTCCACCCAGCTCCTTTCAACCTTTGGGGCACGAAACGCAATCGGTGTGTAGCCTAATGTTATGTTTAGAAGGGACTTCCATGTTTTGATCTGCATTTTTGTTTCGTTAGGCTTTGAAATATAATGCTGCGTTCTGAGTTTTACCCTAAATGCAACGATTGAACTCTGTCAAACCGTTCTTCCACCATGAGGTGAGATGCCAGATGTCTAGTAATTTTTTATTTATTACTGAATGAAAATTCTTATGTCTTTGTTCCACAGCCCACAAAGATAGCTGGTATTATGTGCCTTTAAAATGCGCTCGTTTATATTCTAAGCGGACTGCAGGACCTAAGCTTCCAGACGGGATGAGTCGTGTTTAGACGATGTCGCGTGATGGATGACTCTTCCGGTCTGGCTCAGGGCTGCTAACCTTGAAAAAGGCTTTAAACTAAGGCTCCGTTGCATATATACTAATATTTTTGACGTTTGGTAAGCGCACGCTTTTCAGGAGCGGTATTTACTAACTCGTATACACTTTTTCCATCGAATAAAAAACTGAAAAGTTAAAGCAGTTGTAACTGAATAAATGAATGACCATTCGTTTAACAATAGTTTTAATAAACAATAAAAGTTATTTTACAAGAAGTATTCAAAACGATGGATGTCTATTTTGTAATAACATTGATTGTTGTTTAATAATACACTAAACTTTCACGGTCACTAAGCTATTACTAGACTGAGTAAGCTTTTAAAGCACTGGTTTTTGTACATTTATTGTTTTAACTGTCACGGTCACTCACATAAAACAATAGCAAAGATTTAGTTTTTCTAATTGATTTTGTTAGTAAGTAGGTATGTAACGTGAACGGTTATCATTATAATTCAATGCAACAAAGAAAGCCCTGAATGACTCGAGAACGGATGTGCCGATTTTACTTTGTTTTGAATAGAATAATAACTGTTTAAAAGGGCTGGGACGGGACGGGGCGTAACAAAGTTCACTGGGACAGCTATTACATGTATCAGGACCAGGGTCGAAGTAGACGATTGAAAGAGGCTGTTCCAATGCGGTAGTTCTTTATTTTAAACTCACAGCACTTATTAACACTTTTATTTTAACAAACTGGACTTATTTATAAAATAATTAGTAATATCTCTAGGCCGACAGACAGAGCTTATGCAAGACTAACATTCAGTTCCACTGCGTGTTCTAGACTGACCGTCCCAAGTCTCGAGGCGTCCATTCCCGCCAACATGTCTTGGTGGGGTTAGAGTAGTGGTGGCGGAAATGGACGGCGCGAGTTAGTACAATTACTCTTTATTTTGTAAATGTTTCTTAAATAATAGAAAAAATATAAAACATTAATCAAATAATATTTCATTAAAATAATATATTTTAGAAATAATAAAAACTGTTTTATTAATATATTTTAGGCCCGACTTTGTATTTTAAAACTAACAGCGGAAATGGACTGTATAAGTCACTACATTTACTTACTTTCAAATACATAAATGCTCTTGAATAAAAAGTAATAAAACATTAAACAGGCAATATTTAATTGAAACATAGTTTTAGAAAATAATAAATTAAGATAGTATACCTAAATATATTTTAGGTATAACCTTTTAATTAAAAACTCTAACACATGTAAATACATAATACTTCGTAGTCACAGCCCTGACCACATTCTGATGGATTAAACGATCGCGAAATACGAGGATATCATGTTTTACGGCAAGAGCTTTTCAATTTCGTTAAAACGTGACAGGCCGCTGATGTAGGATATTAGAGTCTTAAATATTAATGCTGACCAAGTTATTATTATCACCATTACGCCGGGGTCACGCGGATTATGGAGGAGGATGTTTACTTAGTTGAAAAAGGGTCGGGTTTTTGTCATGAATCCATCAATCACAATGTTGTCTTTTCCACTCATCGTTACCTAATACTGGGTACCGGAAATAAATCATTTAATACATCGTTTAAATGTTGTTGATAACTCAATAATCAAAATATTTAGATATTCTTTTTTCGCGTCTAGAAATTGTATTGTATTGTTGCGGAAATACAAGTGCCATTGAACTATAAATAAAAAAATAAAAAACTAGTCTCATTCTTATCTTCTATATTCTCATAGCCATTTTATCGACTTCATAAAAATGAGGCTGCATGCATATATGATATCGTTGGAATTTGATAATATTTGAGTATATTGGTCTAGTAGGTTTCGGTAATGATCGCAGGATTACACTGGATGCAGACCGCTTGCGATCGGTGGATGTGGAAAGCAGTGGACGTCCTTTGGCTGATAATGATGATGATGAATGTTTGTTTGTAATGTTAGCCACGGATTTCTTGACACGTCATAGCGAGATAATTCTTTTGGAGTCGGTGCATAATGTCAAGCTTACGTACACAAACAGTCTGGGTATAAGGTCAATCGTTACTTTTCAGTTTTTTGACGGTTACCTTAATTCTAAAATTACCTATATTCAAATTAGTTGAAGTTACAAAAACATCATCTTTAATCTCGTATTTTGTTAAAGACATATAATTTTAAAACCCTCCACTAAATTCCAGAAAGAAATTAGACATTAGACTCTCAATAGTAATCGTATGTCTAACATTGCACAAAAATACAGAGACTACGAGTTTATCACCAACCAGTGAAGTCCGTGGCGGTTCTTTTTACGCTATTTCAGGGCTGTCACGCGTAATTAAAGTTCCACACTCAAAAGTGTCGCAAACGTTACGGGGCCCGTAACGAATTAACTACGAAGACCCTCCAGCGACTGTTTAATAAAAAAAGGCAAGTGTAAATGCGATTCATGGTGGGTTCTGGATGAAGAAATTTTTGGATTATCTTACTTACGTATAGTAACATAAGTCAGTAATCACTTACTTATACAGACTGATGACCAATGAAAGCAGTTGCTGCATGGCATTTTACTAATAGGTACCATATAAGTGTCAATACATAAATTATAAGTGTTGTTTTTCTTTCTTTTCAATAGTCAAAATAAAATAACAAAAGCAAAGCAAACAAGACAACATTTTTTTAATTCGTAATACCAAATACTGTTTTGTTCTGCAACTACAACAATTCGTTTTGTCATTTATTTAAGGAACTTCACAAACATTACGGCCACCATTTTGTCGTGTTTCGGTCCATTATCCACTGTGAGGTTATTTTTCACGCAGTCGCTGTTTTGTTGCGCTAATGAGAGCACCGGCAATTATAAAGGGATTAGGGTAAAAGGTTTTTGAATATGAATGAGGATTGGGATAATAAGTATTTAGGTGAGTGTGTAACAACAACAAACTCTTACTTTGTACGTCAGTGTGGTGTAGTGTGCACGATTGCTCATATATCGGCAGCTACAAGTACAAAGTTGAGTTTGTTGACCATTTTATTCAAATTTGGATGGTTTTAGAATGCGGTTTGTGTAACTAAGCAAATTAGACACATATATCTATTTTAAAAAAAATCGTCCTTTAGTTACTTTTACATCTTAAAGTCGAATCTGGAAAACCAGAAAGTGACTTAGCGTTTGTAAGATTTCCTTTCTAGAAAAATCTTTGTTTTAACAAGCGCAAGCGTCGCAAAACGACGTTCGTGTCGCGGAATGGCATCGCAGCGTTCATGTGCATTGTGCGATCACACGGAAAAGTCCATAAAGTCCTGAAAACCAATGCTCTTCCCGTTTTATTGCCGACACCAACGACCCACCGCGTACCGAAGCAAACTGAGATTGCCAATATCAATTATATTAACGCTTACATCTGTTCCATTTGCTTTTATTTAATTAGACCGATAAAGTAAACAGATTTTATTCGTTTTCGAATTAATCGTTTGCTGAAATGGGTACTGTCATGAAATCAGGTTTATGTCTTCTAGCCGTTCGTCAGGCTTCAATCACTTAGCCCGTAACCGATGTTTACTCCACCAAAGTACTTCAGAATAATAACCGTTAGAGGTACGCATTAAAACTTACCTCTAAGAATATAAAAACGTTAGTTATTATGTTTACTACTGAGGATACTTTCCGAGTTGAGCTCTTGTATTATACTTTGTTAATATTGGTTTCATAACACTTGTTAGAGTTTACACAGTGATTTTTAAGCTTATGACGTATGACGGTGACTCACCACTGTGGCCTATCGATATGTTAGGTGCAGATAACCTGCCGTTCATATACGTAACATCCCTGAACGATAAAATACGTTCATCATGAATAAGCGTCTACGCCGCCTTGAATATGTGCGGAGATCATTAACGTTTCAGCGTGGCCATAAACCAACGCGCAGGAGCATCATATCGATTGATCGCCTCGCAGACTGTGGCCGCAAATTATGCCTAATATTAGAAACTCTATTTACCTTTAAAGAAAGTTCATGTAACAATCTCGTCTACCTACTTTTGATTGAAAAAACCCGCCATTTGTTTGCGTGGAAAAACCTTTTTAAACATATAACCTGAAAACAGGTTGTTAAAAACTACAAGAAGAATTTATTCAATACTCGCATACAACTGAGTACCAACTCCCGTTTAATTTATGCTTTGCCACGTTCAACAATTCACTAACGCGCAATTAATGAAAACGAATATCAGAAATACGAATATCCAGAAAGTAAATCTTTTTTTATTTTATTAAAAAATCTTTATTACACAAATTGATTTCACTTCAAGCAGAAGACGATGCGATGTCCAAGAGGTTTTAGGTCTTAAAAGGTGGTTAGGCGCATGAGACCTGGCGTATCCATTTTGTTTTCATAGACGATATAATAACCAAATTATAATGAAATGAACTACAAGGACGACCGAATAGACTTTTTTTATATAGTATGGGTTTACTCTTGACTCCAGACCAAGCTAAGTGCGACTAAGTCAGAGTCGAAGATGGAACGAGCTCGCCCAGTCCAGAAGAAGAACCGAATTCGTATCAGATACGAATAATAAGTGTAAAAGCACCCTTAAGATGTCCTTTGGCAACACAATTAACCCCTCTGGCAAGGCTTGCGCGGATCAGAGGTGTCCGTAATACCGTAATTGTTGCTATCAGGCTCCGCAACGTAATCTCAGTAATTAATGACGACAGTGTAATTACACCATTATCTACACTACAACATGATTTGAATACATTTACATAATAGACGTTACGAGTCGGTATATTGTACATCTAAACACTAAAAAATGAGTTATGCAAATGATTCCGTCAAAGTATTTCAGTTATACCTGTATGGAAAAAATACAGTTTTTAAGATGTAACACATATCATACGTTTTTTGTGAATTGATTTGTAACTGATATGTATAATTTAGTTGTTATGAAACTAAGGTGTAGTTGCTAAACGTGAAAAGGAGTTCATTACTTTGTGATATTGAGTGGTGTACATAAAGCTTTGCTTCGTTTGATCTAAATAACATTATCAAATCAAATCAAATCAAATCAATCAAATCAATCATTTATTTGCCAGAATACACAAAAGTATGCAAGTTACAAACTGCAGGTCTTAAAAGTAAGTAGTAGCTTTTTAGTAGTATTTTAATCACTTTCATACTTTCTGTGTTTGGTATGGTATGGTACCTACCAAATGCCAAATTAGGATTAAGCCAACCCCTGAAAGAAGGAATGATTTCTTAAAACAACTCCTCTCAAAAGCTATTTTAATCTTCCATTATCTTTATTTAAACGACAGTTTGATAGCTTTTGAGATTGAATTTTAAAGGATCTGAAATGTTTCGAGGAGCAATTAAATACAAACTGATCAAGTCGCGTTGAAAAAATAAATAAGTAAGCTCTTACCAAAGAAAAAGGGATTAGGTACTGAATTTGACTCGGTAACTATATATCAGACATACTTATCAAATCGATATCGTCTTGTTTTCACTTTTTTTTTACTGTATTTACTTTACACAAGGACCTCCTCAGTTGTCTAGGGATACATTTTTATTTGTATCTCATAGTAGCATGACATTTGAAAAATACGAGTAATAATATTTCCTTGCAAAAATTGGTGCAAAACCAAACGTTTTTCATTTTTTTTAATAAGCCTAAAGTAAATTGCCATTGTATTGCGTCACTATACTCCTCTTCAATTAATCAGGATCCCACTATTTACGATTATGAGAACATGATAAAAGTGAGCAACCTTAGCAGAGCATTGCAATTTTTGCCCCAGTGCAATAAAGTTATAATTAATATAAGTATATCAAACAGTTATTTCCCGTCTTGCATCATGTTTAGGAGTTTAGAAAAGTGAGTTTTCTTTCATCTTATCTGTAGATTGGGATAAAGATAGTTTTACAAATAAATGGTAGCAAAAATGCACTATAAGGCCCAATTTCCTCATCGTTTAGTAATGGTAAAATGTCGTTACCAACGGTTGAATATAAAGTTTTTGTATGTTAAAAAAAACTTAATCAAATGTTAGAATGGCTATTTTGATGACTATTGGTTAAGGTTTATTTTCTTAAAAACACGCACAATCGTAAATATTCAACCGATGGTAACAAAATTTTATCATTAAGTACTATCGGTCACGAAATTGGGCCCTAATTACAAATGTTTAAAAAATTTAGATGTTTTCCGTCGGATATCTTACACATTAACAAACTTTGTGCAACGAAGCAGCCAAAAGCTCTTAAGCTTTCGGTACGTGTGGATTCTGTAACAATTTTGCGCTTTGATGTAATAAACAAATCCATTAGTTCAACTCGTCCTGTCTCTGTGTAACAAGCGCTCTCAACAAAACGCGTTTATCGGAAGCGGGAGGTGTTAGTGCCTGCGATCGCCCGGGGAGCTCTCTACCAAACCGCAATAAATGTCATCGTGTTTTATCCCGCAGGGATGCGATGCCTTCTGCATAATTTGATGCCCTACATTTTATGAAGCACTGATATATTTTTTTAAGCTTTTTTTGTATAAATACATAGATGTCACCTGTTGGTGAGTAATAATGCGGCGTGGATTGAAGCGTAATCAGTCAGGTATCAAACGACTGCCGGGAGTCGCATAATAATGGAATTTCTATTGTGTCTCGTTCACACATACTTGACGAGTTAAGGAACTATTCGGAGGAGGAGGAAGTCGTTGGTCGTATTAGAAAAAGCTTTTATTTTTACTCTAGCTTTGGTATTTTTTTATTAGGTTGGAGAGTGATTGCGTAGGTAATTGAAATTCAAACTCAAAATCTTTATTTCAATTTAGGTCATGAAATGACACTTATGAACGTCAAATATACGGTGAAAAAAATAATTATAATAACTACTACTGGTACTGTTCTGCCTTAGGTTTAAATTTTTGCTAGTACCTAAGCAAGTATTGCTTTTCCAGGAAAGAACCGTATGGTTAATAGTCTCTCTCCCATGAATCGTAAACCTAAGTATTCCCACTCGAAGTGACAGTTGTCCTCAGTGGTCGGTTGGGTGGGGGGGTGAGGGAGGGGGAATGTCAATCAAGTTTATCGGCGGCAATCGCAGGCACTCAGACGTCAGTTGATATATCACTCCATTTTGAGAAATTGACTTTTCAGCGTATTGCATGTGTCGTTTAACGAGAATGTGAAAACTGGCGTATGACCTTGGAATTGCAAAGGATTGGAGACATTGACAAAAACAAAAGAGCGGAGGCTCGATATTATAATATTTCGGTTGTACGATGTAAGTATATGTTTTTCATTTTTTTTATTATTGTCGTACCAGTATTATTGAAAAACGTTACGAGAAGAATTATGATACATTTAATTGCTCATAAATTAGGTTACACTGAAGTTATTTTTATGTTTGCACTATTTAACTAAGTATCAAGAATAGCATGCAAAAGTGAAGTCTCAAAAACTATGTGTTACTACGTTTCTAGTATCCTGTAAATATCTCTTTCTTCAGTATTTTGTTACCCATAAAATATTTCGTGCTTCGCTGAAAGTAACGTTGATGTATTTCATACACGAAACATTTGAAGCAGCGAAATTAAATTACCTTTGAAGTTCCGAGATAAGTTACTTTAGAGGACCTAAGATACTTTTTTACAAAAAATTTCTTTAGCCCGGGGTCATGATCTCTTCCCGAATACTAGGTGTTTCCACGAAAATGAGGGCCACCAATTGACTGTGCCTCGCCTCGGTGACACGGGTCTGGGGCCAATGTCAGTGCGTGTTACTATCGGTTTATGAGCTGTCCCTACACTTTTACGAGTATGCTTTAAAAATATGAAGATATGAAATGAGGTAAAAAAGCATGTTATTCATTAGTTATTTATTTATATTTATATCATCTACATTACCATATTCCAAGGCAATTCATCCATCCATCTCCAGTCTAGTCCGACGACTAAGTAACGGATGTTAAATTAAGCTGACACTCAGACACACCTAGTATCTGCTTAACCTTGAACTTTGGTACATAAGTAGTTTTAAGATCTAGAAGACTGGTTAACTTACCTAAGGTTGTTTAAACTGTATCTTTTGGTAAAGAAAGTTGTTTTCAGTTTCAATTTTCATTTGTTCCAGATAGATGGTTGGCTTCCGGTAGCACCTAAGGTACGTCTGCATTTCTCGTTACTGTAAAAAGTAAAAGCCATTTCGCGGTTATTTATGGGCATATGCAGCGATTTATCGCCTAAATTTCCGGAAAGTTTTATACCGTTTTCTCGCCCCCCAAAAAGGGGGCTCCCTTAATTTATGGTGAAGACTACGATCGATGATAAGCGCAAATTTTGGCTGCTTCAGTGATTTGACTCTTCTTTACTGCTTATTACATAAAGCCGCCTAGTTCGTAAAAACGAAGTTTTTCCATAAAAGTCAATGATAATGCGATTGGCTGAATATTTTTATACCCGTAAAATATACTGTCGATCATTGAGATATACACCTTTTTACTTTAATTATTATAATACATATGCAATGCAAATTATATAGTATTTTATATTTTAACATTGGTTAATTTTCTCTTGAGCTATGCAATCAAAACTGTACAATTTTATTGATTCCCGGCTATCTATTCCCTTTAGTAATGTTTCCCATCAAGCTATATCATTGAAATAGCGTCGTACGCTCATTGTTTTAGTATACCTGGGGTCCTACTCAAAGAAGATGCCCATATTTTTGTTGCTAATACTTTTTTGAATACCTACATAAGCATTGAAGAGTAAATGAGAACTACTATAACCTTGCCGAAACTGATTCACTTCGCAGTACTTAGCAGTGTACAGCTTATGCTCTACGTCTGATTTTCACAATATGTATATTTAACTTTTATTTTTCAATAAAAGAGAGCAATCCTAGTGCATAAACTGTTATGCAACAACTTCGGAATTGATATAGTGCGTAATTACCTTTAGCAGGAATAAACAAATAAAATCTCACACCAATTTCGGTGATAGCTGGCAGCCAATCTCACAATCGTCCCGCGAGAAATATATGAGGACCTACACAGATTATGAAATACATAACTGTGTTTTCTGTTTCTTACTTCTTCTCTATTTTAATTATTATTATAGTCTAGACTATTCGATCCTACATGAGATCAAGCAAGAGGAATGACAAAGTAAGACCCCCGAGTCCCAGTTAATGCAGATGCGTCCAATCGGCGAATGGTCGCCCGTAAACCTGGATGCCGATGACGCCGCTTTATTGCATTCATACAGATTATTGGAGCCGGCCAAGCGCGGTCATAGATATTTCACGGGAAAAAAACCGTTGAATGTGTGCATTTTTATTGCATTAATACTTTTTGAGCTTCAACTTTTGTATATTCATTTTTGTTGTCATGAATATTTATTACTTTACAACAAACAAACATTTGATTTGAGCTGATGAAGCTACGTGATGAAGCATATTTACTCTCTTTTTGAAAATATCCAAATCTCCTTTCTGCTCGCAACTAATTATTCCCTGATTCTTCCCTTGAAAACGTGATTTTGTATTTCGATTCGCTATCGCGTCATTTGTACCTATGTTCTAACTAATAAGTCCGCCCAAGCCAATTTAATACTTATTAATATCTCCATGCCACATCATGAGAGACCACTTAGGATCTCTCGTAGCAATTCCCGAATTATGAAATTGAAAAACTTACAAGGTGACCTATTTCGGTCGTTCCCTCACCAAGGTCGTGAAAGTTCACAGAACACATGATCAAACGCAAACTAATTATAGCTCGCAATGTGCTCGTACGAAACTCGCAAACGGAGCATTCATTGCCCACATAGCTACAAAGGATCTGAATTAAAACGGCAACATTCGTCCGCCTGTCATCCGACGCATTCATGTTTAAACTTAAGCATCAATTATGTATGTGTGGTCGGCTGAATACAGAATAAGACCGGTGTGTATAAAAAGCCTGGTTTCTCTTTGCACGAAGGTAATTTGGGATGTTTTAACCTAATGATCCTTAATGGAAAAGGTAAAGACTTGTGCTTGAAGAATCTGTTAAAGCTGCGAAAGTTTATTTTGTTACTGTTACAAATCAATTTTTAAATAGAGCAGTACCTAGTCCAGAGAGAGTAGAGCAGTAACAATACCTGAAATAATCGCATGGGTTAGATAATAAAATTTTTACTTGCAATGGGTTTTTGGTAGAATAAACGGAGTCGTCGATGTAGGAGAAGCAACTAATTAACTCTGCCTTTGAACATGTGACGCCGGTTGTAGTAAGCATCCTCAATAATAAAATAATACCGATTCCTGTAATTAATAATCTTAAGTATTTAGTACGTCGACTTTATGGTAAAGGTCTTATTTAATAGTGTATCCGTGACGTTTTGCGTACCGTGTCTGCTGAAGTATGGCTGATGAGTTCTCGTGTTTCGCCGCCCAACCGCGCGTCTGCCCGGGTCCGCCTGACGAGAGTTCTGTGCTTTGTTGTTGGTAAAAGTTTTGTGCGCAGTCAGCAAGCCTTAATAGTTTGTTATTAATTTATTGTTTTAAGCTATTGTTAGAATTTATATAATGAATAGGTAAATTATTCAAAAGAGGTATTAATACAAAGAAACGACTGTTCCTAATGCATACTGGAGCAATGAGTCAAAATGAAAAGAAAATACCTATTTCTAATAAGTACTTACTTACGTCATTTATGGAAACAAGTCACTGCTTTGAAGTAGAAATCCGTCCTTTTAAAAAACTGAAGTACTTATATTTGCTTATCTACATAGTTTTACCGTAGTTTACAGGTTCACACTAAACTCACTCTTACGCTTGAATTCCAGTTCAAACAGATTGGTTAAGCGAACAATGCGGCTGACAACTCGTTTTGCTGCATTCGGATAAATCTGTGTGTGTAAGTGTTTGCCCGATTATTCGGTTGTGCCGCAGCAGAACCGCAATGTCGCCGCCGATTAGCGTTGACTTCTTTGTAATTAATTGCCGGCTAAGCTTTAATCAACTGTTGCCGTAAGCTGACTCTTGTTAGAATTACATATTTATTAGGCATTCTATAAAATATAAATAACCAAACAGGCCCTAAGATTTTTTAAATTTAGTTCTATAAAGCCAAACATTAAGTGCCATTTTGAATCTGCGAAGTTTTTCAATTCATAGTTGCGCTACTTTAACTGCAACTGCAAAAAAGATCTCGGATCTCACTTCAATTAATATAAGATACGGTCTGCGATCAACTTACCTTGTAAGGCAGTATATTTGCCAAGTTTTTTATTCGTGTAATAATAGTTATATCAAGCATGATGTATCCCAGATCCGCGTGTAACGTGTAACGCAGTATTCGACACGGCTGGTTGGCGCGGCGCCAGCACCTCTCTATTAGGACGCGCTTACGAGCCATCTGAGATTTAGCGCTTGTTACGACCGCATCACTTATTATTATGCTGTGAAACGATGCATTTGTCTTGACGTGATACTAAGTTATGACTTGATTTATCAGACGGGATTATTTGAATAGTCTGTAACGAGTTTATGACACATAAGAAAATAAAGTGCATTAGTATAGTTACTTCAATCGTAGGCATTAGTTACGAGTCTTGTAGTACCTTCTTGCTACAAAGACTTAAAGAGTATTCTGTCGGGTTTTATCAATATTATTAGAAATTCACAGAGCAAGGCTGCATATTATTTATTTCACAGCCAACTCATTATCAACAAGTAAATATAGGTATACATTTTCGTTAACTTAGAAGGCATTTTCTCTTCATAAATAACTGTTGGTCATCAACATGATGTTTCCTAGTTAGTTGTCCCACTAATCACATGGTTGGTGTGATCACAAAGCATATTGTTCATTGCATGTTGTATTGTATTGTGCTAAGTGTCAAGCGAAGCGCAGCGGTGCGGAGTTGTGTGACGCGACGTGATGCGGTGTGGCGCGAAAACGCTGAAATTAATGGTTTTCATGTTAGTTTTACTATTAAAAATGAAAATATCGAGCTTTCTTCTTTCCCGAAGCCTTAATCTGCATAAAACTTACGTAGGTAGCTTTTTCTTCGAAATAAATATGTATTAGGTACGTGCCATGAAATCGCATAGCGCAAAGTCAAGTAACGCCGTATTACGAATATCAAATCTAAAATAGCAATACTTTACGATGTTGTTTGAGTGTTTTCAATAAATAGCTATGCAAATGTCTTAAGTTGCGGATGATTGACAACACAAAGCATAATTTAGTTAATCAAATCTACAGGCAACAATTCTGCAAGCGTTTGACAATCGCGAAGATTAGGGAAGTTTCCTTGTTTGCGGGATTAGACTCTATTCGGAGTTAATTTAGTTTACTGTTTGTGTTTGTTTTCAATATTGCCGTCGTAAATTAAAGCGCAAAACCGCAACAAAGTTTAGCAAAACAATGTTGGAAGAATTCAGTCTATTTATTTCAATAACTATTTCCCACCACAAATCTGAAAGCTGCATCCGGTGTGTTGTGCTGAATTAAGTGTTACACACAGTAATGTGACGAGTTTAATCACTCAGCAATCGTTCAACAACAACCACAACAATTATGAGCTTTGTAAGTCAGTATAAAATAAAGCCTTAAATTGTTAAGTGTTTATAAATTACACTGCTTTTAGGTGATAGGTATAAAGAAACAAGCGGTTAAATATGTACACACTTTATTAAAAGCACAATAGTTTCTTATAAAAAAAAGGGGGTAGTACTATTCCACAAATATGAACACCTTTATTGTAAAATCACAACTGAATAAATAAATTAGGTCAAGCTTAAGCTCTCTGAAGTTTAAAAGTTCGCAAGGGGAAAATGACTTGAAATCAAATAACGAAATATTAAATTGAACCTAGTGATAAAATAACTAAATTAGGATAGTTACAATTGATCAATTAACTTATTTTACGCAAAGGGACAGAGGTTCTTTAAGAAGTGTTAACTCCTCGAAAATCAGCAGCCAAGTGAAGGAGCGGAGCGCGTCGAGTCCCGGCGTAGCGCGCGGAACCGGCTTGTTTCCCGCGCGGACGTGACGTCATAGTCCGTTCGAAAACGCAGCGATAACATCCGGCCTTCCTGCAGTCGTGTTCGTCCTCGGACAGCGTCGTGGTCTGATGCATAAGCTGAGAACAATAGCATGTTATTAGATGAAGATCTGAAAATCTAGGGATAGGTCGGGTCCGAACGTTCAAACTTGCACAATGGTTTGAAACAATGTTCGTTTGAACTCCCAAGCCGACACATAGAGCGAAAGACTAAGGTTAAGCTTGTTATTCCATCAGCGGCCAACTCACTCAACCAAATGGCTTGGACTGGAGATGTTCAGGATCATCACAGTCGTGTATCACCATGTATATACGACAGTAGTGTTCACCATGGATTTCTACTGTGATCTATACAATCTTTCACCCTACTTCGAACTTTGGGAATGCTCAAAGCGAATGCATTAGACCACCTAATAAACAAGAGTAGTGTAAAATTTATTATTTAAATATTGTGTATTGAAATGTTAAAAGCAGATCGAATAATAACAGCGGAAAACCAAGTATCTTTAGAAAGTTTACCATATACTATTTAAACATAAAGTATTTAAACGTTAAAGGCAAATATAATGATTACAACAGAAAACAACTCACCAGTTTCCTTAACTAATTTCACCTTAATTATTGTCGATAACATCCGGTGTGTCGTCTGCGTCAGCTATTCTGATCCATGGTTTCATGTTTTCAACACATGAAACTCCATTGTAACGCTTAGTACTTCTCTCTGCCCCTCTCATATCAGCAACTCTGTAGCGATCGTGGCCCAATATTTCAGTCACTTGAAAAGGCCCTTTATAACGTGGTAATAGTTTCGTACTTTGACCATCATTAGACATACTTGGTATTTTTATCACTACCAAATCACCAACCTTGTATACTGGTGCCTCTTTCCTCTTTGCATCAAACGTTGCCTTTTGTCTGTCCGCCTCTTTTTGTATATTCTCATCGACCTTTTTCCTGAGAGCCGTAAGGTCAACCGTATCTTCTATATTGTCGTCAGTAACACCATCGTTATTCATACGAATACGATAGCCGAAAAAGACCTCGCTAGGGACAGCAGATGTGGTTTTATTAATTGTGCTGTTAATGCCTTGTTGGATATTCGTGATATATTGATCCCATTTGTTGTTATCACTATTTGCACCCATACTACGCAACGCTTCTAAAATGGTTAAATTATAGCGTTCGGCTTGACCATTTGACCGCGGTATACCCGTGGCTATAACGTGAGTTCTTATATTTCTTTCGTTACAAAACGCTGAGAATGCCTTTGAGGTAAAAGCACTACCAGCATCGCTGATAATTCGCTTAGGGTTGCCGAACACTTTAAAAATCTTATTAAGTTCATTAAGCACTATTTTTGACTTTGTATTTTTAACTGCCGATATAAATACAAATTTCGTGAATGAATCCACAATAACGAGAAGATACGAATTTTGCTGTGTGGTTTTTACAAAAGGGCCTAAATGATCAAGATGTAACGTATGAAACGGTTTGGCATATTTTGGAATTGGATACAATTTACCGGGTTTTTTACCATGGATATTTTTATAATATATGCAATTAAGGCAATTTTTAATGTATTTTGAGACAACTTTCTTTAAATGTGGGAACCAATATTTTGACCTAATTCTTTCAATAGTTTTATCAACTGCAAAATGACCTAGGTCATCATGATTAGCGCGAATAATTTGCCAAATGCATGATTTAGGTACTAACCAGCGCCTACCGTACTCAGTCCGGCGGTAAACTTTATTTCCAAGTAATTCATACTGGTTAAAAATTTGTTTATTGGCTTCGGCATCACCTGACAATAATATGTCCCTGATACTACATATGCTCGGATCTTGGAGCTGTACTGATAAAAGCCAATCACCTTCCGTTATCGACATAGTAGCTTCATCAACTGTTGGTTGGTCGTTATTAGTCACTGGGTTACGACTTAGAGCATCGACATGAAGCATTTGATTTCCGGCCCTATGAATAATGTCAAAACTAAATTCTTGGGTTCGCAAAACCCACCTACCGATTCGCGGTATTATTTCCTTCTTATTTAAGGCATGGCGAACTGCGTTACAGTCTGTAATAATTTTGAATTCTACACCCAGTAAATAATGGCGGAATTTTTGTAAACCTTCTACTACCGCTAATAGTTCAAGCTCAAAGGAGTGGTATTTTTTTTCTTCAGTGCTTGTCTGTCGGCTATAAAAATGAACTGGTTGCTCACCGTTTTGTGTAACCTGAACCATTATACACCCAATACCGTCACGACTAGCGTCGGTATATAAGAGGATAGGCAATCTCGGATCAAAAATTTTTAATACCGCATTCTCTATAAGTGCATTTTTAACATTAGCTACAGCTTGCTCTTGTTGAGGACCCCATTGCCAGACTGCATTCTTTTTGAGTAGTTTTGTTAACGGGCTACACAAGACTGCACAGTTTTTTATAAACTTTCGGAAGTAGTTAATCAGACCCAAAAACTGACGAACTTGGTGAACGGTTTTTGGAATAGGAAATTCTTCAATCGCTTTAAGTTTTTTGCTACTAGGACGGACATCATTCTCAGAAATATCGTAACCAAGAAATGTAATGTTATTTTGGAAAAAAGAACATTTGTCAAGATTTATTGTTAACCCGTTATTTTGTAAAATTTCTAGCACATTCTCTAGGCAAGCCACATTTTCTGTTAAACTCTCTGTGGCAATTAACAGATCGTCCATATAACAAATGACTTTACCGAATCGGAGGGATCCCAAGACTGTATTCATCAACCGTTGGAACACAGAAGGTCCGTTGCTCAACCCAAATGGCATTCTAAGGTATTCAAAGTGTCCATCGGGTGTGATGAACGCAGTCTTTGGTATGGCCTCAGGCTTTATTTTAATTTGGTGATACCCGCTTTTTAAATCCAGAGATGTGAAGTATTTACAACCTTGCAGTCTGTCAATCAAGTCCTCAATTATTGGCATTGGGTATTTTTCCTTAACCGTGATTTTATTTAATTGGCGGTAGTCAACACACAACCTTTTACCTCCAGAACCCTTATCAACTAGCAATGCAGGGCTTGCATAAGGCGAATTACTGTGTCTAATAATGCCGTTCTTTAACAAGTCATCTGTGATTTCTCGAGTAATTTTCTTTTCCGATTCAGACATACGATATGGCCTACAACAAACTGGTTTATTCGAAGTTAACTCTATGTCTAACTCAACGCAATCGGTTTTCCCTAAGGTCGACAAATCATCCGAGAAACAACGTGGGTATTTCGATAATATTGTATTCAACATATGATTATGCTCACCAGCGTATTTGCATTTGAGATTTGAATTTATTTCAAATATACACATTGTCTCAACCGGTTGAAAAGTCAAGGTATTACCTACACGGGTGTACATTATACTATTGTCTTCCGTAAAATTCCGACCTATTAACATATCACACCCGGATAACGTATCAATAACATACAACACTGTTACCAGTTCCACTGTATCCACTTTCAAGCTAACAGCTACAGCTTTAGATACCTGAATTGACGTGCTGCTAGTAAAGCCTATCAAATTAATTGGGGTATTTAAATTAAACGTCTGTAAATTGTATATCTCAACAAAATTCTCAGTTACCAATGAGCAGTCACTACCCATATCAAAAAAAGCCTCGCATTTAAAATTATTCACGTTAACTTCTTTGAAAAACTTTTGTTTGCTTTTCGGTTCGTTAATCATTTTTATTTCAACCTCATTTTCTACTTTTGATTTTGGCTTTGACCTACACGCTTTTTCCAAATGTCCGCGCTTATTACAAGAACTACACTGGATATCATCCTTCAGACTACAATTATTGCGACGATGACCTGCCTCACCACAACGAAAGCACGAAGGGGAAAAATGGGTACTATTATTTCCGGTACTACTACCTGGCTCAGCTTTAATGTCGGATTTATGTACGTTACTCTGGAACGACGGTGTTTGTTTTGTAGGTACCGACTTTGACATCGAAAAGTTTTTCGATACTTGCGTTTTTTCCGGAACCGTATACGTTTTACTGTGCAAAAATGATGCTAAATCATCGCAATGTGGAAAATTACCAGCTTCGGCAGCTGTAATTATGTTTGGATCACCAATTGAGCCAACTATTACTGACACAATATCGCGATCTTTGAATCGTAATTGTAACCTATCTATTTTCCCTTTTTGTTGAAAATAAAATTCATAAAGAGACTGGTTGGGGCTAGGTTTTGTTTCAACTAATTGTTTTAACAATGTGTACATATTACGTTTGGTTTGAAAAGTATTCGACAACCTTTCACGCCAGTGCTTCCAGCGCCATGTCGTCCAAGAGGTTTCATTTTTTTGCAAAGAATCTAACCAAGTTTTAGCCGTGTTGCGTAATTTTTGCAATCCCTGATATTTTATCATAGAATCAGGCCAACCAAACGCGCGGGCATTAGCTTCCAACACATTAATCCACATGTCGACATCATCTACTAGCGGGTCAAATTCGGGAATCACTGACGATAATACAACATTCTGACTCACAGTTTGCGATCTCTTCCGGCGTTTCCGGCGGCGATCATGTTCACTGCTGCTGCTTGACTCCGTGCTCGAGCTCCGTGACGGCGTGCGCGCAGACGAACTCGTAGAAGGCTCCCGCCGGCGCTTGCGTCCTCGTGGCATGATGAAACAGTGGGCGTGTTCACGTGTAGCACTTCTGATATAAAGAAACAAGCGGT
Source organism: Pyrausta aurata (assembly GCA_963584085.1). Classification (NCBI taxonomy): domain Eukaryota; kingdom Metazoa; phylum Arthropoda; class Insecta; order Lepidoptera; family Crambidae; genus Pyrausta; species Pyrausta aurata. Next base: position 83,067 of record OY757264.1, on the reverse strand, counting down.
TAAATATGTACACACTTTATTAAAAGCACAATAGTTTCTTATAAAAAAAAGGGGGTAGTACTATTCCACAAATATGAACACCTTTATTGTAAAATCACAACTGAATAAATAAATTAGGTCAAGCTTAAGCTCTCTGAAGTTTAAAAGTTCGCAAGGGGAAAATGACTTGAAATCAAATAACGAAATATTAAATTGAACCTAGTGATAAAATAACTAAATTAGGATAGTTACAATTGATCAATTAACTTATTTTACGCAAAGGGACAGAGGTTCTTTAAGAAGTGTTAACTCCTCGAAAATCAGCAGCCAAGTGAAGGAGCGGAGCGCGTCGAGTCCCGGCGTAGCGCGCGGAACCGGCTTGTTTCCCGCGCGGACGTGACGTCATAGTCCGTTCGAAAACGCAGCGATAACATAGGTAAGTATTTGCATGTTTGGTTTGTTTAGACACAAAAGTTATTTATCTGTGGTACTGGACCAAAATGCAATCAAAACAGAGAAAGAGTTATGAAGGGACAATTCTTGGCAATCCTTTTTCTCGAGTCATTTATGTATTTTTCAAATGGTGCAAATGAACTGTGTGCAACGTTACGCATATAAAATACGAGAAAGCTTTATATTATTTATGTCGCTTTACAAATAGTTATAGAGAGGTCTTGAACTCCTTATCTCTGTAACTACTGAAGCTGAAATGAATAATAATAAAATGAAATCACCGATTGAGTCACTGAATCAATAGCCGTAACACTAGCCCATTCCGCGGTGGCACTAAACCGGCGCTAATCCAGGTTTAGAGCGGAGTTAGTGCCGCTCTGAGTGCAGCGTGTGAATGTCCCTTCAACTGTGTGCACCTAAATAGTGTTAGTCACAGGAACTCGGTCGTTTTAATTGCTCTGTTTATCGCCTGTGCTGTAAATCCATCTTCTGTTGCATTAGATTCTTGCCAGGGCTAAAACATAGATCGTATTTACCTACATGCTACTATCCAAGAATTAAAAAAAAACAGCTTTAAAAATATCAATCACTACATTGTATTTTAAAAACATACGATATAAGTAGGTACTTTGAAAATCATTACACAAGATTTTAAAAATGGTCGATGTATTTATACATCGATTCGGATTTAAAGATGACACCACATCGAAGGTATGTCATCAAGCAAAAGGGCGTAACGGGATTGTTTTCTTATTCCACTTAAGTCTCGCTTTAAAATTTGGCCAAACACTCAAAGGAATAACCCAGAAGTGAACTCGTCCAAATTACATAAACGGCTTCGGAAGCGGCTGCAGTCGAAATACGAACATTTAGGCCCGTGATTATCCCGGCTTTGGTCGCGAAATTGTCTTTGCGTTGCGGAGCATTAAGGCTTTGCAGACTGATAGTGCCTTGTAAAAACACCCAGAAGTTCTGTCGGATTAATGCAAATCTTATTGAAAGCAAAAAAATACAACACGATGGAAATATGCAAATCGACAGCGAGGTCTTTATACTGTCAAATGTCAAATGAGTATTGCTTTGATTTTACTGAAAAGTTAAGTTAATCATCACATCTACGTTGGCTCTTATGACCCACACCCAGTAAAAAAATAAGTAGCCTGTTTTCCTTAGGCTCCATTAAGTGATCCATGTTTTCACCCGCATCCAAACTGTTCTATTCTCTCCGAAATATTATAGCGGCGTTACTGAAATACGGGATTTTTGCTCCACCTGCAATAACCAGGCTTACGAACAATAAAGAGAACAATTTGTTGGCGCCGTTACCGACGATATTTGATCAGATGACCCTTTCCTGTGCGCTATATGCGCTTGTTACGTTACGTTGTATTGTCAAAGGAAGCTTAATTGGGCAAAACGTGTATGTTTTAGATAGCTAGTAAAATTATATCTCACGGTACGACGAGATGTATAACATAGTTCTAGATTTGTGAACAAGGACTATCCAACGAACGGAGCGGTCCGCCTATGTTAAAATAAATAAATAAAACTTAATCTCATAACTTTTTTACATTATAAAACTAGGTAAGTAGGTATTCCATTTTATTTTCCTTAAACCATAATATTTTTTTTTGAATGTTAATGAATACAAGGCAATTTTTTGTTCCAATTGCTTTTGATTTGCAACTGTTGGTAATAAACTCCAGCTACACGTCTAACTCACACACATAATTTTTAATGAGTCGAACTTCTGTTTGCGAAACTTTAATTTTAACTCGCGTGTGGCGTCGAAATAGAAACTAGTAACGTGTCACTGCCAGCTGCGGCCCAAACTGTTAGGAGTTGAGGCACACAAGTTATTTATTCAGGGTACCAGTACATTAAACAAAGTTAATATCTGTTTGAAATGGAAACGACTTAAGAATGGAGTACTTGACTATGCTAATACATACTTTGTTTAAACGTGTTAAAAGTAATATTCCATTAAGTCCTACCATCTTGGCTAAACTTTACTATTTTCTGAAATAATTATGTGCTTATAGTGTTGGAGAGGAAGGTATAAATGAGACAAGCTTAGGTATTATTCACAATCTCCAAAGGCTTTTGAAATCTGCCGTCATGCATTTGTTGGTGAATAGTAACTACACACACCGGCACAATTAGGGAAACGGAAAAAAGTAGCTTTTTTCCAATATTGGGGAGTATTTTTGAGATATGGTTCTTGCTGTGGGTACTTGCTTCATAACAAATTGTTTTATGTAGTCTTTACACGTTTTATTGTTTGTTTTTAGGGTTCCATAGCCAGAAAAAAACGGGACCCTAATAGTTTCGTCAAGTCTGTCTATCGGTATGTCTGTTCGTCCACACAGCTGTATCTTGATAGGTAGGTGTATCTTATTTACCGCTTTCCGATTCATATACAAAAAGAAAAATATAAGTTTTAAAGGGGGAGCTCCCATACATGAAACTAAAACCTTTTTTTTTTACTCGAACCTATGCCTATGGGATGGCAATGGATATAGGTCTTTTAAAATGACATTGAGGTTCCTAATACGTTTTTTTTTCTATAAGTCTAACATTTCAGAGATGGACGCTTCCGTAGTGGTAAAATGGGCGTCCCAAAGTTAAAGACGCCCTTAACTTTTGAACTAAGGAAGTGAAAATTTGGAAAAAAATACATAATGTAGATCTCAACAAATGCTTTCAACAAAAATTGGTTTGAATGAGATCGGACTAGTAATTATTGAGATACATCACATTTTCATCAACCGCAAATATAAATTTGTCTTACAAACACCTATCATAAACAAAGTTATTTTCGCTGTCAAAAATAATGTGATATTTTCTGTAGGTTTAATGGTGCGGGCGAATTCAGCTTTAGCAGAACCCCCAGTGCTCGGGTCCGACTCGCACTTGACCGGTTTTATTAAAAGTCTAGAAATTACACTTAAAAAAGCAACTGTGTCAGACAAGGAACCGATCCCTGTGTTACGCTTTAAACACTATAAAAACTAAAACAAAAAATAGTAAATATTTAGTTACCTTTCAAATGTCGTTCATAGCAGATTACCTGAATGTAAAATTTTCTTCACATTCACCATTATTTTGATGAATATAACAACAAAGTCACCCACAACACAACACAGATTGTGCTCAGTCGTCAGTCTATAAATATTTATAGGTTAACAGGTTTCCGAAGTTACCCGAAGTCGGTGTGTTGTTAACCATATCGGAAACTTCGTTACTTACCGCCGATACAAGAGGTATTGTAAACAAACTTCCAATTAAATATATTGGTTTATGTATCGGTAAGCTCAAACACAAATATATTTTTTTTATATAATGAATGCTAACTATTCATTATTAACAGACTATTAAGGAAAAAAAAGATTTTATAGTTACTGACGTAGCGGCTCTCGCTGAGCTCAAGGAGCTAACACTTACTCCTTTAACGCAACTGTTATTTTAATTAGGGAGTGGCTTAGTGTGTGACAATTCTTGTAGGCTACTGACAAAACTATTTTAAAGAGTAAGTATAGAAAGTGTTCGAAGTTGTCTCTCCCGGAGATGAGTATTGACAGAGTGAAGAGTTTGCAAAGGAACTTTACTATCTCTAAGTAAATATGAGTAACCCAACGCATGAAACTTAGAGATGGACCCTTAGATAGGATTAGCGAAACTTAAGTAATGAATATTAATGTGCCAACTCTTTGATAATCAGATTAAACTCTAAGTAAGCTAAACTTCAATTGCAGTTACATTTACACGGACTTGTAATTGGATGTTTGTTATTAATCCAAACAAAGATTTGGTACCTACATACTTATTTACCTATTTGGAAACTAAGTCGAGTGTATTAAACGTAAACATTGTTCCACAAAGAAAGTCAAGCAAAACTACTGCTATGTAATTACAGTTCTAAATTCGGCTGCTAACAAATGCATGTAGTTTTTGTTGGTAATACGAAAACCTGATCTGGTTTTCGTATGGAGTTTTACGTTCGGTCACTTGCGAATTTAGCCTTGTTAGAGATATCGTGAACAATTTCATAAACATTGAGATTATTGACCAATAGAAATCTTCCTTTTACATTTTTGACTCCTACACATGCATTTTTTGACAGTTTTTATTTTTTCTTATCGGTATTAAGAAAAATGGCTGGCAAAAAATGTTTGTCCTATAAAAATCCACAATATTGTATTTCTACCGCTGCTACTGAAAAATTGTGTAAAAAAGCTTTCAACGTCTTCCATCAGATGACTAGATGATATCTAAAGTTAACTGTTTTCGAACACGCAAGAGGACATTTCGAAAACATGGCGTCAGTTTGTTGGCTTTCAATCACCTCAAAGGGCGCAGGGGCGGTGAGGGGCGGCAATATCGTCCGTAAATGGACAATAACGGGCCGAATTTACAATAATGTCGTAAACAGGGGCGCTGACGTCGGGCCACGTCGGTTATGGTCAGCTATTTTGGGGGTAACGCTTTGGGGCAATAAGACAGACGTTAAATCCTTATCCTTGGACTTAATGATAACAGTTACTCGAACCCATTACATGATCATATGCCAATTTTCAAAACATTATAGGTACTTATGTAGTTTGTTCTAAGAACTTTTTGTGCTAGAGCTTAGCTGAAAATCGAAGCCCAACTTTCGTTGTTTCAGTCTCACGTCGAGTGGCCGCGTGGCTTGCATTTTACACCTCGCTGCGTCGAGTCTCGCCGGACATGCATTGACCGACTTTTTCCTTGTCATGATACAAGGTCATAAATGTCTCCTACATATCGTATTTGTTTTTGAATAGGCTCTATTTGTAGCTTTATAACGCTTTTTTATTTAGTTTTATCTCCTGTCTGTTTTTAGTTGTAGTTATTCTGAAAAGGGATTAATAATTTGGTAGGTCAGTAATTTAATAAGAAAACATGTTTCTATTATTTATTCAGATTAATACCTATCTTGTCCGATCCATAATCCCAATACCCATTGTTGTGATATCGAAACGGTTAAATATTCATTGAGCGCGGCAACATTTGCAAAAAGCCGATCGTGTGCCCTTCTGTTTAACCAATTGGTCGTGTTTTCGGCACAATTTGTCTTTCTCGCTCATGATTGGGTGCAAACTTGAGTGAGGGAGACGGGAATAGTTACAGTCATCTTATTATTATGAGATCATAGTGGTCTACCAAAGTAGGATCTCTTTTGGGAGTGTATTCAGAGGTAACAGACAACAGCTCCCCCAGCCCCCCCAGGCTCCTTTGATTTGAATCCTTCCTTATTGTGCGTTTGTTTACATAACCTACGCGGAGTAAATACGGCTGTTCTTATGAGGAAGGTTTCCATTATATCAATAAGTACCTGCGCTTCAGAGTACCACGTAAATGGGACGGCTCTTTACAAATGAAAAACATTGTATGACATACTCGTACATGTGTATGTTATATTCTTTTCAAATTAGCTTCGTATATTAGGGCGTCGACGACGTGTCTTTATGTCTCTGTCAACATCAAAATAATATAATTACTTATATATCACGAGGCCGTTTGGATATAAAGTAAGAATTTTGCGAACGTAAAAAACCTGTTAAACTTTTAACGGTACCACTAATTTAGTTTAGTTTAGTATGGTTCTGAGACCAAAGCTTTAAATTACTAAGTCCGGACTCCAGATGCAGCACTAAACAAAAGTTCAATAGGATTTGTGTGGTTCCAGTTTCGAAATCTCCAAGCTACTTGTAGCTTAATTCCGGTGCTGAGTGGAAATTGTTAAAAGTTACATTTTCTCTGTTGCAAAGTAACTCCAAACCTGCTTCAGATGCAAAATTAAGTTTTTCATTCCTTTCATAAGATAAAACAATTTAGAGCGGAAATTTTTACTAATTGTGCTACAAGAAATAAACTAAAGTGCTAAAGAAAGATTGTTTTTGTTATAACGTAGCTGTAACGTAATTCCAACGATAGCTACGTTGCACGATACTCACTCGTTATAGAAATTGTTATTGAAACGTTATAAAGACTGAAAAGGATTTTAGAATAGTTAGATACGGGATTGCTACCATGTACCTTAGGTATTATTTATGAGCTTCCGATATTTCGGCACTGTTGCAAGCGCCATGATCACGGAGTAACTGAAAAGGATTTTAGTATAAAGTAGGCCGTTTTTTTTGGACGTATTTACAGTTGAAGAAACGGCTTATGCTAAACCCCAAAAAATTCCACTTTTACCCCAAAACGTTTTAAAGGGAGGATGATAATTCTCAATTTTGGGGTTATAGTGGAATGAATGTATGGATTGTAAAATTGGGAGTACAATGGGCTTTGGGGTCAAGTGGCATAAGCCGAAGAAACTCTATCCTGCAGAACTACTTATCTAAAAGAAATTAGGTTTAAAATAGACCACCTCTAATATGACATGTTATAAGCAGGCAACCGTTTTATTTCGCATTTAATTTTCTGTTGATTGCAATTTCTGACGACGCGTTTGGTGTATTGGTTAGCGCTCCTGACTATTACGCCGGCCGTCGCGGGTTCGAACCCCGCAAGGGGCAAATATTTGTGTGATGAGCACGAACATTTGTACCTGAGTCATGGATGTTATATGTATTTAAGTATTTATGGGAGACGCCCCCATCATAATCGTTGTCTGGTACTTCGTAACACAAGGAAGAAAATTCCTTACCACGAAACCAGACAATTGGTGTATGATTATCTGGCGCATATTTATTTTATTTAATTTCTCTTACTACTATGCATCTCTTGAAATCTTGCTCCATGCTACAATGTAAAGACATAGGGACATCACCTGTCCGAGAGTGTTCTTATTATATTTTGACGGAATGTTTTATTACACTTTCAAAGAACGAAATAGCTTTACGTTTGTGCCCATGACAAAAATATAACCCCCCTTCCGGAATATACATTCCTGTTAGGTTGAAATTGCCATGTATTGGTTAGGACTTATCCAATTGTAGATAAGTTACTTGTATGTATAGCGTAGCTTTAGCCATAGATATGAGCATTTTGTTACTAAATATTATGTGTGACCTAATAAATACCTGGTGTTTTGTTTCTGAGGTCATGCAGGTCAGCTTTTGTAGTAGTTATGACACTTTTTTTTTGTGATGGTTGGATTTATGTGTAGATATCATTCCGTAAGAACTTAAGTGCTCTGCGTGGAGGTGGTTGTTTACGGGATACTTAAATAGCACTTACGTGCAACTACAACAACCCTCATGCTACCTACACCGTGACCAATGCACCATAACAGGTAGATAAAATATTACAACGTATTATATTGAAAGTAATATGAAAAAAGATACCGGGAAGCAAAGATAATAATCTAATTATCTTCGTTGCACAGGTTCCATATTTCCTACGTTTAAATTTTGACCGAATCATGTTACCCCAAACCAATTCGAGACTTAAGCCAATTGTGGAAGCTACATCTAATTTCGTACGGCGAAAAGGCGATAATTTAATATCGCTGGAATGAGAATGGACCGGGACTCTCTCTTAAGTCGGATCAAGGGTCCTACTTTATAAGTCAATGTCCGATTTTCCGGCTATAGTCGTCGAGACCCCTCGCTCTATTTTGCTAACATGAAGGACAAGGACAGCTGGTGTCGAAAAAACGGCAAAGTGTTACAGATTATTGCCTCAGGGAGACTGAAACCTGGGACTTAGCGCCGCTTAGCGTGTGTCCACGACGCGGAAACTTTTTCCGTCGCCGACTGCCCGGGGAATTAGGAACGGATAACTTAGTGTACTGTACACAGTTTTGTAAGTTTATCAACTTGGCCTGAGAATTGTTCAGATGGCTTCAAGTGGCGAGTTAGAGGATATTTCTACTTACCGAAATAGAAAGAATGAAATGGTGTCTCCCAAGTTTGTATTCTATGCGTTTGGTGCAGTTACAAGGTGCATCTTTTACTTACATATTCAAAACAGTGCAATCAAAGTGGGTTTGCCTTACCTACCTACTAATATTACCCAACCTAAGTAGGTACGAGTACGATCTGTGGCCAATATACTGTCCTGTCTCTGGGCCATAGAACGTACTAAATTTACGATGAGCTTCTTCTTAGGTATGTCAATCAATGTATAGTAATGGTAAATATTCGGTTGTATTTATTAAGAGGAAGTTTTAAACAAATTTTACCACACTACCAATGACTAAGTCCTTTAATATTTATCTCTTTTTTTTACTTATCTCAAAGACGGTGTTTCCTCAAGAGCCAGTGTTCCTTGTATTTTTAATTAAAACTCAGCTAATTCCTCTAACGACATTAGGCACTAAGTTAAATTGACGGCAGCTTTTTAACGACGAGATAAAAGTTGCGCGTAAGATTTCCGGGATAATTCAATTTGCAAAGTAAACTTATAAATTAGATTAATCCCATTTTGGAAACCAACACTTCGCCATAATTTGAGAGCTGTTTAAACAAGTGGTCCGTTAATTTTAATTGTTTTTGCAGGAAATGAAAAACAAACAGGTCATTGATTAAAACTCTACTACTTCGCGAACATGTAATTGAAATTAATTTTTAAACGTTTCGAATACTTTACAGCATCCGTGGTCACAGGATGACTAAACGGTTGTTTGTTAGATTTCAAAATTAAAAAGTATACATAAATAGTACGAGTGACGGCACTGGAAACATGAGGGGGAATATTTTCCCATTTACTTAATATAAATAAAACAAACAATATGATTAGTTATACATATTAAAAATATGTACCTATATACATATAAAATACATACAGGTTATGAAAAATTAAACTAGCATCACTCATGAATGTAAATTGATGTTCTTATCCACGCAGAAAAAGTAGAACTTTGTCTTGACATCTTTCAGTATAGATGTTGCTTGGATCTTGGAAAGAATAAACCCCGGAACCAAATATGACAACAAGTCTTCGGAGGATCAAATTATACCGGTTTTATATTTCGAAATAATGATAATAAATAAAGTTAAATCACTGAAAGCCTTTTTAAACATATTTTACATATTTCAGTATAGGTTTTTTTTTATTAATAACACGTTATAACGTAGGAAATTCATTCATTAATTTTATATTGTTTAATGTACGCTTTGAGATTCTTAAGAAATAAGTATTTTCTTTGCATACATATTGATTACATGCTGCTGGTAATTAGATAGAAGATGCTTTTTTTATCTCAATCTTACGATTTGATTGTATCGTCCAACGTCAAATCTCGTGTTGTAATGCATAATTATTACTACATAAAAACTTAGTGGCAGGTAATTCTATATGTAATTACGTTATTATATACGTTAAATAATATGTTAGTAGGTAAGAGATGTTGGTCTCTTTGTGTTGACAACGCAACAACGTGGACAACTTGGACAATTTATGTACCTACAGAATTTCTTATTTGAAACTGATGATATTTCTTTTTGTTACGACGTGCTGCTGTTTTTCTTATTCTAAATTAACCATCAACCAGCTTCATTAAAATTCCTTATATTTCAATATGTTTTTATCCAGTCGTCATCAATTTCAAATGGTATGAGTTGCGCAACATGTCCAGATGTTTCCGGATTATTTGCGATGGCGTTACGGCGCGATAAAAAAGAGTTATTGCTTGCGCGTACGCATTCAGACGCAGGTTTACTGCTTCGGGGAATTCGCCGCGGTCGCCCAGTCAAGGTGGACGCCGACATACTGGCAAATGTTTCTATTACAGCGCGTTTTTACAATGATTGTACGAACAACGCTAGGCAAGAAAGTAAAATTTTCAAGAGATTAGGAAACTTTGCCCAGCAGTGGGATCCCATATGGCAATTGTAACTAAAACAAGGAAATCAGTTTTGATGAAGCAGTGATTCTTGGACAAAAAGTTAGAGTGGATTAAATATATTTTGGTAAAAGTATATAGTGCCAGACTGCCAATTCATTATATTTGTGGATATTTATCACGGCTGTGTGGCATGATTTCACAAATCAATCGTTTCAAATATTTATCACTTTTCCCAAATCTTTTAAACAATCTCTAAAAGAAACCTCAAACATGATAAGAATGAAACAGCTTAGTTGTTATTGATTTTTGATCGAATAGAATTCGCTTACTTAGCACGGTCATAATGGATGTGATAATACGCGACTCACAACGCATCATGAGTAGCTCAATTTTATATTGAGTGAATTGAATAAGTCTATACATATAAATGGAGTTAATCAAAAAAACATTTACCTTACATTTAACACATCGCCAGGAAATAATACATTACTTGCTTAGGATACATTGTTCAATCAACTTTACGATTTATGTAGGTACATCGCACGTACTCATCACCAAATTATCAATGTTTGTTCGTCCGCTAAGCTTTATAGTCAGTGATAGTCCGTATTTATTAATCTGTGGTCAAGTTCTGACTCTACCCTGAGGTTTTTACCATTCATTAATTTTATCTTAAAAATTCAATCGTCCAGTTTCATCATTGAATGCATTTTTGATTCGTTGTTGTTTATTAAGTGAGCTATTTAAAATCACAGGAAGAAGGATCTTTGAAATTCTGTAAATATTTTAGACTTGCAAAATAATACCTACATTACGTCTTCATATCGTATTAACATCAATCTACAGTAACACTGAATCTTCAACCTGCTCCCTGAAATTAAGAACGTTCGTAATTAGCTAAGACGGTGTCGTTTTGATCACCTACAGCCGTGGATATTGCATGAAGTTAACAGCTATGGAACAATTAAGTTATCTTAAAATTTTGAGCAAAAGTTACTAAAACTTGATGGCCATGTGGGATTTTCCTGCAGTCTATATCAAATATTAGGCCTAACGGAAATAAGATATCTCTCTAATCTCTATTCGACATCGCCTTCAAACTGACAGCTGTTGTCAAGTAATAAACAACAATTTGTCACTTGAAGTAAATGCAATTCTTGGTATTTTTATGACGTGAAACTTCCTAGTAGAAATGATCGAAACAAGCTGATTCTTTTCGGTATTACAGTCGGCATTCTAATTCGGCGAAATCCACTAATTAGCCCCGAGGGGGAGTAAAGAAGTCAATTAGATGATACTAAATCCGCCTCCGACTGAAAGCAGTGATAAGCCGGGATTAAGGATGTTGGTTTTGTGCTTAGTTAAAGTTGCAGAGATAAATTCTTTTATAAAATATAACAAACAATAGTGTAGATTCTTTAATTAAAGGTAATGCTACAACAATCTTACTAATCAAGTTCAATACAAATACTATCGAGCCAGCTGATAGTAACAAATTCAACTGGTCGTTCCTGTAATAAAATTACAGAATAAATAAATTAGAAAATATACATCATTTTGTTTACTTTATTAGTCTGAAAATTTCGTGTTGCGCAATATTTTTCAAATATAAGACCGCATTAATAAAATAGATAGCTCAAGATTGTAGACAGAATAAGATTCAGGCAAAATGAAATCAGACGACCTTACTGACAGGAAAATGTACAAAAATCTTTAACTGTAGTTTTTGTATTTAATACCTACAGAATTGTATCGTATTGCTACCTGCACGAAGTGTTTACACGTATTGTTCGTGTAAACACTTCGTGTAGGTAGGTGTTTCCGAAATTGTTTACGAAAATTTAATTAGAAATAATTTAGTTTCATTGTTAAAAAAAAAGTTGATGTATTTCCTCAAGCGATAGCGGCGCTATTTGTTAGTGTGTTTACACGCTTTAAAACAAGCTACACGAAAATGTGACGATAAAAGGAGTAGCTTTCAGCTTCATTCAGCTAACACAATATCAAGTTATTTATATTAGACATTCCCGGTATTGAGCATATCATTTTATGTTATTTTTGGTTCAAGAGTTTGTTTTGAAACTTACGACTGATTACTTGCATAACCATCCTCCAATCCTCAACTCAGTTGAATGATATATTGGAATGAGTGAGACGTCAATGAAGTTACCACATTAATCAAATCAAACATCAGTTTATTTATGACTAGTCTGAATCACTCGTTAAAATACACATATGTTTGTGTTTATCAAGAACACGGATTTGTTCACATGCTACATTTGACATGTGGGCCTCAATGTTTGTGTAGAGCCCAGGCTGTGTACAAAACATCATTTTAAGAATGTCGTAATCGATGTCATTTGTTTCTTTTTACAAAATAAAAGAAGCAATATATTTGTATTTGGCAAATCTTATCTTATCTAAAGAAAGGTAAAATATGAATAAACCAAATGTTTGTTCAAGGAGTCGTAAAAATATGTGAATTATTAAAACAACTTCTGTTTACGGGAACCTTATTATCATTTTCCGGCTGTGTCAGTCAGCTCGAGCTTTCACCCCTCTCGTTAAATTTGTGTATTCCAATACATCTCGATATCGTTTTTATTATCTGTGCGAGCGAGGGTCTCGTCTGCTCTGCTTCACTCAGCTGTGAACACCAACCGACGAGGAATTCTGTGCGAAAGATAAAAAATACGAGTACGATGTTAAATTGCAGGTATTCGTCTTCTCCTTATTTAATTTATAGCCAAAAAGGAATTTGTAGTAAAAGTTTGACGTGATAAGAGATATAAGCACATAATCTTTCTTTCTACAATCTAATTATGGGACTGGGAAAAGTCTAATGTATCCGTCATTAAGTTGACACTTTTAAAAAATTTCAAGTCTTTACCTACCATACTATATGATTAAGTTAAGTCTAGCTCTAATGCTATCGATGTTATTATTTACTAGCTTTTGCCCGCGACTTCGTCCGCGTGGAATAGTGACTTCTTTCTCCCGTTTTTTACACATTTACCACTATATCTTTGCTCCTATTGGTCGTAGCGTGATGTTAAGCCTAAAGCCTTCCTCGATAACTGGACTATCCAACACAAAAAGAATTATTCAATTCGAACCAGTTTTCGGAGATTAGCGCGTTCAAACAAACAAACAAACAAACAAACAAACTCTTCAGCTTTATAATATTAGTATAGATTCACAAAAGATAAAGTAGGCCGATTTTCCAAAACCCGATTTCCTAACCAGATTGTCTGACAATGCGTACCGCATGATTCCAAACTTTGACTTGTGCATAACATTTCTCTATATTCCTTGGACAAATACGCATGAAACGTGACAAGATTGCGCCAATCCATACGTTTCCTAACACTTACTGTCAGCGCTGCAAATAACCACTTTACCTATGAATCTCCATAAAAATAACGTAAGGAAAAAATTATATGCCACTCGCACAGCCGACTGTATTGAGTCGTTAACTTGACACATAGCCGTATTAACGTCAGATATAGAGATTTAACTCTCGTGCTTTTCTTTATTGTAATTGTTACATTTACCTTCAGAATATCCGCTTATTACGTCAGCACCTCTAGTCCGTGAATTGACCAATTTTGTTTAGTAAGAAAGGCGATATTTATAATTACCTAGTCTAGCCTGAAATGACGCCCCGCCCCACTACTTAATTAGTTGAATTCGTTATGTATCTGTATGCCTACGTCACGGTCGAGTAGTTTTAAGTGTGCTTGTGTGCGTTAAGCGATAGTGGGGCGCGTCATTTCAGTTTAGACAAGCTCTACCTTGCTTAAACATAAGGGTATACACAGATGCATCTTCTGTATTAAACTATACTCCGATAAGCTTTTCGATACACAAAAAAAAAATATTGATACCTTTGGGCAATACATAAAGTATTTTTTTTTATTGTACATGTCTTTTTTTAATTTGTAAATATTCTATGTGGTGTGCATTAAAGAGTTATCTTATTATTACTACATTTTTATAATCGAACATTGTAAACAATCTTGACATTAATGTCTAGCGAAAATAATATATTCCTTTTAAAAGAAGATAAACACAATAAAATAACTAAAAACTTTAAATGAAATTATAATGGCTTCGTATTCCGATTTTGATAGATGCAGATGTAAAACAAATAAATAAATATCGCATGTAATTCCATTTGTCATTTTGTAGTGACACGTGGAGAACAAAAAAATATAAATAAGAAAATATCAATTTAATGTAATGGAAGCTAGACATTGCATGTAATAGAAACACTAGTTATGACGGTAACAATATAAAGAATGCAAATTGTGGTCCGTTATTGTCTTCTCCATTACGTTGTCGGGTCAAAGCTCTAGTGTTGTGTTTCATAAACAAAGGTTTCAATTCTACCGCAGTCGGAGTAACAAGTGGCACCGTTTTGTTACAGATTCACGGCGGATTAACGTTAGCGACACTGAAAGCCGCGGATTGTTTCAACTACAATACGGTGAGTTTATGAATAAGTATACAAGTTATTCTTCTTCATTGTGACGGTTTATTTTAATGAGGAAATGTCATTAACATGGATGATGACACTCTAAGGCTACTCCTAATTATTCACTATACCGTTATAGGATTGTCAATATGCTTGCTTTTGTGTGTACCAACATGTTTCGGCTATGCCATACTTCATCGAATGTGAGTACATATTATGCAGAATTTTCAAAATTCATGTAAAAATAACACGTTGGAGACTGTTTTTTAGTGACAAAATGTTGTATGATTTTTATAAGTTCTATACTCATTCAAGGGCTATGTTATTGCAATATGATATTCAGTTCATTTACCACCATTGCCCAGACGAGGTAGCTACGAGTTAATATTCATGCGTTGCTTGCGAGTTGCGACTGAGAGCAGTGAGACGACTTGCAAACACTCTCCATGACTCGGCGATGCGCATTGTCGCTGCAAATTGTCTGGATTTGAAATGATGCTGCTGCATTCTACAAAGTAATTGTAACTTTGTTTGCTATAAATATAAGGTACATACCTACTGGGAGGGCTTTTTTAAATCAACTTGCGAACACGTTGAAACGGTCGTAATGTTTAGTCCTGATTTTTGAGTATTTCACCATTCACTAAGAGCAAGTTGTGAAAAAAATAAAATCCGCAGGGTTAAACGAAACAAGAGCAAAAAATGAAACATATTTTTTTTTCATATGTTCTTGATGTGTTTTTTGAAACGAAACGAAAAAATATGACTCAAACAAATAAATACCTTCCTCAATAGTTTTCAGTTAATTACTTTCAATGTCTATCTAAAACGAAAACAACAGATGTAGGTAAATCGTTGCCGAAACTAACAGAGTAGAATTGGTAACGAGCCTCATTTTCAAATGAAATTTACTTCGATTTGATCGCTAAGCCCACTTTTACGACGGCTGATGAATATTTTATGCCAGGTCTAGGTCGTCTAGTCTAGCTCGTGCCTTATTATTATAAGTTTATTGCTTTTGGATAAAAACTTATCCACGAAATTAAGCTGCCTGATGAAATAATCATGTTGGTAAAATTTGGCCAAATTACCTAAACCTAGCTTACCTAGTCTTTAGTGTTGGTTTAGAAGGTAATATAAAATTATTTTTGCCAAAAAGTCTTCAGTTTAGAATTGGAGGAAAGTTCAGTTGTCTAAGACCGTCAAGCTTCCTGCTGGAATACTTTAGAAGCCTACTGGTGGGGGGTGTTCATCAGTCAGTCAGACCCTGGCATACCTTTGCTTTACGGAAGTCGAATTTTCGGTGGTGCGGAATTGTGGTAAGAAACGTCCCGTATTTCGAAAAGGCTTTATTTATGCACCGAATAGTGCAGTAGAGCGGCAAATTAAACGATATGTTGCAAATGTGCACAGTGTAATGTTGACGCAGTAAGACTTCTGTTATAAAAGACCCCATCATATAGAAATATAAGTGGTAGGCTCTTGTCGGTGGAGCTTTTTCCATAAAACTCCTAAGGAAGATAGTGTGGTGGTTTCCCTATAAATGCCTTCCAGACCGCAGTTTAGGTAACGGGGTTTCCCGCCTCTTAATGCCCAGTAAAAAGCCTTTCCTAATAATAAATATCTTAGCCATCTGCCAAAACGTCTAAACAAAGAAAAATTACTTGAAATTCGGGGTGTCTTCAGGCCATTTCAGTGCCAATAATTGTCATCTTAGAAGAAAGAGCAAAAAGATAGTTTAGATTTAGGTGTTAACTAAAAGCAAAATTTTATAAAAATATTTTGTAATTGATGTTGGTACTGAATAAACGTTTTCTTTCTTTCTCTATTAGGTTCTCGTATGTTATCACTCTCGTCAGTGTTTCATTTATGATTGTCTATGATTCCATTTGTTTGTTATAACTCCATTCCAGTTTATGCTTCCAGTGATAAATATTCGTTTATCCAACTACGGCAAAACTTGTAAAGAGAGTAATCTGTTATTACGCCTTAAATTCAATATTTCCTACTGTCCCATTGTTTCCTACTGAATTCCATATAATTTAAATCATCGTTACTATTCTTTTCAACTTTATCGTGTGACGTCAGACGTGGGCGTCCAGGTAATTGAGGAATTCGTCCCATCTACCTTCATAAAGCTCTGTATCCGGCTATGAACCTTATTCCTTCGAGCTAAGATTTACTGTTGCATGTTTTTACATAAAGAGCTGTGGCTCATGCAGGTGTCTAATGCAATTACGAGGGATTCCGCGCCTTCTGTTTTTACTCATCGTAAAATAGTGGCGGGGAATGGGCTATAAAAAGTTGATGACATTATATCGGCGAAAGTTATGAAAATGCAATGAGAGTCGTTCGAAATATGATAGCAATTCAATATAGAAGAGCAACCATTACAAAAACAAAACTTATTTAGCTAGTAGATTTAGAATAAAAAAGACAAAAAGCGTTTTAATACCAAGATTTTTGTGACAGTGACTCAAACATAACTTTTAAAGACGCTTTATAAAGCAATAGTCTCCGAGATATCGTCGTGATCGTAGAACAAAGGCGTATGTGCATTTCGTCAAACTTTACAGGGCGGCCATTTGAAATATTTTGAACGGTTATTTTTAAATAACTTTTTTTGCATATAACTTAGTGCAATACAAATTTGCATGTGTCAATTGTAAAAGGTCTTTTATAGTATGGAATAGGTATCATAAGCCTATATTTGCTGGTTTTTGAGAAAAATCACATACGTCATTTTACTTCGGATAAAAATGTGACTCACGGTAAGATACGACGTTTTTCTGCGGATATTCTAATGTCAGATGATACAAAACGTCTATTTTCTATGGACTTTGCATTAAATATTTTGTCGTATTTGAATAATATTTACTGTTATTTT
Source organism: Pyrausta aurata (assembly GCA_963584085.1). NCBI lineage: Eukaryota > Metazoa > Arthropoda > Insecta > Lepidoptera > Crambidae > Pyrausta > Pyrausta aurata. The sequence continues at coordinate 65,511 of OY757264.1, read as the reverse complement.
ATAAATAAAATTATTTTTTTTATTAATGTATTTTGCTTTTTAGTAGTTTCAGATAGTTACAGTATTATTCAACAATGATTTTAGGCCATACTTCAGCTAGACAAACAGGGTAAGTCAATGGATTTCTTAGTCTTATTTATTTATGATTTGATTAAAACATTTACCGTTATAACTTATTTATTTATTAATATTTTGTAGGACTGTGAGTTGTACAATTGGCGGATTTAATGCCTTAGGGCATTCTCGACCAATCATCCACCTGGGAGTGCAGAAAGTTGCATCAGTGGCGGAACAATTTTAATAACTATTGTTTTAATTATATTTACAGCAGTCCAACGCTTCCACGCTTTTCAATTTCACTTCCTTTCCTCCCGTAATATCGTGATGTGTTATAGGCTTTCTCTATAAATAGGTATAATATTCTCTATTAACACAATAATACTTTTTCTCATCTGACAAGTAGTTCCTGAGATAAGCGCTTTCAAACAAACTTTCCAGCTTTAGTATATGTATAAGTAGGTATAGATTAACTTGCTACTTTAAGAAGAAAATTACAATCGTCTTAACGGAAAGTCTCCGTTCCAATAACCTGATAAAAGTAAATCACCCTAGAATCAAAAGCTTTGGTAAAATCTTAAAGATGGTTATAATTTTCTTACTTACTTACAACATAAAAATCATATAGTGGTAGGTACGGCATATCATGAAGAGTAAGACTAAGATAATTTTGAAAACATACAGGTTGTCCAAAAAAAATGTTCTCGTAACCCTCAATAGGCTTTTTAAGCATATAAAGGCATTAAATTTATAATAAGCCTCTATGGTCCTATAACGACAACCATATAAAATAACTAATATAAAATAAAGAACTAAACGATTGCTAAGATCGCTAACCATTAGAAAATTAGTTATAATAACTGAAAACAACCGGTGTTTTACCATGATGGAGGTAACAAAACAGAGTTGGTAACAAATTAGCTAACAGTCATCAATCCAGTTTCTAAATGAGAAAAATCTTGGTGTTTCGACAAATAGGTACCAAAGCATTTGTTTTGAAAGCGTTTGCAGTAGATGGGAATATAATGTAAAGTTTTTTTTTAATTTACAGAAAATATTTTATCCCTTGCCATAACACTAACTGGTCCTTATGTAATAGTTGATTCAATAACGACGGTATACCTACTTCCTTTGCTTGCGATGCGACGCCATAGTAATTAGGTCTGGGTCTGAGGAAGGAATTAAATTGACCTAAAGGTTTGACTGACAGAGATTGCTTTTAGCATTAAGGTCACCTTTGTACAACATTATTTATGCAATAATCTTTTATAAAATAAATAGATTCTTAAGACATTAGGTGATTTCCCGTTGACGACGTGTGAACTGACGATGTGTTACTATTATCACGAACTACTGGGTATATTCAGTACAAAACAAATCATAAAAATGAGAGTAGACATCCTTACAAAAACAAAGAAAACATAAAAGCAATTTTCGTCAGGCATAAAATTTAACTATTCGTTTTATATTTCGGTGTTCTCCTTGCAGAGTTGGTTAGCAAATACATTACCAAAAACTTTTTTTACGAGTCAAATAGACAAAATAATATTATTTTAATTAGTAAAGTTTCTTTAAACATGCCATAATATTACAATAAAAATAAATTTTGGTAAAAATATTTATACACTGCCATTTTTTTCAAAGGTACAATGTCGTAAGTTATTCAGTGCTCGAAGAACATGGATACAAGTGCACTTAGGACACTAAAATACGATAACATATCCACAGTATATCGTCGTATGTGATCATCCGCCAGCGTCATGTACACAGAAAAATGCAGTATGGCTACATATGTCACGATTATTTATTAATTTTAAAAATAAATAAAAAACAATAACAAAAGCTATATTAAGTACTTATATTGCGTTTAAGCAAAACTTGTTATCTTTTAATCAATTTATTCTTATGCCATAGAAAAGTGACGTATGATAAAAACCGACTGCTGAATTTGTTTTTAGCATTTTTGTCTTATAAACGTGTCTAAAACACATTAAATTGAATTCGAGTCATTTCTTGGAGTTCCTGGTACTTTGCAGGCTAGTCCAACGAACAATGTCACTTGCGCGGATCCGTCGGACGTCCGCATGACATATGCGTACATACGTCGTTTTACTACGGACATTTATCAGAAACGTCATTGTACCTACTGCGTAACTCCGGATATATTAAGAAAAATATTTTATTTCTTAATTGGTAATAAAATTTTCGGTGTTTATATACCAAAAATGCAATAAAACGATTTTTGGATTTTTGTCAAATACGTCGTTGTTCTAAGATCATGACGATATTATGGGACAAAAAGATAAGTCAACAACGAAATCGGTTTAGAGAGCTATCTCAAAAAATGTTTTCGCCTTCATCCACAATATTGACATAACAAAGAAGATCGCTTTAGGTCAGTTAATCCCCGTAGGACTATTAACTATCGTATTGCAATAGCTATCGACATTAAACTATTTTGAAAGCTCCAAGGTAGGTGCTTATTATTTGATAGTGCTGAAAAAGAAATCTGCTCGGCCACACCTTTTTTCTTGCAAAGATTTGGGTCGGTTGGTTCTCAGTCCATGCCACACATGGCCTTCAATCGCTTTGCAAACCTATGCCAGTCATGTAATAACCCCTTAACAAACTGGCCAGTCTCGATACCCCATTGAGGAAAATCGAAGCTTCTCGAAGCTCAGTCAGCCGAGTGTGACATAGTTCCCGGCTGCGTCGGCCCGTCCGGCTGTAGCTATCCCTTTTCCCGTTAGAGAGCTACAGATTGCAAGCTTTTTAAAAAAATCGCCTATCTGTATGAACGTTTGTTTCAAAATCTGTTAATTCAAGAATCTGTTTGCCAATTTTCAAATAGATAACCTCGTTAGCTACTTTGATAACTAGAAAATACATTTAAACGCAAACACATCAAATCTTACTGCTTTTTCTGATAGCTGATATTTCAATACCTAAAAAACCACACGAACAACAAACAAATCGTCTTATTACCCATAATGAAAAAGTTTAAACCATGCTAGATCTGTAATCAGTCAGGTATCAAACGAATGCCGAGAGTCGCATAACAATGGAATTTTTATTGTGTCTCGTTTACGCATACTTGACGAGTTAAGGGCACAATGTTCACACAAAATCCGGCAATTTTGAAAACCCTCCTGTTTTCTACAAGATCTGTGGTGGACAAAGCGACCCCTGGCCGTGCCCACGCATCAATTAAGGACCACCGGAATGGACCGGTTTTCGTTGACTGGAACCGGTCTAAAAACGAAGTCAGCGTGTAATTTTAAGTCGCGATTTGTTATAATATCCTAAAATGATTTTCAGCGTTTCCACATACAATAATCGTAATTGAGGTAGATATAGTGAGTTTTGTAGATACTTACACTTAATTTTGTATTGTATTACCTATCCAGTACTTACTGATAAATTTTATTACTCTGTACAAATGCCTACCAAAATAATGTAAAGTGCTAACATCGTCATATTTTTTAAAAGAACCAACGACCGAGGTATATTACCTGTGGGTGGTGGGGGGTAGGCCCGAGTGTCCTATTGCTAGTAATTGGACAGCCCTTTTGATCGGCTCAAAGAAATAGGCACTCACAAAGTGATTAAAAATTGAATTTATTTTGGACATGTATTTTGACATTAGAATTTTTAATTTTTGTTTGGGATTGTAATTATTTAAAAATTAATTTTTATTCTGACATTATTAAAATGCTTTTATAAAACTAAAATTGTATTTACTAACCTAACTATAATATAAACTATTTTACTAACAATTTGTATGGAATTTTGTTCTGAAATAAAAATATTTGAATTTGAATTTGAATTACATCTAGCAACAATCTTAATACAACTACTCGTTTGAAATCGGCTACGTTTTATCATTGAAACGCTTGACTTATCAAAGATGTAGCAGTAAACAATGAACCTACTGAGTATGATTGTATTATGTGCCAATCGTAAAGTGTATTGTTTCAAAGGTTCCGTGGCTCGTAAATCTCTATTAGCGATCCGACAATGTTTGCGAACCGGTTCGAGGAATCTTAAACAGAAACTATCATTTACACGCTTATTTGCGAGGCAAATGGGATTGCTAAATGTACTTTAGACAAAATTACATTTGTGTGTACCAATCAGTCTATGACATCTAAGTACGAATACTTGTACAATCATATTCTACGCAGTTCATTACAAACTGTAAATGAGTACATACATACAGTGGACTACCATCGTAAGTGCCTACTTTGGCCCTTTGACATGCATTATCCACCTCATCAAAGTTCCCCACATTTTCGTATCTTTACTGTGACAAGATCCTCAGTCGGTTTAAGGCACTTTGAGCCTCACCGCAAGCAGCGGTGCAGCGTCAATGCAGGGCCCTACTACGTTAAACAATGCTGAATATTCGGCTACTTACTACAACTAATTTGAACTGATATGTCATTTTCTAGACACTGCCAACCTCAATTCGTAAGTACTTACCTAGGTAAGTAAAATAATGTCAAACAGGACCTATATGCGGTACAGGTGTGTGAACGGTGCCGCGCCGTAGACATGGGGCTACGGCCTAAGGCAAACCGTTATTTTTTGTTAATTTTTCTAAAAGATGTCAAGGAAATCGAAAGTAATGATGACAGTTCATGTCACACGATGAATACAGTCATGAGACGTACGAGCCATAAACGACATAGAAAAGAAAACATCATCAAGAGACCTTGGCTTTTGTCGATGGAGTTTTTCCTTTCTTTCTAGTTTTCCACCATTCTCTTGACCTCCAGATACAACACGCTATTTATCATTAATATAGCTACTTGGTCTTTCGCGCTTCAAAGACGAGTAGAGTCGAAGATTAATAGACGTGTTATAGAGTAGAGCCTCACGTCTAAATGAAGTGAGGTCGGGATCGGGCAATCCCGGCGGATCGGCGGCATCCGCGGATAATCCTCAATCCCGCCCGGCGCCGCACACATTTGCATCACACAGAGTAATCAAGTGCAGATAAACTAATTCGTTCTAACGAGGTCATGAAGTTTCAGTAGGCACCCTATTCCCCTTCTTTACACCTATTTCATTGAATGTTGCCTATTATAAACCAGTCATAAACAGGTTCAATGTTAAGAAACATGATAATATGATATTTTAAACTTGTAATCCAAATATTTTTGAAAGATTTTGTCTCCCAATCAGACCATCTTACTTTTATTAAGCGTAACTGATTACTGTCTACCGTACGTAATTACACTGTGACCGCATGCATTTATCCGCCCTAGGCCCTTCACGAGCCCCACGCCCTCTCGCCACTGCCATTAATTTGGCCGAAGCTGAAGCTGCTTACGAAAGGCTTTGCTGGTAATTGCGTTCGGACAATTTTACCGCTCTTAATCTAAATATTGGCTGAAACATAAGGCGGATAGCTATAATTGACCCCTAGATACCGCTGCCATTTTTGTTAACAATAAGCTGATGACTATTCATATTGTATATATTTGACCTTAAGCGCACGTCTGAATCTGATGAAACAAAAGTGATATTATACGAAACCAGATGTTGTTAAGTTCATACCTATCAGGTAGAATACAATCAGTTAACATGAATGGTACCTACTTTTCAGGTGCCCCCCTTCAAATGGGGGTGCCCCAGTGCTCAATATTGGGGCCCTTACTCTTCCTAATATATGTAAACGACCTACCATTTCATTCCAAAAATCTTTGTGAGATAGTTTTGTTTGCTGATGATACTTCTTTGATTTTTAAAATGAAAAGACATGAAGAAAATTTTGACGAAGTAAACAATACTCTCTCCAAAGTATTGAATTGGTTCACCACTAATAACTTGTTACTGAATGCTAACTAAATGTATAAAATTCACTTTGCCTAATGTAAAGCAACTTACACCAAATATTGTACTAAGTGGTAATAATCTAGTCTTAATGGACTCCACTGTATTTCTGGGCTTTACACTTGAGTCAAAATTACAGCGGGGACCTCATATTGAAGCCCTAGCTGGGAGGCTAAGCTCAGCTGCCTTTGCAGTTAGAAAAATTAGGTATCTGACTGATGTTGAAACGGCGAGGCTTGTATATTTTAGTTACTTCCACAGTATTATGTCTTACGGTCTTCTCTTGTGGGGTTCTGCTACAGACATTTAAATTTTAATTTTAATTGAAACCATATTTATTTTGCAGAAAAGAGCCATTTGTGCTATTTATAAACTCAGTCCTCGTGACTCCCTGAAAGAGGTCTTTAAGAAAATCAACATATTAACTGTGGATTCTCAATACATTTTTGACAATATAATGTACGTTCGTAAAAATTTAGATAATTTCATGAAGAAAAGCGACATTCACCCATATAACACAAGAAATAAACACAAGCTTGTCGTTCCTAACTTCAGATTAGTTAAAACTAGTAACTCGTTCATGGGAAATTGTATAAAATTCTTTAATAATATACCACACAATCTTGTCGAATTGCCGGTTGATAAATTTAAGAAACACGTTAAAAACACGCTTATGTCTAAAGGCTCAAGACTATCTAAACGACACGAATGTGTGGTCCGTCCAGCCTGCACCAACTGATGTACTTACCTTTGATGATTTTGATTTTACGGCAGCTAGTGGTGACTGAGTTTGTTCCGGCGTTTCTTCTCAGCACTTGCCTAATGTCTGTGTTCTGTCTCGAAGCGCTGGTAGGGCCCAAAAGATAAGGAGACATGTTTCGCACATTTATTTATTTGAATTTTTATATTTGACGTTCATAAGTGTCATTTCATCACCTAAATTGAAATAAAGATTTTGAATTTGAATTTGATGGATGCAGAATCTAGTGCATGAACCTTAAGAATAATGACTACGCTACCCGGATCTCTTTTTCACAGATTCAAATCGGACATAGTGTAAAACCGCTCTCACAATAGGAAGAAGATTTAAAAGAAGATCCTGAATCAGATTCTATATCTTTCTTTTGTCTTATATACATATACAAGTCCTAGTCGAGACATAGCTTGGAACTAGCTGCCTGAACAAAAGAAAGGCAGCGGCCGCCCACCTCTGACCTGGTGGTCTAAGATTAAGAGAGACCTCGAGGAAGCCCAAATGCCACAGAAGACAACCCCGGATAGAATATCCTGGCGCAGATGTGTGAGGAGACTCAACCCCAGATGATGGAAATAGGGAAAGAAGAAGAAGAAGAAGTCGAGACATAGCTTAATTTGATTGGCTCAGCAGCTAGTATTCAAAGCCATTGGGAATAACAATCTATGTCTATACTAGAAAATTACTGATGAATAGATTCATATCTCGAGGAGCACCAAACTTCATTTCACGCCTTGATTTATTCATATAGTCTTTTATCTGAATACAGAGCAGTCAGCTCTGACTATTTGAAACTAGGTCACCTTGGTTGGCCATCTCGTGGATTCTAGATGGAATTTTGGGCTAATTCCCTCAGCAGTAGTGTTAGTTAGTCGGATGTGTGAAGGCGAGGTGAACCTTCTGAGGTCATGAATCTGTGGCCACCGCACTAGCTTCACTTTATGAAGGGATGTGTTCCGTGAGTTTTGCTTGCTAATGTTACAGCGTAATGTTAGGTAAAGAAGAAAGTACAGAGGTTGGTAAAACTTTACATGTCGTGGCGTGAACACGTATTGTGTGTATTTTGTATCGACAATCTTTGTAACTTGAGTAACGTCATCGGGTGGAAAATTTATTTTCTCTTACTGTTATTTTTATTTTATTTATTACACTTCATGCACAAACAAAAGGTACATATGGCGGACTTAATGTTAAAAGCATTCTCTACCAGTCAACCATTGGTCTATACATGTTATGTGAGCGATTTCATTCCATGGGCGCAATAGTTGCCTGTAAACGCTAGGCGGTAAAGTGAGGCGCCCGGTGTGACGGCGCCTTAAACAATTAGTATGCGTTGCAGCAATGAGAGATGCGCTTGAGAACTATAAGTATTTACGTTTAGTAAACACGAAACGTTAAAGCTTCATATCATTAATAATATTACGGAGTTTCGTGAGCGTATTGCGAGCACGATACTACAATACTATTGTAGTATCGTGCTCGCTCGTGGTTAAGAAACCAAGAGAAGAAAGCAACCCATTGCACTCGAGTCATTTCTGTTGCACAAACGAAGTGAGAGCGCCAATAGTTTGAAAGTGCAATGAGTGATTTCACCCGAGCTAAACATACTATTTTTCATTTCAACAGTTGAGTTCAGTTAGAAATCAAAGCTCAAAATTTTGCACGGCACAGCAGTTAATTTTCAGTAGTTACCTATTCATACAACAAACGATTAGACAGCACGAAACACTTTTGTAATTTATAACTAAACAAAGATGTAAGGAAAGCTTTTGTATTAATAATATAATGCAATCTTTGACACCATGCCCGATTGTTTAAATTAAAACTAAATTACTTTCCACCCTAGGGAGGAAAAAACTATTTTCCACCGAGCTATCTTCACGTGAAAGTTCATCTTTCCAAACAGAAAAGATGTAAAAGTAATTGTAGTTTGTGTATAAAACATTTGCATTCTTGTGTAGAAGTGCTTATTACACGATTATTTTCAAATGAATGACTAGAAATCAGAAAAGGTGGCATTCTCATTCTTACTCACATTGCGAAAGTATCAAGGGTATACTTAAATATGATATATCATCTGTGTAATTGATTTATTTTATTTTATTTATTCAAGCCTCGCAGAACAAGTAACAGTTACATGATTAACAGAAATAAAGTATCTTACGCATAGAACCAGATCTAAATATTGAAAGAGGGTTAAACTTATTGTAATTAGTAGTAGTGTAGTTAGTAATTATTTTGGGAATAAGAAACATTCTATCGTATTATGTACTGTCTGGACCGTTTTTTAGGACTTTCAAATCAAAAACCTCCTTGAAATTCGTTATTGTGTTATTGCTACGTCATTGGAATCTTTTAGAACGAGCACAATAGCCGCTGTCGCAACAAACCTGATAAACTGCACTCGCTTCGAGTTGACTCAGTCATTCAATTCTAAAACTCAATCGCAACGGATCCGAGACGAGGTAACCTCGTTATCAACGCGTTTTGAGGCGCTCTGAAAAAAATACTGACAGCCCTGCACAATGCGCAGACCAGATGAAGACATGACACGATAAAAACAATAATATAGTCATATAAAAAGTTCTTGTACTACTTTAGACTCCCACAAAAAGTTTTCTCTAAGTATAAATGATGTTAAAGAAAATAACATTATCATGAAAGAACATATTAAAATGTGTGCACAAAATTAAGAATAAAAAATAATAATTATAAGGACGAGCAGTACGAAAACCTCTTGATAGTTGCAATAATCTACACCGTAATAATTATGTAATAAAGAATCCCTTGGTGGTGTCCCGGTTTATTAGGGGAACGCCCCAATTATGGGACGATCCTGAATTCCCTACAGGACGCTACTGTCTAATAATAATTGTTCCCTGGACCCTGCAGGTTAGGGACCAGGATTCCTGGGAAGTGCGGTTTCTTTCAAGTTTCCTATAATATTCAGGGATGGACGTGGATCAGAGGAAAAAGCCGTTATAAAGTAAAACAAGGAGATTTAGTTTACGTGTAGGTACAAGTCACGGTCACATAAAGTGATACCGAAACTTAGTTCTCAATATAATAAACTCAATGTTGGTACTATAATTATTTGGAATATTAACGTTATCAGTACCTATTTTTTGTGTGTGGTGTGCAATATAGAGAATTTTTCGACCAACGCAGCTCACAAACACTGAAAAAGCTCTAAGTTATTTTAATTTACAGTATGTAAGTTCTTGTTTTCATTGTCCAGAGTGCTCTATAAATTCTTCTCTAGAGAATAAACTGGACTGAAATGAAACAGCGAGCGGTTCTGGTCCTCGGTCATCCAGGATAGTCATTAATCTTGGCTTTTGTTTTACGATGTTGCTCGCAGTTGCAAGAAATTTATTTTTATAGCATTCTCGAAGGATCTCTGATGATATAATATTGTATTTTCGGGCTTCTTTAACAAAAACTACAGTGAACTTGTTAATTTCGATTGTTTCCATAGTGATAGTAACTACTTAAATAATCTGTAGTATTTTTGTTGCATTTACAGTGCTTTTAATTTCTGTATTATAGTTCTGTTTTAGTACCTTTTTTAAAGTATAGATACTCCTGGAGAGCTCCTGGGCTAAGCCTTGATCCCTCTGCTTACAAAGTAGACCTGCCGGAATGAACCGCATCTTGAAGGTATTAGGGTCGTCAGTAGTTATCTAGAACGATCTGAGACGTGCTAGTACCCTAGTGCTCTCACAGCTGGCTGCCATCAGCCTTATTGAGCTTGCACTCGGCACGTGAATCGTTAGTCTCGTCCATATCTGCGTCAGAGCCTTATCTTTTCCACTCACAATTATCTATCTATACGATGACTGATGTCGACGTTTAGATTCAAAACGAAAAAACTCTGGCTGAAAACCTGAAACTTCACTGGGATATAAATATCCGCAACTGCCCAACTTGAACGGTATATCCTTTATCCGCACGTTTTATTATTTACAACAATATTTTAAGTCAGTAACGATGATAGGAGATTGATTGAACAGCATATAATTAGTTTTGTAACATCGATCACCATTGACAAATAAGTTTATTTAACCTAGCCATATAAAGTGCATAAATTGCTTTAATTCTAATTATTTGTCTATATCACAAGTTACACTTGTTTTATTTTTTTGTCAATTATCGTCAAAAATTAAGGACATTTTATTTTACTCGATTTTTAAGGTTTGAATCATACTTCCTTCCCTATCGCGCTCTGTGAACAAAAAGCATGAACTTATTTAGCTGACCGAATGAAAATAACTCACTGAAAGTTTTAATAAAGACACAGCCACGCTCAAAGCACGTAAATTATATAGCTTACAAAGAACATCCGGCGTTGGAAAATATAGTACGTGCAATAAACTGAGCGTCATTTTTACTCGTAACGATAAAAAAAGTATCCTTTGACTAGTTAGATAGTGTTAAGCTATAAAAAACTAATTGTTCCTCTTTTATGCTAACAATCCTTTACAAAGCACTGTAATACGTAAGTATGATATTCTTCATGTTCTAAAGACCGTGCTAGACCTCTATAAGCATAAAACTTTAAATATAATAATAATGTTAATTTGTAAACCATCTATACATATAATGTGAAACTAAAATGATAAATGAAGTGCATGTAGATGCCTACAGGAACATAAGTCAAGTTCTAATTTTGTTGATACAATAAAATTGCATTATAAAACCGCCCACTTATCGGACACTTTACAAAATGCAATTCGCCGCGAGCGCATAAATCACGCGGGACGACATCGCGCGACAGACGACGTGATAGAGTACGTACTCGTACCTACTATGTATATGACTACGCTTATTTTCATGAAAAGCTATCCCTTTCACTCTTAAGATCATATCTTATGTCACTATTCGACATTATAACTTATTAGATTAAGTTTTAGTTGATACTGCCTTACGGAGCTTATTAAAAGCGTTAATAATAATTTCTTACATATTTTATATTAATGATGATGCTCATTAGAATTTGTCATGTTTTGTTTTGTTTGAATCAGAAGTGGCTGCCGAAAGATAATGATAGCGATCTTGGTAAAGTACCAAAAACTCACGGCGACAATTGTTTTAACCACAGAAACTTATTTTGCTTTTAAATCCACTTTCATAAACTATAGTTTCAATTATTCTCATTACACGCGAAAAACCCTAAGGTACGAGTAAACGTGTCAGTGATATCTGAATACATAACAGTTTCAATGTAATTCAACTATACAATAGTAACCAACTATAGTAGGATTATATCGCACCTGTAACAAGCTGAGCTCGTAGCGCGACAATTTAACGAGCAATCATCCGCTCGACGCTACACGACACGCAACTGCTCACGGAAACGTGCACAGAAGGTATCGTTGCTTGTAGCCTAAGAAGAATTTGAAGCTTGGATTGCAGATTCCTTCTCAATTGAAAAATAAATAAAAGGATCATTAAGTTGGATTCACATTATATAATTTATGCTTTCATTGAAATATTACATACACATCAACTCAATTATAATGTATAGGTATTTCTAGATCTTAAGTCTATGACGTGGCGCGTGGCCTATAAGTTGCATTATTATGTTAGATTTCCTGAATTCCTGCCTACATTCAAACTAGCAGATAACGAACCTAGTCTAGGTGACCAAAGCAGAAATAACGCTACGATAATCGTTTACCGATTGTTCATAACTCAATCACGCGACGCGACAGCCGACGTGATAATTGCACGCCGTTTGTCATACTGCATACTGCAAACGACAATCACCTGAAAATACTACAGGTCACTGAACCCTTTAGGCTAATGCACCTTTCATTTGTTAATTAAACACAGACTTACTTACTTAATAAACCCCTGCAGTGATGATTGATGACAGCCCGCCGCACATGTGTTACTGCGGGCAATATTCATCGCGACAGTTTAATTTTATTAATTGCCTCTTTGCTCATGCTTATGATTTAGTATTTGTAGGTTTATTTTGAACTTTATAATTATGACATACTGCTTTTAATGAACCAATCTGTTGGTGAAATGCATTTCAACGTGTTTAAACTTGCTCAAATATGAGTACATACCTGTTGAAACTAATAATTTATGATCAAGTCAAGATCAAGACCTACCGCTTACGATGATTATTATTATACGGATGATATGAAAGCTTAACACTGAGCAATACGCCGCCGGCGTTCCCCTAAATAAAATAATGAAAAAATAATGTTGATTAACACATTAGTGAGTATAAATGACTCTCTTTTATAGGCATACCTACTGGTTCTTAAAATAAAAATGTTGTATTACAGCAGTTTCAAAAGCGATTATCGAGGTCTCGTAACATTTTTATTGTGTCAAGTGTCCATTAACAAAGATGGCGGCATCGGCGGCGTAAAGGCGAACGTAAACTTTACAGAGTTTCCATTTTGTCGCCATTCGGCTAAGCTTAAAACAGATTTAAAACCTAAATGTAATTTATCAAGTTTCGCATTAATAATAAATGATATTTTGGTATCCCATTGAAGCCAATTATTAGGTCTAGCTAGGATAGGTTCTTATACTTAATTATGTAATGGATGGATCTATTTGATCAGGATTCAAGTGACTTCTTTCTTAATAAAATTATAACGCAGCTAACACTTTTTATATCTGACTTTAAACCGTACCAAAAAATCTCATTATTTTACTTGCGTTATCTTAAAAAAATGGTTCTACAATTTATCTTAAAGAATTTTCGGCGCAAACATTTCCGCAAAGGTGTCTTTACGTTGTAGGCTTTATCTTTTATGTTCGTTTGCAATTTGGCCTCCTTCTTCAAAGGCTTTCGGGGGGAAGCGAGACCTGTTGCGTCCGGGGCCGGTAACACGCGACCACTCGTTACAAGGGGTTGATTCTACATAGAATCGGGCATAGCATATTTTGGTACCGCGCCGCGCCGTGAGGGCTGAAATTAAAAAGTATTGAGTAAAATACACATAAACAGGTTAATAAAATAATCTAGCCGAACAGGATAAATTTGTATTTTCTTAAAAAGTGTAAATAGTACAGTTGATTTACAGTACTCAGAACATCTAACACGATTAGAAAGAATAACAGCACGTTAACATGAAAACAAAGTACCAAAAAGCAGACGATATCAAATAATTAAAATCCTTGTAAAGAATATCAATCGAATATTTTCCACAGATCGAATATTGTCGAAATTCAAAAAGTTGACAGAGAGTCCAAAAAAAAAGAAAAAATGACACTGTCAAGACAATGTAAAATAAAAAAGTGTAATCTTGGTGTTATGGCGAGCAGCCAAAATTTTAATTGTTGATTGAATTAAAATTAGACAAATCTTATATTTTTTATTTCAACAATCATAATACTCACGTTATTTGATGTATGTCGGTCGAGCAAACGTTTTTGTAATTTTAATGATCTGATGTGACTCGATTATCTTTGACCCAAGCTTTGACTTCATGCTTTGACTCAATTCCATGCTAATTAAGACTAAATTACTTTCTACCCTAGGGATGGAAAAGCAATTTTCCACACGGCTATCTACACAGGAAAGTTCTATTTTCCGAACAGGAGATATGAAAAATAATAAATAATAATAATAAATATACTTTATTGCACACCATAAACAATAAATAATACAGAAACATCTTAAATATTAAATAGGAGTACAATTCAGGCGGTCTTATTGCTTGAAGCAATTTTTTCCAGACAACCTTCAGGTAAGGAAAAGCTTAAAGAATGAAAAAAGTGGCATGGCGATGAAACGTTTTTAACTACAGTTACTTAAAGTGGACAGATTTGATTAAAAATAGATAAGAAAAGAGTATAAGTACACATTACATGATAATAAATAATCATAAAATACACATCATAATACAAAATATATAAACTAATAATTAACTATTGTAAAAAAAATACTAACTATTGAAGCTGATGAAGTTTTGTGCATGCTTCCTAGTATAGACTTTTGTAAGAGGAGTATCTGCTGCCTCCAAATAAATTTCATGAAAACAACACTGAAAGTCTACCGCTTAATACCTACTTACTATCTATCTGTCTCAATATTTAACGTAAGTAATGAAAATTTTAAAAGATTACTTCGATTCTGAATTACACTAAATCATTAATGCTTTACAGATTGCAAAGTGAGCATTGTGTAAGTAATTGTTTCCATCGAAATATTCATTAAGCGGATAAATTAGAACGGAACTCGGTCGAGTTCTGAAGGTAAACAAAACGTTTTCTCGGCATCAAAGAGCACAATTTCTATTATTAATCTTATTACTTCGCCGAATATTATGCCAAAAGTCTAAATACTCTGTAACAGGATGTTTGTAATTTTTTATCCATTCCGGTCGCTTACGCTTCTGTATGACCACAGCAATTAAAGACATGGACATATCCGAAAGTAAAAATCAATCATGAATGCGAAACGATGACAAAGGACACGGACGACCCGCCATACATTGCTTGCCCCAAAAGTAAAAATCCATGCGTCACGACCAAAACTAATTTTATGGGTTCCTATCTTCGCGTTTTTAAATAATATAAAGTAATATAAGCCGTAAATAGCGGGGTTTTTACATAAAACGAAATAAAATGTGTGGGGTCAATCTCTTACACAGGTCTTTTTTAGATCATAGCGCCATCTGTGTCGAAAACCCGCAATCTAGGTCACCAAAACTAAAACATAGAAAACTGCCCCGCCAGGGTGCGTAACGCGTGAAAATTACGATGACGCAAACAATAGCCAACGAAAAGAAGTTCCTTGTCAGTTTTTTTTTTCAAGTTTTAGGAAGAGGTTGGTAGGTTTAAAGGTTAGTACCCATGGGAGGCAAACATCATCTTCCTTCTTAAAATAGCGATTGCGAGCGCTTACTTATTTAACTAACTGCCAGTTCTATGACACAATATGCCATTTCGTTAAGCGGTCGTCAGTTTGCTTATAGTGCTCGAAACTGCTATTTTCTGCCAAACACAACAATTGTTGGGGACAGGAAATTGTATTCAATCGTTGTCCTATTTTTTTTTGTAGATTATTTATATGCCGCTAGATAAAAGCAAAGTTAATTAACAATATTGTATTAAAAATTCAATATATTTTTTGCAAAATGATATAGTCAAGTCTCTTAATGCTTTTCTTTAATCAAACATAAAACGACTCTGGGGCAATTTACGACCGTGTCCTTTCTGTTGTTTATGTCTCTACGACCGTGGGAGATAATTTATCATATCTCATAATAACGGGGGTAGATTTACAAAGTACAGGGTCAGGTTTGTTGATAGACATCATAGTCGGTGGTAATCGCGGTCGTAATGGGTGTGCCATTATCGCGAGTGCAGATCGAAATTGCGAACACTTCACACTTCGCGGCGGGGTCTTGAGTTCACGCAATTACCGGGTTAAGTGCAGCGTGACATCGTTTAACCAAGACTACTTATATTATATTAGACATACGAGTAAATACACCTGTTATTATGCATACATATTGCTTTTGTTTTTTTGTAAATGATTATGCAATAATAATTTATTACCAAAAATGAAAGATGAAAAAGAAAAATGTGGTAAAATAATATCTTTTTCTATAATCTATATGTATAAAATGCATTACAGATAGAATTTTATTCCATTAATTTTCTTTCCATAAATAGTTAAAAGTTGACTAGTTTTTACTTAGTACGTACCATAAAATAAATATTCCTATCGGAATAGAAGAACAAGTAAAAGCTGTCAAACGAAACCGATTTTGGATGACAATAACCAATTTTAGTAAGTTAAATTAGTATCGTAAAATGGGATAACCTTTCGTCCAGGTGATTTATACTTATCTTCCTAGGTTAAATATATTAGTTTACCGAATGATAAACAGTCGACACAAAATATCGAACATGCAGCCTTAGTGTAAAACGAAAAATTATTCATTTGCACAAAATATTCGTAAACATGCATTAAATGTTATTGTGTCTTTACTTTTTACATAACGTTAACGTTTATAGAAAAGAATAAGCAAACTACGAAGTTTGCTTATTTTTTTCTTTTTAAATTTAAAGTACGAACTTTAAATTTAAACCGGATTGGCAAATATAAATCGTAAATTGAGAGGCTTCGATTTGGACTAATTTACCTCTTAGATGAGAAGTTGTAAGGGTTATTTTGCTGTAATGAACAATAATCAATCACCGATCATGTTTCAGAAGCACAATTTCTCTTAAATATACACAATTTCATTTGAAATTATAAAAAATCACATGAAAGAAATTTTCAGCAAGGCTCTTTGGGGCTCCTAACTGTTTGACAGCCGCCAAAAATGGTTCTGCTGCATCATATCTCGCATCTCTTTTTATCGCACAGCTTTATTCTACTGACATCTCGCTTTTGTCGTTCTATTCCGAAAGGGATAATAATTCTATGGTACGTACCTATAGGATGTCTAATAAATGAAGATTAGTACTAGGTCTAAAATGTGGGAAGAATCGGCCCCGGGCGTCAGAATTTTTCTACTGCGAGACGGCAATTTGATACTGTCGGTATGACGCTTTTCTCTACTTTTCAAGGTGTTGCTTATTTCTTAAGCGTCGTAAAATGTAAAGCAGAAATACTTATAAACGTCTATCTCGCCGTAGTTGGCGACAACAAAATGTTATTTACGTACTGAAAATTGAGTAAATTGATATATTTTTTTTAATAAGAGCTATGCTCTTGTCGGTGGAGTTTTCTCCATCTCCATTCAGAGCCATCTCCCTGACCTCTTGGTACCACTCGACGTCCAACTTTTCCTTTATTTGGGTCATATACGCTCTTCTAGGTTTTCCTCTTTTCCTTTTCCCTTCAATCTTTCCCTCTATGATGATCCTAATCAAGCTATCGAGCCGTACCAAGTGTCCAAGCATCATCCCTCTCCTCCTCTGTTAGTTGTTAAACCAAACGTGAAAACAATTTAAATTCCAATTGTTTAAGACTAAAACTAACACTTATGATCGCCAAGAGATATTGCTACATGCTGCGGATTTTTAATTATGTGTCACATGTCAACTCGTAAAGCTTTTAAGTACCGAAGTCACTTCGGCATCTCCCTCCTTATAAGCAGCGCGCCGCTTATCATTCACTTATCAAGTGTTAACAACTCCTTCCCGCAAATTGGGCTAATTCACGCCGCTATTTCCATCGCATTATCCCGGGTGCGTAGTTCACGTGTAGCCCAAATACTACCAACATACCATATATAAAACCGGTTAAGTGCGTGTCGGACCCGCGCACTGAGGGTTCCGTGCCACCCTTAACTGAATTCAGGGTCCACTTACTTTCACTTAACGGAAACATCACAATATATTGCGACAGCAAAAATAACTTTGTTTTTCATAGTGTTTGTATGAAAGACAAAGTTATATTTGCGGTTGATAAAAATGTGCAATATCTCAAAAACTGATGGTTCGATCTCCCTTAAACCAATTTTCGTTGCAAGTTTTTGTTGAGATCTACACCATATATTTTTTCCAAAATTTTCACTTTCTTAGTTCAAAAGTTAGAGGGGGGGACGCCCATTTTACCACTTTGGAAGCGTCTATATCTCAAACCTTACACTTTAAGAAAAAATGGTTTTAGAAACCTCAACATCATTTTAAAAGACCTATCCATAGACACCCCACACGCATAGGTTTGAGTAAAAAAAAATTTTTAGGTTTTAGTTTCATGTATGGGAGCCCCCCCTTAAATATTATTTTTTCTTTTTTTTTGTATCTGAATCAGAAAGCGGTGAACAAAATACACCTACCTACCAAGTTTCAGCTATGTGATGCTTATAGTTTCAGAATAAAGTGGCTGTGACATACGGACGGACAGACAGACAGACAGACAGACAGACAGACAGACTTGACGAAACTATAAGGGTTCCGTTTTTTGCCATTCGGCTACGGAACCCTAAAAACCATTCCAAATGATAATTCATAGTACGACTCTTGGTTTCAGTTAGGTACCTAACCTTGGATTCCGTTTTTAGCAAAAGCTTTGGCATTTGCAGTTTGTCTTTGAAATTTGAATTTCGAATTATGAATCCGTACTATGAGTTAAAGACCGTGTCGTCAATTCATGGAGCACAAAATTTGTTCGTGATGTCAGTTCCTTACGCTAGTATAGTAGTTCAATGCCTTTATTATATATTCCAGTTTTATATATTACACTTACGTGCGGCTTTGTCTAGGCAAATGTATTAGTTTTTTGAGAAACTTTAACATACAGAAAACTTAATAAATGCAATTATAGCTAAATTCGTATCTTTTCAAAAAGAAAATATTTTGATACGTTAGTAACGATTTTTTGATCAGCATGCCACCACCGCCGCATCGAACTTGCCTCAAAGTTCATTTCCTACTGTTATGTTTGTCCTACAAGGCGCTATTGTAGGCAGCTGCCGTCTCCACATGATGAATGAGCCACGGAGCCGCCGCGCCTGGTCCGGGTCATGCCAATTATGCTGATTTTGTAACCAGCTGTAGTGCATACTTTCACCTCTTTAATATGAAATATAGTAGAAAAGTCAGCATAAATTGCGGGCCAGCGGATTAGGGCGATTGTTGATATTTATTATTGTAGTTCTTAGAAATCTTGCTGGTCATTAAAATAAGTAAGTTTCTATTTTTCAATGAAATACGAATCACGACTTACAACACCATACTCCACCCCATTTCATGGAAGCTGTTTTAAGGCAAACGTCTGTTTAAATAAAATGGAAACAATATTTTTTGTTGTTTTACTATGAACGATGTTTGATTTTAATGGAGACAAATTTTATCATTTAACTTTATATGCAGCCCACTTCATATGCTGTAGGTGTCGACTAACACATCAAGTATCAACCAAAGTTAATAAAAAACTTACTTCCAAACTAATGAAACACGTGCTGTAGTAGTTTATAATATCAGTTACGTAATGAACAATAGGTATAACACTTTTCTCCATAACTCCAATAAACTTTTAACTACTGAATTCAAAAGCTTTTGAAGCTCTATTTTTTGAATTACTCGCGTACGCGTACAAACGCTACTTACATGACGTCTACAAATTT
Source organism: Pyrausta aurata (assembly GCA_963584085.1). Taxonomy (NCBI): domain Eukaryota; kingdom Metazoa; phylum Arthropoda; class Insecta; order Lepidoptera; family Crambidae; genus Pyrausta; species Pyrausta aurata. The sequence goes on along the minus strand of OY757264.1, from coordinate 45,801 downwards.
TCCCCCACATCTCCGAATTTCTAAATCACTTGGCCTTAATAGACTGCAACTAGAATTCCAAGCTTTGCACAAGGCTAGCGATGTTTCATGTCACTATTGGCACATCTTGTGTTATTTGAACTGCAAGTTACAAAGCAAAGGCGAACGATCATAAAACATATTTTACGCATGCGACAACACAATGTACATTTCCAAAATAAGGCCTCTGACTTAAACGACTATGAACCCTAATGAAATTCTTTTATTTGTAGCCTCAGCTATTCTTATGTGAGATTTGAATTACAACACGAGCATTATGAACGGGCGGAACAATTGAAACTTTATTCGTTTCAGCATTAGAAACGATTTATTTTTAAACACTCTTCTGCATGACTTGTGAGTAATTGTTTGTCTGAGATACAATAGCAGTTAGCCAAAGTTTTGTACACCAATTCAGTTTATCATTTTAGTAAAATTACAATAATTGAAACTTTCCAAGCCTTCATCAATTTGTGTCAAATGTCAAAAGCAGCATTACGCAAGTACCTATGTACTTAGGTATATGGGGCTTCCGTTTCCTGACCCCCTCCCTTCCCTCCCCTTCCCTCCGAGAGTTTATCGCGGAATCTGACATGCTCTTGATTCCCTGGCATCAATCATGGTATCCATATACGTTCCATTTGGAGTGTTTCAAATCTATATTTCAATTCATGACGAAAAACGTGTATTTGTTTTCATGACAGATGAAGATTAATTTTAGTTTAATTACTTTTATGTGGTTTTTAAGGAATATTTCAATGATTTTAACAGATTTTTGATGTAAAAACCTCATTATGATCTCACTAGTTATCTTGGGATTGATTTTTCTATTCTGACTATGCTCGCTCACAAGTTAAATTATAATATAAATGAATGAGACCTTGAAACGGCAACGGTAGACGCAACAGTTTGTTGAAAATATTTATTTTTAAGGCAAACTGATTACAAATAAATGCAAAAAAACATTTCTGATAAGGAAATACTCTACGAGACCTTATCTTTCGTAAGCAAAGTTCCAACCAAAATTGGTAGGAAGTTACTAAAACTTTCAGATTTAGACATTAAGGAGCCTATTATTTTGTGCCTTGGAGGCATTCTGACTTCAGCCTTCCAGAAAATAGATATTTTCTTAAATTACATGGCAAAGTATTATACAAAGTAAAAAGGGCAATCGTTTGTAGAAAATATTGTGCTGCGTTCAAGTTTCATAAATACCTTACCGAGTTTCTCATCGCCAATCATTGTCTGCTAACGCATATTGAAACGCAGCCATACTTTCCATTTCGACTGAACCCTATTAAGGAACATTTTATATTTCTTAACTTTGAACGCCCGTGGCCTATATTTTGACAGCACCCTCGTCAGTTCGCGAGTGTCAGCGACAATGTGCTCGTAAACGCGATACTATTGAGCACATAAAATGTGGCCAAAAAAGGAAATAGCCTATTACTCTTCCACAGGGCATAGGGGCGAAAAACGTCGCGCCTACCCGTGGTATAATTTCACATGTAAAAAGATGTACCTACTCAGAGATGTGAGTGAATTAGATGATAGAGTTCTCAAAAATGTAAGAAGCATGACGAATTATTAAAATGAATTAATTTTTCTTAATTTATGTGTAATTATCTTATTGTTGCCTAATCTGCTTCTAATAATAGCTTAAGTATAACTTCTTGATTGGCAGTTTTTTTTATATCAACATAAACTAAACGGTTACAATTGGTCCATCATCATAAATCTAGATTTAGGGATGATTGAAGTAAGATTGGTATATCAGACAACCAAACCTAAGGACCATTAGTGGAAGTATTTTACGGATGGGTTCACTCACTGTCTCACTATCCATATTGTGTGCTAGAGCTAAGTATCTACATGGCGTTCGAAAACCAAGCCTTGTTTATTGGCTTCAGCACGAAGCGAACGTTCATTATCTCAGATATTATTATCGGTTAATTAAGTTTAACGACGGCGTAAAACTGATGCACAGCGGTAATGTGCTTTCGCCTCTTTCGATTAATTACTAGTTTCGTGTTGCTATGTACATAGGGCATGGACTCTGCTTAACAGTTGAAGCAGTGTTTATAAAAATGATGCCGATAATTATACTTTAGTTACCTGAAACATGTACTTAAAACTTTTGATTAGCTGTTAAAAATCAAAAAAGTAGTTAGTTACTAAATTCCGTGGCCATTGATCCTTGACAAATAAACGCCACTCTCTCGTGTTCTGCCCACACGACGTTTAGGTCGCGCATGCAGAATGAAAAGGGCTTTCCGCCGCGAAATTAGATTGTAACTTTTACACAGCGTGTGTGGCATCGATTTCAAGGATGATGTCCGGTAGATTTATTAGCAAAAAAACCGACGTGAATATCTGATGTGTGTCAGGAATAGATGTGTACCTAACTTTAGGATAAATAACATCATGCCGCGACGGTAGGGGAGGGTTCAAACTCAAAAAGCGCGGATGCAGTCGCGGGGGACCGCTAGTCAATGAATAAATACCTGAAATCACTAATTTGGTCTTAGCATTTTTCGAGCGCCATCTGGTATTTGACAGGTAATTTATGGCCAGACTACAGTGTCAGAACCTGGTGGTCGTTACTACCTAACAATTTAAACCCGCCACTCGAAGTTGCCAATATTCCACTTCTGCACATTGAGAGGCTGTTACTCGCTACAGCCACACTTGAGCCCGCCACGCTGCCTCGCACAGGTGGCAGGCTATCGAATTAAACCCTCGCCGGGTAGATTTGCATTTATCCCGGAGGCAATGAACGATGCGCCACTAGTATGGGTAAAAGAGGACACTGCGTTTCATAAAAACGAGCTGATTGGGTGGTTGGTACGGATCTTTGCACATTTTTTACCCATTTCTTTTTGTTAGGGTTCCGTAGCCGAATGGCAAAAAACGGAACCCTTATAGTTTCGTCAAGTCTGTCTGTCTGTCTGTCTGTCTGTCTGTCTGTCTGTCTGTCTGTCTGTCTGTCCGTCCGTATGTCACAGCCACTTTATTCTGAAACTATAAGTGTCACTTAGCTGAAACTTGGTAGGTAGGTGTATTTTAATCACCGCTTTTTGATTCAGGTACAACAAGTAAGAAAAAATAATATTTGAGGGGGGGCTCCCATACATGAAACTAAAACCTAAAAATTTTTTTTTACTCAAACCTATGCGTGTGGGGTGTCTATGGATAGGTCTTTCAAAATGACATTGAGGTTCCTAAAACATTTTTTTCTAAAAGTCTGAGGTTTGAGATATAGACGCTTCCAAAGTGGTAAAATGGGCGTCCCCCCCCATCTAACTTTTGAACTAAGAGAGTGAAAATTTTGAAAAAAATAGATGATGTAGATCTCAACAAAAAGTTTGGTTTGAAGGAGATCGAACCAGTAGTTTTCGAGATATTGCACATTTTTATCAACCGCAAATATAACTTTGTCTTTCATACAAACAATATGAAAAACAAAGTTATTTTTGCCGTCGCAATATATTGTGATGTTTTCGTTAAGTGAAAGTAAGTGGACCCTGAATTCAGTTAAGGGTGGCACGGAACCCTCAGTGCGCGGGTCCGACACGCACTTAACCGGTTTTTGTTTTTAGTGTACAACTTCTTTATGTTGGTTTAAATAATAGGTATTTACCTATGAAATTGCCGTTCTTCAGTACTGGTCATTTCAAATAGAAAAAAGTTTAGAATGGCTTTGTATTCTAAATTCAAATTAATTTTGTTTTAAAAACATGACATTCTTCGTACAAACTCAGTCTTTTGTATATTGATTAATGTTGTATTTTCATTATTCATTACATTTAAACATTTTTGGTTATAATGGATACTTTAAAAATTCGTGTGATTATGGAATATGAGTTCCGTCGTGGCACCAACGCGACACAAACGGCACGTAACATCGAAAAGGTTTACGGAGAGAACTGTACAAACGAACGCACAACCCGCTTTCGGTCTTCCCGGTTCCGTTCTGGAAATTGTTACTTTAAAAATGAAGCTCGTGGTCGTCCGGAGACTTTGGTCAACAATGATGAATTAAAGGCGATTGTGGAAGCTGACGAAACTCAATCTACAGCTGAGCTAGCAGCAGCTTTTGATGTTAGTATCAAATCAATTTTGATCATCATCATCATCATCATTATCAGCCGAAGGACGTCCACTGCTGAACATAGGCCTCCCCCATGGCTTTCCACAACGACCGACAATTTTGATCCATTTGCGACAAATAGTTAAGGTAAAAAAACTTGACAGATGGGTGCCCCACGAACTTAACGATCGCCAGCGCAACGTACGCGTCGAGACCTGCCTCGCGCTGCTCAATAAGCAAAGAAATGAAGGAATTGTGAACCGAATTGTTACGTGCGATGAAAAATGGATTCTGTTTGACAATCGAAAGCGCTCAGCAAGTTGGTTAGATCCTGGTTCAGCACCTAAGCAATGCCCTAAACCAAAAATGAAATGACCAAACACCAAAAAAGGTAATGGTCCCTGTTTGGTGGTTTAGTGCGGGTGTGATTCACTACAGCTTCTTACAAAACGGCATGAGCATTACTGCAGATGTGTACTTTAAAGAACTGGAGAAAATGATGGGAAAAGCTTGCACATCGGCAACCAGCTTTGGTCAATCGGTCGTCCCCACTGCTCCTTCACGACAACGCGCGACCCCATACTGCACAACAGACAGTCTCCAAGTTGCAAGAGCTGGAGTTGGAAGCTCTCCCTCATCCAACATACTCACCAGTCCTTGCACCTACTGACTATTACTTTTTCCAAAATTAAGACAACTTTTTACTGGGTAAAAAATTCAATTCCCGAGAGGCAGTACAAAATGCCTTAAAAGAGTTTGTTGCCTCCCGTCCAGCTGATTTTTACAAGAAGGGCATCAATAAATTGCCAATGCGTTGGCAAAGATGCTTCGATTGCATGGGTGATTACTTTGAATAACAGAAATAAAAAAGTTTAAAAAATAAGTACTTTTACTTTTCCATACAAAACGGCAATTTCATAGGTAAAGACCTTATACAAGTATGTAAATGCGCCCATGCTAAATTAGTTTCAGCTGCGAGATACCAATATTTTCAGAATAAAGTGGCTGTGACATACGGACGGACAGACAGACAGACTTGATGAAACTATAAGGGTTCCGTTTTTAGCCATTCGGCTACGGAACCCTAAAAATGGAATTAAATCATAAAGAAATGAGGTAACGATACCTAGAAATGAATACGCAAAATATCAAAAGTACGAAGTCAGAATCGCGCTGTTTAGCAAACTCGCTGAAAAATTCAAAGATTGCTCGAAGACGGCGCCGCGGCGCTTTGCGCTGAATATTTGAGACCTACAACGTCCCGACTGCCTGCTCCATACTTTCTCGTAAAGGCATTTTTCCCTTTATTTTTGTGATTACAAACAAACTTCGTAGCTTTGCTATAATCCAACGGTTTGTGGGTCAACCATAAGATTTACGGAACACGTCGTGGTTCTATCAGATAAAGTGACATTACTATGTGTATGTACGTACATTGAGTATATTGTATCATGTAATTCGTATTTCTTTTTTTTCAGATCGGTAATCTCGTAAGCTACTTTTTGCAAACGATCAACTCAAGTCACAATCAAACGCTTGTCTCAGGTAAGTGGCATGCCAAAGGAGTATTTGTACTTACTTATTACGAGTATGATATTTGTTTCGAAAAAAAATATTCAACTATGAGTTGATGGGTTTAATGAATAAATTATATAGGAACTTTCAGTGTAATAAAAATATATAGTGTAATAATAGATTTACAGGCTTAGTCAAGTAGGCGTCTACAAAATAACATGTTTGCGTCTGCCCGATTAAAGATGTGATGTTTTTCATCAAACAAGATCACTGTTCATATAAATCTTAATTCTCATTCCGATTCGGGTTGGAAACTTCCGTCGGTACCTTAACAAGGTAACTGCAGCAGTTTAGATCAAAGGGCTCGCGCGTAAATATTTATAAATGTGCACGCTCACAACACCTGGTCTTTTCGAGGAATCATTCAGAAAATTTAGGTAGGTAAACTTTTAGAGGCTATCTTAGAACAACGTTTTACTCGTACCACAAAATATTGATGAAATTACTCGTATAATAATTGTAGCTTATTCACGCAAAGTCTCCGTGAAGGCACTCGCCCCTGAAAGGACGTCAACTGCCGGACAAAGCCTCCTGGGCCTACCCTAAAGATTTCCACTTGCGACCGGTTGCAAGCGATCTGCATCCACTGTGATCCTACAAACAAATTATTGTAGCAAATTTTGTTCTGATACGAAAATACCAATTTTTCACGATGGTAATTGGTTGGTAACGCCAAACTTCTTGTTCTTTCTTTAACTTCCTAGCTAGCTAAATAAATCGACCTGATTTATGATGAATAAGGAAAAGTATATTAAATTACCATTATTTAAGACATGAAAAAATCTTAAAGTTCAGTGTCACCTTCGCGAATTGTTTTTAATCCCGGTAAAGTTTGAACATCAGTATTTAGTACAACTCGCGGCTGAGAGGCGAGTTAAAATGCCCTCTGTTGTAATTTCCCGGAGTCGACTACACGCAGGATTACTTTGACAAGTAATTTGGGAGAACCCCCGCCCCTCCCCTCTCTGAGTTCCCTCGGGACGTACGACCTTTTAAGTGCCGCGTAAAAAGACAATGTGCGGCCCTTATATGTGTACTTGCAACCAATCATAAAATAAGCTTTGTGATGTTATGATTACTTCGCTTTGAGGTACAATTTAAACAATCACGAGATAACGTAGCAGCTTTTGAAAATTATAATGTTACAAACAAATGGCATTATATGAAAAGGATTACGTCTCGTTATTTTCATAATCCATACAGGCAAAGCAAAAACTTGTCCTCATCTCGGGTCTCGGATAAACTTCATAAAGTTAATCTACTAGAAGAATCGTTGTGCAACTTTGTAGATACGAGTAGCATAAAATCCGTAAATATAGTTGGAGAAACACCGACCTCTCGCAAAGTTTCGCGTGCATTTGCATTATGATTTCACAGATGATAGTAACAGGAACTAGTATCCGACGTGTTTCAAACTTCCAGTTGGCAACAACTGCACTAGTTCACAACGATCTCACAGTTTTCAGCGAGTGTAAGTGTCTTTTGGTGTGTTGGTACTGCCCTTAAGACATTACCATCCTGTAGTCGTGTAGAAAGATAACAAAAGTATTTGAAGCTTTGTAATTGAAATGGAGACCTTGCGTAATATGTAAACCCCGCGCTTTGTAGCAAGTATTGTAAAAAAAAGGAATCCTACAGAACTCGTAATTTATGTTCGTGAAAACGTTTCAGTTGGTCGATTTACAAAGGTGTGATTAAGCTTCTGCTCCCTCTGTTTTCATTTCTGTTGGCCGCCTTATGTTAGATTCATTATATCTGTATTTGTTTTGCTTGTCCTGAGTCCATGTAAATTAGTGCAGTGCGCCTATTTCTTAAAAGTATTGTATCGGAAGTTCCATTTCAAAAACAGTACTATTTTGTTATACGTAGTTTCAATTGCTTACTCATTTGTGTCAGAAAGGTCGTCTCTATTTACAAGCGCCCAACACCGTATCATATCACAGAGACACTTAGTGTTACGAAATCTCTACTATGTACAGAAATATCTCAAGTTATGGCTCTTTTTGTCATGCTTGCTCACATAGCTATAGTATCTGGAATGAAAAGGATGGGTAGTCAACAATGAGGATATTAGTTTACAGAATAGAGCCTCATGGCGGCTCCATGACGACGCGGCGCGCCACAGGTTGGATTTTATCACCCGCCCGGGATCACTTATTCAAAACTGCGATGGCGATAGATAGCAGTCTACTGTGACAGCAACAAATTGAGCGTTGTTTCTAGTTTGGAGTTAGATACGCGATCCTTGAAGTGATTTCTGTTTATTAGTAATTTCTTTGTGTACTGAAATGTATTTTTTTATGTTTGCATATTAAATGTAGATAAAATTGATCCATCAAAGCGTTGTTCTTACTATGCTGGGTATAAAAGTTAATGACCCCCGAAACTGTCTGCTGTATAAATGTGCTGTTGTCGACAATATTGCCTGCAACTTTGTCAGTATTGTTTAATTATTTTTGATTGAAATTTTACTATTTATAATCAATGAAAAAAGTATAAAATTTTTAATGTTCCCTAACATTGTCAAATTTGCCGGCTTTTAAGCAATGTTGCTTAAATATTCCTACCTATATTGCCGGCATCGTCACATCATTACTTTACTGTAGCGTAGCTGAAATCCAGTAGGTAGAAAGAACTCTAATAATAATACAAGGCGATAACGTTTCATGTTGCTCCATCATGGTTTTTAGGTTCAGTTATAAAGGTTTACCGCTATCCCTTTACATAACTCAAGCCCAGAAACACTCGAGCAATAAAATAAAACATAAATGGGCCTTAGCGACGGCCTATTTCGGGTCCGTGTTTGTATTTCATCGCCTTTGACGGAGTGACGGCGTTGACGGAACGTGACGCTGAAACTAATGGAGGTGTCCACGCCTTGTGGGAGTCTGTAACGTTTGAGACTTGAGCTGAAGATGTTAAGGTGAAGTTGATTGATGGCCATATTGTGTGTGTTTTGAAGAAAAACTACCTTAACTAAATGTCAGAATGGCTATTTTAATGACCATTGGTTTTTCTTCAAAACACAACTATAATATTGAACCGCTGGTAACGTAACTTTACCAGTACTATCGATGAAGAAATTGCGCCTCAGTTAGTTACAATTAGTTCGGGTAAATACGAATAGAACGTATATATTTTGGCATTAAAATAAATTTTTCACGAAATAGACAACTTGTTTATGACAAGCTAACTACTGTTAGTTTATTTTTGATAGTAAAACAAAAAACAAACTACAATTTATTTGTGTAGAGAAGGTGTAAACAATTGCATTAAACGCGCTGCGCTCTCGCCGCAGCTTTTAGTTTAGCAGATTCACGCTGACATTCACCTGAGACACAGCACAAACAAAACGGTTACATTAGCCTATGCGTATTTTTAGCTTCACCTATACAATAATATTAAGGTGTATGTAATGTTACCAGCGCAAAGGGGACGCAATCCTCGGTAACTTGTATTTTTAAGCACTTTTAATTTTTACCGCCAATTCAGTTTTCAGTGTCAGTTTGTACCGATGTACATGACTGTAATTCATTTAATAAATTGAGTACCTTAATGTGATCGCATTATCTTTGTTTTAACATGCTTTCATTTCCTTTTCCCATCCAAAGATTGCGGGTTCTTGCTGAATTCTTACTCTTTATTTGAGTCTGTTTTCTGTAAACACGAACATAGAGTTAATCTTAGATTCTATCTACCATAACGCAGTTCGTATTTTCTCCCTAAAAAGTCGTACTGTAGACATTAAACTATAGGCATTACCTGCCTTTCTACTCTTCTTATACTTTTACACTGTATTTTTGGTTCATTGTTGTTTTCTAATCCTTTTTGAACAATATTTATTGTGAATCTAAAAATGTCAAACTTTCAAAGCTCTGTTATTCTACTTTTCTGTACATAATACTGTAAAAATAGCTGTGTTTTACCTTTGTTTGCAATTTTCCTTTAATTTGCATTGGGTGATGATTAGTTTTCCTTATTAATTTAATAAATTCCTTGATTTTTGACATTTTTTTATCTTTATTGACATGGTTGTTATGACAATATCTTTCAAAATCTGACAACTTCTATCAAAGTTTATTACTTTTTCGGGTTTAATCCTCTTTAAACCATCAGTATTCATGTTCTATTCTAGAACCTACCTCGTTCTAAATTTGAACGGCCCAGGCCCCTATATAAGCCTGTACTTTTTTCATTCATTCATTCGTTTCCGAGTTCTAATCTCGAACAGTCTTCAACACTCTACATTTTCCTCAAGAAGTCTTGAAGAACCGCCGGTGACTACTGAAACGCCTCCTCGCACTAAGGGAGGGACCGGACACATTTCCGGAGGAGGATCCGAGTCATATTGAGACTGCAGTACACCTCCTCGCTCTAGGGGAGAGACCTGTCTCCTTCTCGGAGGAGGATCCGAGTCCATATTGAGACTGTAGTAACACCTCCTCGCTCTTGGGGAGGGACCTGTCCCGTTCTCGGAAGAGGATCCGAGACCAAGTACTTCTGGCACTCCAACTGATCATTACATTTTCTACATAGTTTTGGATACCCTCATCACTGCCGAGAGCTACTACTTCACTTCTGAGAGCTACTACTTCACTGCTGAGAACTACTACTTCACTGCTGAGAGCTACTACTTCACGGCGCTGACACTGCTGCACATCGGCGTCGCTGTTACCTCTGCTGTGTCGACCCTGCACTCCGACTCCGCCCTCTGCTGCCTCCAGGATATAGAAGATCTGAAGACACTTACCCACGCCCACTGCACTCTTCTTACACACATACATTCACTCATCATCTTTTTTTTTCACTAATCGGTATTGTAAATATTATTTTTATTTTTATATAAATTCTGTTCCCCTCTTTTACCTCTTTTCTTAATCTTCTCCCTTCACATTTGTCGCTTCACGACAAGTTGACAGCTTAGTCTGGCTTAATGGATCGTACGTTATTAAGATCAAAGGCAGACCTTAAATTTAAAAAGGGCATCTATTAGTCTGACGTATTTATTAGAACAAAAATATATTCAATCTTATACTCGTACAGACAACAGCACGTCAAGGTAAACACTACGGTATCTTATGCAGTTGTAATAAGGGTTAGTTTTTGACGAAAATGTATAACCTGATGTGCTGTCGTGTGTACATAACCTACCTACCTACCTACATGTTTTTTTTATCCCGTATTTTTTTGTTTTCTTAATACTAATCATTCACTTTGATAGGTTAAGATATTTGCTGCAATTTGCATTTAGTCAAAATAGCCAACTGCAGTCCCTGCATTGATAAGCAGCATTGCTGTTCTCACTTTCCAATCGGCCTTACACCTGTTCACCGGCTCTGTGTTATCGTGAAAAATAAACACATAAATATTTCCTTGAAATCGCTATAAAAACGGGAGCTTGCTGTTTAACCCCTTGCGTCCGGGCAATTGCGCCCGACAGGTTAATGGACGCGTCCGCAGCTACACACCCCGTACACATTTTCAACATTAGATGTTAAATACAAATAGTTTATTCTTTAGAAAGGCATAGGGCTGTTGTTATGGTAATGTTTTCCAGTCTGCATTCTGTTTATTGGCGTCGTCGCGTCGCGTTCAAGCAACGAATTTTTAACAAAATCATATTTAAATTTTTTTAGAGAGAGGACTGACCAGTCATGAAATTCCAGTGACTAACAAAAACGTACTATTTATAACTGCGTATCATCAGTGTTATAGTCAGTCAATACATTCAGGATAGTCTAGGTACTCTGCAACGAAGTGAAGTACTCACATTCCATTGCTTTTATTTTTAATACACAACTAAGTAGGTATATGATTTGAGTTTCGGGTCTTCCGGACCATGTCTGTTTTTTAATATTTTGATGCGATACCTTTATAGAGTCTAAAACATCACAAATAATGGCTTAATTGATTTTCACAATCGATGTTTTTAAGTGGCATTATTAAATATAATATACACATTTTTTATTGATTCGTATTTTACTGCTATTTTTACCAAACATTTTGTTCCAACTAATAATATTTTCAAACGCAGATTATTAAATTTGTTGTCTATTCCCCTCATTTCTATTCTCTGTTCCTCCAAAATAAACTGGTATCGCTGGCTGGTAATGAAATGTCAGTAATTAGATCGATGACGTCACCGGAGTGTAACGCGGTTATTTGCGATGCCCTCACGGCGCATTTGCGAACCCTCTTTCCTATACCCAATTTGCGGGCGAGAGTGCCACCTTTATGTGAGTACGTATTGAAAGTATCGGTACACAAATAGAACCCAGTTTATCTTAAATGTTTGCTTCGCGCTCAACTTGGCGGGAGCACTGCCGTGCCCCCAGATAACATGAGAAAGTAACGAGAATTTCTGCCTATTTTCGGGAAATCCTTTCTCGTGTTGCAGATCTAAATATTGCAAAAATTATCACTTTTAGATGTTAAATTTATTGCTTTACCGTATTTTTAAAAACTGTTTTAGAGAATCAAAAGACTTTATTGCACAGTATACAAAGGTGTAGGAATGCAGAATACAATGCAGAAAAATTGCAACGGATGCAGTGAAAACTTCGTTTCGCCTTTACTACAATTTTAAATATGCATCTCCCTTTTTAGTCTGCTTATTAGGTATAAGTATTATAAGGTATAGTCCATAGTAGTATGCCATAAATAAATACTAATAGTATATAATATGAAAATATAAGAACAGCGTATTATATACCCTTTAAGCTATACAAAACCTCCGTAACACATCTATAAAACTTGATAAACTAGCTACACTGAGCTTTCTAATATAAATTACAAACCGCCGCGTCCCTTCGACTCCCTTAGCGAAATTATTTCTTTTTTCAATATCGTTGCGCCAATATCCGCGCGCAATGCGAGCGCGGTGCGGTATTCGGGAATTCGTATACTTCAACCGTTGTGGTGCTACAGATAGGCACACATTATTTAAATTTAGAAAAAAAACATTAAATTTTTTGCTGCAGAAAGTGCCTCATTGTCATTGAAGGCACGCAGCCAAGATGATGAACAACAATATTTAAGTGGTCATAGCCGAGCCCACTCAAAAGCTTTCAGCAGCTCGCCCTTTAAAAGGCATTTACTTGAAATATTTTACTGTTTGTCCGAATTTAAATAATAAGGTGCTAAAGCGCTCGCCGGAGACCGTTTAATTAAAACCAAAGGCCCTACTTTGAAGGATGTAAGTACATAAATACCATTAAGAGGCGCTTGCTAGAAATATACTTTGAATTTAGAGAATAAAGATTCTCGTTGCAAGCGCCAAACCGCCGTTGCTTTTCAGCGTTGACATGTAAATTCATAAGTTGTTAAGGTAATCTTTTTCCCTACAAAATAATTCGTGCCTAGTTGATGACATCTGTCATGGAGCTTAGACACTGGAGTGCAGATTGCCAACGATGATGCGGCGGTTGACGTCGATAAGTTGTCAATCTGACATGTACAAAATATTCAACTGTTTTGTCGACGGCAGCTAAGTATATGACAGCCGTCGTAAAGTCACACTCGTGTATAAGTAGACCAAAATAAAGCGCTTGCGTCCATGACAGAAACGGCTAGATTCGCTAATACGGACATCGCATTGCAGGGTAGAGCCCTGGGGCTCATGCTCACTGTACACTCTCGACGGGACCCCAAAATGTACAAAAGGAAATTGTTGGTATAAGCTGAAAGAGGTGCTCCGGGGGTTATAGCGCATAACAGTAAAAAGGCTTTTGTTAAGTCGCGCTCAAAAAATGCGGAGTATCCTTAATATTACCGCTCAAACTGTAGGCCCCTTAAATTGAATTAAATTCTTATGAATATTTTGGTATACACTGCTTTGCTATGACAATTTCTAACAAGAAATAAAATCTCATTGTTGGTCTTCGAACAAGTAATAAATCGCTTTAAAATAGTACTCTTGGTACAATGGCCTCTAAGTTCATAAAGTAATGAGTTTATCATCTTTTGTAGGTGTCAACCTCTGTAACAGGATACAAAAGAGACTAATTCAAGAAATGAAACAATCTGCAAAATTGTAGGTCCATTTCATTGCACAATTTCATACTGTTACATTTTATAGTGTCTAGAAATAGGTAGCCGTCTGAGTGACGAGCAAACTTCATAAGCTGTAACCGTCTCAATTGTGTCTGAGAGCCATATCTAGAGCATATAGAATAATATAACTGAAGGCCTTGTCTTAGTAATGGCTTGCCTCGAGGGACAGTCTTGTTCCTACTACCTACTACTCGTAGCTTCAGCTTAGCGACATGTTCATATAAAACATCTGACACTTAAGTCTTTTACCTACTCATAAGGCACATTGACGAGACTAGCTTCTAACCTGAGTGCTGATGGAACTACGCACATGCGACATGTTACATGGACACAAAAAATAATAACGTAAGTACTTAATAAAACACATTTTACGGATTGATTTCGCGAACGTTTATTTTTATTTCAGAACCAAATAACGTAAGTACCTACTGTTACGATGAGGAACAATTGCACTCGTATTTAGTTTGTGTTAAAATTTTAGTCTAAAAGCTGCAGATAAAAAGGTGAGTTTATATTATATTATGTATAGTTTTGGCGACGAAATTAGTCGTGAATGTATATGAGATTGGTTTGATAAATATTTTGTTGGCTTCATTCCAAAATAAAACGGAAAACGTAATTTATTACGTAGGTGTACAAAAACATGCATGTTGAAAAGAATAATATTTACAAAGTCGAATAAATTACACAAAAATGTCTAACCCACTGAATATTACTTATACCATAAATCGTCGTCGTCATAAACAAAGCAACCTAGGTACGAAAGTTTGCATTAAAAAAATTACCTCTATGTATCTACTGAAAATAGCCTTTGTTAAATCACTTTTCTATTTTCTTCAAACTATGTTGTTTAATATTTTGGGCGGTCATGAAAACATGTTTTTCGTAACCTAGCTCATCTAAGCCACTATTAAAACCATTTTATCTCGTGGTAACGAAACATTAATTTTGCAAAGGCAATTATGTATTGTGAAAGTACAAAGGAGCGTATAGACTAATAAACTAACTTACTCCAATATTCGGGATGATAAGTGGGCTCGATAACAAGCAGATAACTTGGGAATTAATTAAAGGTGAACGATGAATTAGGTTCCCATTGACAAGTGCAGTAAATTATATAAGATAATTTATTTGGCGTACTCGTATGTAAAACAATATCGGGAGCTGTTATCTTCGGGTGAAAGTTAGCTCCCACGCAGTTTGCGTGATGGTATTTATGCTAACAATCTTCTAAGAAAGGTGACAAAAGAAAGAAAGATGGCAATGAGTGCAGTGAACATAAAAAAGCTATAAAAATATGTAAAACATTTGGTTAAGTCGTGCAGAAATATAGGAATTTGCGTGCAGTAAACAAATAAATTAAGAAAAATACCTATTTAAAGCTTTCTGCTCGTTTTTCTGACTTTTTAAAAGACTTTCAACTCTTCCCCTTATTTTCAGACGATAAATCACCAAATGGCTGCATCTTCGTGAATGTTAAAAAAAGCGCAAATCACTGCGCATCGTAAAGGCTCGCGCTAGGGGAGTAGAGTGAGAAAGGAAGGGGGGTTTGTTGTACATCTAGTCTCTAAGAGGTATGATGGAGGGCTCTTCACACAACTCATTGCACTCCACTGCTCGTCTTTCGTTTCCTTGTACGGAACACACGGGGTCGGGGCTGTCTGTATTTTGATAGTTGTGACAACTAAGGCTTATTTTAGGTGTAGATCTGAATATTCTTTCAAGTATTAAAATTAGTATTTCTGACATAATAATTGACTGACTATTAAATAGTACAACGACCTCGTCTGAAAAGACCCGTTTGAAATTTGTAGCATTTTATACGTTACTCAAGGATTGTATTCATGATAAAATAATTACATTAAAGGTAATTAAATAATAAAAGTTCTCCTGGAAAGCTAATAAAAAAGCTTATTTTCCTTTTATGGCGCTCTCTTGTGTACTGACCTAGGCTTATTACTTTTGCATGGTGAGACGAGTCCGTTCACCTCTCTGCTATTAGGCAGAATACACAATGCCTGTAGTCATGACATTCCCCAGAGCGTAGTTAGACTCACGTGTAATTTTTACGTTACTTACAATGTGATATAACACTTTTATAATTTCATTAAATGAAAGTTACAAAAAGCTATAGGCCTAGGTCTCTCACACTTGTTAGTTTCAGTCTACCTAAAGCTATAACACGCCTCTCATTTTGCGTCGGGGCAAATTAAAAAGAAACTAACTACCGGATTTACCAGTTCGCATTCCAGCAAATTCGTTTGTGTTTTTAATAATCATTTTATTTATTTATTTAAGAACTTTATTGCACAAGTAACAGTGTACAAAAGGTGGACTTAATGCTAAAAGCATTCTCCCCCAGTCATACCTTTAGGTCATGTAGAAAGATTATAAGTGGGTGCAGGGGCATAATGTAGTAAAAATTTAGGAAAACGCAACAAAAATATCATTATGAAGCATAACAATATTATATTATTACATACTATAATATATATTTAATACAATAAACTAAATAAACATAAGTATAATATATATTTTATATGTATAACTACCAAATACTGTAATACATAAATATATTTAAAAAAATATACATACATACATACTAACAAGTTTCGCAATTATTCAGCCAGAAACTTACGCAGTAAATCATGTTTGTGGAAAACCAATCAAAATGTTGGGATCAACTGCAACTGTTGGCATGTCGAATAAATATTCTATGTACATTGCAGTATGACTGAAAGCTTTTATCTTTGCATACGAAAACGTTGAAAATTACCGCGGTGCACCAAATATTTTAGGACAATACTTCAGTCAAACAAAACGTACCTAAAAAATATTAGGTATGTTAACATAAGTATTTTGTGTTTGTTTCAGGAGTGTTCAGCTGACGGAGCTTCGCAGAGATTTGAATAGCTGCAGCTACAACTCTCCTTAAGAACTACAAACAACCCTACAGACGCAAGGAGTTTCTTTCAAGGTACGATTTTATTTAATGCAACATCACTATTCACTTTTAAAAAATAAACACACAGTCGAATTGAAAACCTCTTCCTTTTTTAAATGAAAACCTTATCAGGTTGTTAATTAAGCACTTCCTTGAAAGTTTGCAAGTGTGTTCCATGTTTATTTTAAGTATTGGTAAAGCGAATTAGAAACGTTTATATCAACGGTATAACTAATACTCGTAACACACGAATAGGCTTTTTATACTCAGTGAGCTGTTACTACTACGTATAGAGACGCTAGGCCAAGCAAAAAATGTGCGCATTTTTTGGACGTGAACTGTCAACAGACTGACGTATTCCATAAATTTTGAATTTTGAATATGAAACCGCAGAAGTGACACAGACTTTGTGCCTACTTAACTTAATTGTATTGAATGAATATTATTTTATCAAAACGTTTTAATCGTTACTTATTTTGATCAATAGTTATTTAAAAGAGCTAAATAAATAAAAGTTTAGTAAATAAAAATCTGTAGGTCAAAAACTCGAATGATATTTACAATTTTTTTATCATGATTTTTATAATTTTAATTTTTCATACGAGATATTTCTAGAAAAATACAACTACCAATGCAAAACACCTTAAAAGAAATATCACAACATCGCATTGTCTAACCTTTATTTATTACCTACCTACTTTTCCATTCTGTGCGTGTTACTTTTTATAATCTTTGATTTTCGAATAAAATGGCGGCAATTTCATACAAAACATTTTTAACATTTTGAAAAAATTTTTTTGTTGGTTTAAACTAACATTTTAATTTCCTACCGATGGTAAGTGACGCCGATATCGTTTATATTCCTGTTGGTTTTATTTTCGCATGTTTTTAAAACGCATGATGGCTTTTTAGTCAAATTAATTGACCAAATGTCACATTGGTTAACGCTACGAGAGGGAGTGAGTGACTGTGATACCGCGCATGCGTTGATGGTCTGTGACCATCAACTCATCGGGCACGAGGTTCCTTCGGGATGTCATTTCCATACGTACTAATAGTAGTTCAATGTTTATACTATGTTTTTTCGACTTTGGGTTCTTACGCTTTTTTCACGACTAAGTAGTTTATCTATAATTCCATACTCTTAACCTTTCGTTTAGTAACTACAAGCACTCAGTACGATTTTAACACATTCCGGGACACTACTCCAGACACAATAGATGTTTTATTGTTTTCACGCCTGTAGGCGTTCACTGTCCCGGAAAGTGTTAAGCTTTAGTAAGGTCACCTTACCCTGCCTCTACCTATCCTTTAATTAGCTTGCGCGTTAATGAACGCTCGCGCTGTTTGACCTCGTACAATTACCCTCTACCTTTGTGTTGCAACCCAGTGGATGAATATTTTCAATGCGCAAACAAAATTTAATCTTTCGATTCATCTGCGCTTAAATGAAACGAGTAAACCGATTTCCGTTCGTTTGGTCGTATAAATTATACGTTTTGTCTGCTGAAGGCCTATTATTCATCTGTATTCGAATTCACAGACTCACATGGGCTGACGGAAAAACTCCACTCGGTTGCATAATCTTAGTTTACTGGAACGTATTTAACTTGACAGTTTCATAGATAATTAAGAAAGAAGGCGCGACCGTGCCCCATGAAATACCAAAGAAAGAACAGCGTAATTTAAATAGTACCTATTTGTCTAAATATTCATGACAAGCAATGTCTTTCGGTACTAATTGTGAAAATATAAGGTCTACTAATTGCGATCGAATAAAAACGGATGTCTTTTGGTTACTCATAACCTATTAGGTCATCATGTTAAGTATTGCCAAAGTATTACAGATTATTTCATTGGTCGTGAGACTGGTCACACGTGTGCTCTTAATTTTTGTTCCATTTACAACCACGTATCGAAAAAAGTTTTATCTCATGTTAGCTTTGTGCTACTCAAATTGTGGTTAAGCGTTTTAATTTTTATTTTACTGCTTTTTAATTACGGACCTATTTTATTTGATATAAAGGGTTTCCTTATGCATGTATTACTTACTAGCTTTTGCCCGCGACTTCGTCCGCGTGGAATCGTGACTTCTTTCTCCCGTTTTTTACACATTTACCACTATATCTTTGCTCCTATTGGTCGTAGCGTGATGTTATATAGCCTATAGCCTTCCTCGATACCTGGACTATCCAACACAAAAAGAATTACTCAATTCGAACCAGTAGTTTCGGAGATTAGCGCGTTCAAACAAACAAACAAACAAACAAACAAACTCTTCAGCTTTATAATATTAGTATAGATTTACGACTGAGCTTGGATTAAGTATTATTTGGCACTAATTTACCAAAAAGAATAATTAAAAACGGAAATAGCAGAGTTCTTTTAAAAAACGAAGTATATTAACCCTGACTTAATTTTTAATCTTGGTCATACATCTGTAGGTACACATAACTTTTTTCTTAATTTCCGCCCTCGGCGCTGCAAAGCATAAAAAATTGGCCGTGGTTTATTTCGGTTTGATTTACAACAAGAATCCAAGCCGTAGGTATTCATGTAGTAAATCTAATTTGCTCGTAGCACTCCTCACCTCACCGTGATTGTAAGCTTTGAAGCCGGCATTTGTTTTGAGTTAAGGTAATAGGTATGGCCGCTTAACAAACAAAATCTTTACTGCCTTGCCGACAACGCTATTTTGCGAATGAAATCCTAAAGATCATGTACTAAATATCTTGGTAATAGTGCTAAATATAAAATGACTCCAGCAGTGTAAGAATAAAAATAACAAAATCTTTTCGTTTCCTACTTGTAGTCTACAAACCAATTTTATTTCAAATTCAGCTATCCATATTTATAAAGTGCAGTATCTGAAGTAATCTGAACTCTCGACATCTACAAAACTTGTAATAACAGCGACAAACTCGAGGGAGAAAATAAGTTAAATGAAAAACAAATTTTTTATAAAGGTGTTAAGAAGTCAATTACAATCCTTCAGGGATAAAGGGATTCCTCTTTTGCTTTGAACTTTATCCTACAATTAAAAGTGAATTACCTCGCAATTGTCTCCGCGCGGGTCGTCGCCCGTCTGGTAATAAATCAGCCAGAGCTTAGTTTATCTAGCAGCTCTCCAGGTATTGTCTTTTTATTGGAGATCCAGCAAAACGTTATTAAGATAGATTGAATTCAGTTCAGTGTACCTTTCAGTATGTGCTCTTTTAACCTTCGAATCTTGGAATATTTTTTACCTCGTATTTCAACCTGAACAGAATCCAATTTGATCGCACGCGGCGATGTGTTGCGTTATAAATTACTGACACGTCAAAACATACCCGAATTCCGATAAGCAAGCGCGCGTAAATCATTGCTGCAGTAACTAGCTCCGCGAAACCTGAGGAAGTCAGGGTCTATTCTGCGAGCCTGTTTTGTAACTTCATCTACTGCCGATCCACGGACATCATCGATATCCCGTCGACATGCCATCGACATACCGTCGCATTGGCTGCAGCTGTTGTCAATTGACATAAAGGCGTATATGATACTATATTATTATTATTATGATTGTAAAGGGAGTATGATTATCGTTCGTGCAAAGGATCGGGCCGCACGTAATTATGCTCGCTCCTCAAGTATTTTAAGTTTTTGTGCGGATAAAGTTGTATCTCGCTCGAGTGTTGTATCCTAAAACATTGTCTAGACTTGGAACTGTGTGTTGTGTATATTTGTTTGCAACAAAAACTGCGATATAGTGACAATTAAATACGAAAACAATTTGTTCTAATTGGACCTAGTGCAGTGAAGTTGAAGGTGGGTCGAAAAAACTGCAAATACTTCGTTCGAGTTGTTGTAGCAAGTGACGCACACTTAACCTACTAGCGAGAGATAAAGCTGATTTTCGCCTGCGAGAGCCCGACCTACATGGCTCGGCGGTTAAGAGTGCACCTCACACCCGTAGATTCCACGTTCAAATCTTCATAGAAAACATCTTTTTATTCTTTTTTTTTTTTGGTTTGTTTTTCTTGACATATTTTTATACATAATGTCAAAAAATAAGTCAACTACTCAATGGGGCTGCTGTGACTGCGACAGTGATGACTTGTACTACATAGAATGCACGAAATGTATGAAGCCCTTTCATCACGCTTGCCTTTTGTTAGACAGTACAACAATTACTCCTGAATGCGCGGCATCGTGGACCTGCCCTAACTGCCTTAGCGGTGTTCCAAAAGGAAATAAAAACGATAATACGCCAGCAGCTCGAAATGTTACGAGAAGCAGAGGAAATAAAAGGGTGGCACCTAATTCTCCCGAAATTGCCGCGACTCATGCAAACGTTACTCGTGACGATGTGCAGGATATACTGAACAAAACCATGAAGTCAAACTTCGAGAGTATGGTTATTGAGTTTAACAGCATGCTTGTGACAGCTCTAAACTCTAAGTTGGCACCAATTGAAAAGGAGATGGCTGAGATAAAGACATCGATGTCATTTATGAATGAATCATATGAGAGAATATTAAGGGAACAAGAGGAGAGTAGCAAACTGATTATTGAGCTACAAAAAGAAAATGAATGCCTTAAAACTACGACCTCCGACCTTCAAATCCGAGTCGCCCATTTAGAACAGAACGCACGCTCAAAAAATGTGGAGATACAGTGCGTCCCGGAGAGGAAGCATGAAAATCTCGTAAATATTATCACTGCGTTGGGGAAAACGATAGGCTGTGAAATAACTGACAACGATATTATTCACTGCACCCGGGTGGCCAAAATTAACCCAAACAGCTCTCGTCCTAGAAGCATTGTTGCTCAATTCGCTACCCCAAGACTACGTGATAACTTTCTGGCTAAGACAACTGTCTTTAATAAGCGAAATCCAAAAGATAAGTTGAATGCGTCGCATGCTGGGCTTAAAGAGCAAAAAGCCATTTACATAACCGAACATTTGACACCTGCTCTTAAGGATCTTCACTATCAAACCAGAATAAAGGCGAAACAAAATGGCTACGACTTTGTGTGGATCAAGAATGGACGGATATTTGTACGCAAATCAGCGGATTCTGATTTCATCTGGATTAAAGATTCTAAGTCCCTAGATAAGATTATTTAAGTAGCTATTGTTCTGTTTCCTGCATATATATTTTGATTTGCATGTTTTTATACTACACATAAATAAAATTCAATACACTAAAATTGTTTTATCAAAATGCCCGTGGGCTAAAAACAAAAACACATACTTTTTATAATGAGGTTTGTTGTAATAATTACGATATTATTATCATAGTGGAGTCGTGGTTAAATTGTAACTTGTTTTCGGAAGAACTTTTTGATAATAGATACATAGTTTATAGAAGGGATAGGGAAACCACCGGATTTCATTGTAATAAGAAGGATGGAGGAGGTGTAATTATCGCGGTGAATAGTAAACTTAAGGTGAAAAGGATGATGACCTGGGAAAGTCAGTGTGAGGACCTGTGGCTCAGCCTAGATCTTGCGGCTTCAGGATCAGTCCGTCAGATAGCTTTGTGCGCTGTTTATTTGCCGTCACCTGTTAGCCGTAGGGTACTTGAACACTTTACTGATAATTGCAACAAGTTGGCTGATAATGGCCTCCCTATGCTTATTGTAGGAGATTTTAACTTTAGAAAAATTAATTGGCATTCTGTTCGTAACGATAGCGATTATAGAGCACCCGGGTTGGCTAGGGATCTAGTTGATTTTGTACATTTACACAAATTTTATCAATTAAATAATGTCATGAACAACAGAAATGTAATATTAGACTTGGTTTTGACAGATATTCCAATGTGCTCAGTCTCTAGAGCGGACAGTGCCCTCAGCAAAATTGATAAGCAACACCCTCCCCTAAATATTGTCATTTCTTTAAGTGTAGAGAGAAAACTTTCACATAATCCCAATTCTTTGAAGTACAACTTTTATAAAGCTGATTACGACTCAATTCGAGATCATTTGTCGAATATAGACTGGACCGAAATTTTTAACGATAAAGCTCATGTAAATGATATGGTCATGGTTTTCTATGAGGTCTTGTGGGAAGCTATTAAAAAACATGTTCCGTTTAAAAATTATAAAAATAACGGTCGCTTTCCTCCTTGGTTTGATGGTAAACTTATTCGTCGACTTAGGGAAAAAAACAATATTCGTTGGCGTTACAAACTATATGGAAATCCGCGAGATAAACTGGAATTAGACTTGGTAAGTAAGCGCTGTGAAGCAATGGCTACTGAGAGATATAATGCCTATATCGCACGATTAGAAAAAAGTTTAATCAACAATCCAAAACTTTTTTGGTCCTTTGTTAATAGTAAACGAAAAGAAAAGGGTTCTTACCCGGCGGAGATGAGTGACGGCACACTAACAACCTCTGACGGCTCAACCATATGCAGTATGTTTGCGGAGAACTTCTCATTAGCGTATAACGCTAAAGATGGTAATGATCACACCGAACCTAGACATTATCATGCGTCATTAGAAGCAATTAAAAATAATAGCCAGGCTTTCACAGCACCCGTGATTACAGAAGTAGCCCTGTTAAAAACATTGGAAGTACTTGATCGATCTAAGGGAGCTGGGCCTGATGACATTCCACCCGTCTTTATTGCAACATGTGCTCAGTTATTAGTTGTCCCATTATGTCAGTTATTTAATAAGTCTTTATCTACAGGAGTATTTCCCAGTCAATGGAAAGAGGCAAAAGTAGTGCCAATTTATAAGGCTGAGGATAAAAGCTTGGTAAGCAACTATCGACCAATCTCAATTCTGTCCACATTTGCTAAAATATTTGAGGCTTTGTTGTGTCCCCTAATTCAACACCATCTGAAACTATTTATTAAGGAAAACCAACATGGATTTATCGCTTCTAGATCTACATCCACAAATTTAGTTTGCTTTGTGGAGAATGTTGTTCAAGCGATGGACCGAAAAATGCAGATTGACGTATTATATACAGATTTCAGCAAGGCTTTCGACAGGGTGCCTCATAATATACTCATTGACAAGCTGTCTTGCTATGGGTTCGCTGGTTCATTTTTATCATGGCTGTCATCTTATCTCGAAGATCGGACTTTTTTCGTCGTAGCGAACGGGTTCTGCTCGGATAAATTTTCTATAACTTCGGGCGTGCCTCAGGGCTCACATCTCGGTCCCATCCTTTTTAACTTTTTTGTAAATGATATACCAGACTATTTAGTAAACTCTCATGTATTTATGTATGCAGACGATTTAAAATTTTTAAGGCACGTTCAGTCAGTAGTCGATTCAGCATTGTTACAGGAGGATCTAAATAATTTAATTTCCTGGTGCAAGACGAACCGAATGACACTGAATCCCAAAAAATGTCAACATATAAAGTTTACAAGAAATCATAATGTCATTCCCTATGTGTACAAAATAGACAACCACGTCGTTCAAGAGGTAGAGGTTATAAAGGATCTAGGGGTATTTTTCGACAAAAAAATGACATTTCAATCTCATTATGATAATGTTATAAAAAAAGCATCTAGACTTCTTGGTTTTGTCATTAGGAATACTAAGGGATTTAGCATAAAAACCAAAAAAATGTTATACATCAGTCTGGTTCGTAGTACACTTGACTATTGTTCCGTTGTGTGGCGACCTCACTATGCTGTGCACGATCTGCGAATGGAGCGGATACAAAAGCGGTTCTTATGGCATTTGGCGCGACAAATTGGGAAGGCAAAGAGGAGTTTTTCATATATTGCCCGATTAAAGGAGTTTAGGATGTTATCTTTAGATGATCATAGAGAACTAACGGACTTATTTTTCTTATACAAAATTCTCAATGGCAAAATATGTTGTCGAGATTTACTGAACTCTTTGTGTTTTAATGCTCCTTCAAGATATCCTCGTCACTCGGTGTTACCACTGAAGCCGCCATTCAGAAGAACCGTTCTTGGATCTAACTCCCCGCTGCCCAGACTCAGCAAACTTCTTAATAAATATAGCCACATAGTCGATGCAAATTTTGACTCCTTCTACAGCTACCGAAAAAAGCTCATAAACTGTATAATAAGTACGTCATAGTCTCGAGCGAGCAGCTTGCCTTATATAAGAGATCTCGCTTTTCTTTGTTGAACGATTTTTTTTTTTTTAATAGTTTTGTTATTATATTGCATGCTGTGTTTACTTGTAAGTAGTCACTACACCTAGCCTAAGCATTAGAAATGTAATATAACTAGTTTGTGTAAGTTGACTGTAAGTAAGCCATATAAACAAAATAAAATAAAATAAAATGATTCAATGACGTGCAATACGATTGTATGGGAGAGAAAAACATACTGCTCTAATACCAAGTGAACTGGGAGCAGAGCAAGGAAATGATGATGTCTGACGTATGAAAGACGAAGTTATTGGATAGTAATAAAGTTTATAGATAAGTAAAGTCAAGCCCATGTGTCACGTGGGTCACGAAATGTAGGGCAGGAAGGTCGCGGTGACAGCACGTGGACAAGAAATGGAGCGAAAATTATTTTCGGGCGAAAGTTTAAGGCGAGTAAATCAGCCTCCAACGTCGCGTCCCGAAGGGATCGTTCCGCTCTCAGATGTTTCGAACTAAGAACAAATTGTTCAGCATTAGCATCAATTGTTACAGGGTTTTATAATATATTCCACAAAGGTTAACATAAAAATGTGTCCTGAAGTCTGCCATGCTGTGGTTTCACTTTTTTTATTCGGCCATTCTTTACTCGTTTAAATAAAATGATTGGCACTAACTTAAAATTTTATTCGAAGAGTCAAGGCCGTTTATATTTTATAAATATTTACGCTTTCAAAAGTCGGTTAAGTAGAGTACGTATAAGCCTTAAAAAAACTGAAAAAATGCGCCGCGACGTGCCTTGAGTCCCAAATCTAGTTAGAACCTGAAGCTAACTTATTACATAGTAAAAGGATAACATAAGTTGGTTGTTGAGCTCCACGTTTTACCACTGTAATTGAGATGTCATGTTCGCCGCACGAGGAGGAAGGAAAATAAACTGGCCAAGTGCGAAGTGGACTCAAGCATATACTTTGACTGAATATAAAATTACGCAATTACAGTATCCGGTTTCTAAAAATATATTTGCTAGAAGGCATTGCTTTCTGAAAGTCCTATTTCATCATCATTGATAATTGATATCAATCGGGAAGTATTTCACAATGCATTGTGATTCACTTGTGAAATCGCAAAATACAACGTTGAAACGGTTGGTTTTGATTGCGTTGACCCAGATGTTTGATATTTCACCTGAAAGCCATTTATTCATATACAGAGTGTGACCTGTCATAAGAGCAAACATTTTAAATGTAGGTAGGTCCTTTAAGAAACCAGTAATCAATTCTATTATGGTTGAAATGTAGGTATTATATATAAAAAAATATATTTTCTAACAAAATAAATCGAACCAGCAATGTATTGCAAACAAATTGTCATTTACTGCAACGAGTAAGCGATTTTGATATACATACATTGATTAGGGATTATAACTTTAGATTACTATACCTCTGAGTAAAAACATTTTAGAGCACTGTGACTTGGACATGGTAACAACGTATTACTCTGTAGAATCATTGATTACATTTTTTGTTGCTCCTTTTACAGGCCACACGCTGTCAAACATCTGATATATTTTTCAGATTTATTACCCTTTGCGTTCCTAAGAAAAAGCGTAGACTGGCTGAGGGATGTGAGTCGTCTGGCAACAAAATTATCACAGCTCACTTATATGAGGGGTTCTTATTTTCTATTGGATGTACGGAACTCTAACACTAGGAACCGTCAAAGTGGCGGCTACCCTCCGCGGAAGTTTCTCGCAAGTTTTGAATCCTGATAATAATTAATTTAATTTAATTTAAAAACTTTATTGCGCAAACAAAAGTGTACAAAAGATGGACTTAATGCTAAAATCATTATCTACCGTCATACCTTAGTCATAATTTTATTTTTATTTTATTTGTATAGGGGCAACAATAGCTTACATAAAATGTTGATATTCATGAACAGGTTACTTATAAAGCCAATAATAGTTGACCACGACAAAATTTCTATTGTATTGATAAGGAGATAGACAAATCACTAACGGTAAGCAAAACATAGAGTCGATATAATGATATTAAATGTGTGAACACAACATGACGTTATTCGTGCGTATCCTAATGGTATTAAGAAAATGTTTTTTTTTCAACTCTAGGTTAAACCAAGTGTGGCATAGAGAAAGATCGAAAGACAGAAGAAAGAATTATAGCGAGCTCATTGAGAGAATTTAAAAATAACATGTTTTAAATTGTAAAATTAAAATGTCATTTAATATTTATAGGCAAGCTTCAAAACTGCGTCAAAAACATAGGACCATTGTATGCAATCGATACAATATTAAAGACACCTTGATGCTGTAATAATAACGAATGCCTAATTAACAAGCCTTCAGTATCATGAAAATTGGCATCTCCCTCCTTGTTATTATTTGACATAAGCAGTTAAGAAAATCAAACAATTTAATTAAAATTGTTCATCGCCAAGGAATTCCTAAATTGGATAAACAAAATTAGATCTGTCTGCTTTAATTCGGGGCTGTCTCTTCCGCGGATTAATTTGTGATGTTCGTGTTGTGTTGTCTGTGGTGCCTGGTGGAGGGTAGTTAGGCTTCGGCTACATCACAGCTGACACACTAGTCACTTCTTACTTAATTAACGTTGTATACTATCTATGTATGACGTTGGATGACCTGCGCCGTAGTTAGGTCTTTTTATAAAGACCCTTGTAATCATTGAAAACTTAATAAATAAAAAATAGATAACTAGGTAGAATATGTACTTGTTGGGAAAATAATTATAATGCTATCTGTAATGCTAATATATTTAAGGCCTAAGGACGTTTTGAGTAAGTCCTTGTTCACATTTCTATATTTTGCTTTTATGTCCTTTTCAGCAATTTCCAAAGCTACAGATTTATCAGC
Source organism: Pyrausta aurata (assembly GCA_963584085.1). Taxonomy (NCBI): domain Eukaryota; kingdom Metazoa; phylum Arthropoda; class Insecta; order Lepidoptera; family Crambidae; genus Pyrausta; species Pyrausta aurata. The sequence continues at coordinate 18,152 of OY757264.1, read as the reverse complement.
CGAACAAATTCTTTAAACCACCGACACAAAAGTAAACGATATCAAAAGCGTGTCACTCCAGAAATAAGGGATATTCCCCTCCATATTTTTATTGTAAATAAAATTTTCACGTCGAAACAAGCTCTTTGAGTTATTTCTGAGGAACCGGCATTAGTCGATGATTTAATAAAATATGGAAAACAGAGGGCGTGAGTGAAAGCTTTTCTGAATTCATTCGAAAATATCGTTTAATTCGATTCTGTTTTGTCAGACGTTTCAATAGGTATGACGATACAGCGTTGTCTGTGACTATATATACCATCCTTACCACCTAATGCGATAAACATTACTGGCATTAATAGTAGATTGTTATAAAGTGACTTATTTCACTCGATATATTTCTGGCGCTCGTACGTACTGAGATGAGAGACAATATCTCGAGAGTAAAATGGGTTTCAACCGATCTCAACATACTATTTTTCATTTCGAATGTGACGAAAGAAATTTATTTTACCTTTGTGGTTGATGTAATAATGAGGTATTAATGTAGTTCAGCAAGAGTTGAACACTCAAGATTTTTCACAACATTATATTTATAACAAGGATTTGAATTATTTGATATCGTCCGCGTTTTAATATGTTACTCTGTTTTCTTCCATGCTGTTACTAGTCCTTCTAATGGTGTGTTGTATGTATAACAACAGTAACTAAACTGACATGGTGTGCAAAATCTTGAGGCTTTATCTCTCGCTGAACACATACACATATACATACATAATACCTCTTCATCACATCTACAATCACACAGATTTTTTTCTCACAGTTGGAATAAAAAATAGTATGCTTAACTCGGGTGAAAGCCCATTTCACTCTCGAACTATTGGCGCTCTCATTCCGTCAGAAACATCTCGAGTGCAATGGGTCGCTTTCTCCCCTTGCTTGTATATCAATCTACTATTAACTCCATGCTTGATCGCAGCAATCAAAACTAAATAACTTTCCACCCTAGAGAGGGAAAAGCTATTTTCCACCCGGCTATCTACAAATGGAAGTAAAATTTTCCGTACAGGAGAGATGAATCGGAGAAGTTATCGACACTGGAGTTTTAATCGAACTATGGTTATTTGTGTTTTAAGATCACACCAAGATGTAATTTTAATTATGGTCTTAATTTTAATCATGTCATACTTTACATAGCACCGTAGAAAGTATTTTCCATGAGCCGCGTCATCTGAAGGTCACATGTGCCACGGATATTAGTTCAATTAATTCGCTGATGCGCGGCGGGATGAGAGGTTCAATTATCTTTTTACGAGATGTCAACGGGGGTTCGATGTTTTGGTATAAGCGCTCGTAGCCTTAATTGCTTTAGGTGACGGCTCCAACAGCCGCGTGATTGCAAATCGCCGTACTATTTTTCGTTATGCGCACCATTACACCCAACTCGATTTCAATGAACCATTAATCTATAATTATTGATGTACTTGGGTCTATGTCCAATTCAAAGATAATAAATAATTAGCGAATTATGTTAACCTGCCTTAGCTCAGTTTTCAAATATTGATTTGATTTGATTTTATTGAATAGGTACACCAACAGTACATACCTCTATATATTGCATTCTTAAAAATTAAAAGTTGACACAAAATTCTTATATATATACCGATTACAGGCGTACACAGCGCTAAAAATATAATTTATGAACATTTTATATAAATTAATTGTGTGTGAAAATATGCACTACTCCGTACAGTCGGACAGAAGTTTATGTAAAGATTTTTTGAATTTAGATAATTTGTCGTGAAAAACATCCAGATCCCCATCGCCAGACTTGGCGATGGGGATCTGGATGTTTGACAAATACTTATTAACGTAAAAATAAAAAAGAAATATGGTGACGGCTGGTAGTCTTTTTCTGTTTTCTGACTCACCAGCAAACAGAAAAAGAAGCGAACGCAGCCACGGACAGAAATGAGTGGTGCAGAGGTCCTACTGTAAAACGTCCGTTCTTTCAGATATCCAACCAGGTCGTTTGCTTCGCGCTGACAAGTGTGTTGCTTCGATATTTCTTCACCGCCTTAACGTGTAAATGTTGCGTCAATTAAGGTATAACCTTAACCTAATGGTCTGGGGTGTAACGTATGTAATCTTCATTTTAACACATTGCGCGATGAGATAATTGCATGTGGCGTAGCGCGAGGGCGAGAATCCACGAATTTTACGCGGCTCTGCCCGTGATGGACGACAATCTAGCTAGACGTGTGAATGATAGCCGGGACGGAGTGACACTGTTTCGGTATATCCTTTGGATAAGCGTTTTCAAATTGGAGGGGCAAGTAATCGACATTCCTGAACTGCAATTGATCAAAAACTGGTAAAGCGATGGACAGGACATGTTAACAGTAACAGTACTTATAGGTACACATTCGCAGCTTATCCTGAAGTATAAATGATTCTTCATTACAGTTTTCTTATAAGTACCTTTTTACCATCGCTACTTACTCCACTTACCGCTTTCTCGTATCTTGCCGAGGCGGGGCCAGAGGGACATTTCTCGCGATCGACGCTTCATTTCCCGCGAATATCCGCCGCGACGTCCAACCTCGACCTGCGTTTGTTTCGCGTTTCCGGAACATTCAGTTAGCCCGGAGGCCCTACTCTATACTGTAACTGAATCTTAACCCAACTGTATTCCTACTTTAGTTGTAAGTAAGTACAATTAGGTATGTAAAACGACAACATTTTACAGAAGTGACTCTCATTTGCTTGTTAGCTTTGCAAAATTTGTACTCTTAATTTTTTTATGTCTCCAGGCAATATCATCGCTATCATCATCAAATACATTTTTATCATTATCATATCATTATTGGGTAATTTTATTATTGGGTAATTTTATTTAATATCATGTATTTTTTTAAATCTGTTTAGTAATAAATTATATTTGTTTTTAAGTAATTAAGTAATATTTTTTTATAAATTAATTTTTTTAAGTAATAATTTTTATAAATTAATTTGTCTTTAAGTTTTAATTTCTGTATTGATATGGCGAGGAATAAATGAATATGAATATGAATCATAAGTCAAAGGATGTCTTTGACTGCTGAACATTATGCCCAGGTAGGTATTACATACGTCCTCACGGTTTTCCACAGCGACTGGTTGTTGTTGCTCTTTACGGTATGCTGTTTCGCAATTCAGTCACATTAGTGCCAGGGGCAAGTTCGTTATCGCCGAAACCTTTTATATTTTGTTTTCTCTTGAAGTGCGCAGTCCATTTATCAATAAATCACTAATCCTTTTTCCAACTGTGTACCCAACTCTTTCGTCTACCGTCTGCTAGAGTAGGAGACTTCTCTTTACGAGCGCTCCATTCGCGTTACAATAATTGTGCGATCACGTTCGTGCCCGTTTGTGATAAATCTTCGTCATTTATTTTCAGCTGCGAAAAAATTGCCATGACATCGCGCAGTATTAGTCATTGAATATTTTCTGAGTCTTTGTGTTTCCATCTATCAATTTTATTTACAATTTAATCGAATACGCGTCGCAAGTCATTTATCAAAGCCTTATTTGAAAAGTTGAGTGAGACTGACACTATTACAGCGCCTTAGATTAATATTTTCATGATGGATTAAAAGTTTACTTGTATTTGACAATGGATCGTCGGTCGTGATTTCTTGCTGTTTTATTTTTTGACAGCAATTTTTTGCAACAGAATTATCACCATTATAAAAAGCAAGCCAGTCTCGATAGCTAGATATACATATATATACTGGGTTACTGGTTTAGTCGACTTAAATCTTTTAAGACGTGATTTTACATTATACCTGACTGTTTTGACGTTTTGACTACGGAACTCCATATCCCAAACTTTAACCGTTCTAATGTTTTTTTAAGGTATAACATGCTAAGTTATTTATAAAATTCTTTGATGTAAAAATTTATGAAGTACCAGGTAGTAGTAAAAAATAACAATACTTAAGTGTCTAATTTAAATTGAATAAGAAAAATAACATGAGAACTGTTAAGTTTAGGATATGGGGTTCCATTAGTCAAATCAGTCAGAAATGATGTAAACTACCACGTCTTAAATGGATTTAGGTCGACTTACCCTGTAACGTATAATAGGTTATTTATAAGTTTGGTTATATTTTATTGAGATAATTTACACCATTGAGATAATTAAAGCTTGTTGACAGCATCCGTACACATTCATTGATGATTAAAAGAGAATTAATGAAATAAAAATGAAAAAATCCTTAATGTGTTTTCTATTATCAGGTACAATAAGGTTTTAAATAATTGTTCGTTCTAACTAACCATTGCATCCTCTTGTTAATTTATTTATACTTTGATGCCTTACCAAAATTTGTACAAAATGTGGACTTCTTGCATTCTTTACCAGTCAACAAAATTCAAGTGTTTACGATACCACCGAGAGAAGAGGGTACAATTCTGATACAGGTTATATAAACTTAAAAGAAGGCTAATAATGGTTGAGTAAGAAAGCCTTCTATTCACGCAACCCGCGTTCGCGAGTTGTAACTTGTGCGCTCAAACTGTGCTCAAACGCTGTGATATTCAATTACGATGATTTATGTCGCTTCCCCTCTCCGGCTTATTGTCATTTATCTCGCTCTTTGCGCCCAGTTGTGTGGTCGCCATGGATTAGCGGATCGGTCTATTTTATAACTCTTAAATGACTAATGGATGAATAAATAAACCACGTATCAGGTTTTTCGCTTTCATCCCTTATACAGTTTTACTGTGGAAACTTTAATGTAACCCTTACTTTATTAAGGCCTGCATTTTCGCACAATGAATACTGATTGAATTACTATAAATTAATAAAATCGGGCACTGCGCGATGAAATTTAAAGTGTAATAAAATATTTGCGTAATAAAATCGTTGATTGAAACAGTGTTAATTGAATATCGAGTAAACGGCTCAAATCGATGGCATAATCTGTGGTCGTTATCGCATCGACCACGCGGCGCCGGGAATGAGTGACGAGACGATGCGAACGGAGAGCCAATTTATCGATTAAAAATGTAGTCTTCATAAGTTTTTCTACAGTATTTGTTTAGGAACAAGTAAAAATAGAAATACATAGAAATGTAGTATCGCTATTCTGTGTTAGGTACCGAGATGTGATAACATTTGATACTATTTTTTTTTAAATATTGGACACCAATCACATACATTGCTCTGATCCCAAAGTAAGTAGCTAATGCACTTGTGTTATGGAAATCAGACTCAACGGTGGTACCACAACACCCAGACCCAGGACAATATAGATTTTTTTTATTTCTACATTGACCCGACCGGGAATCGAACCCGGGACCTCTTAGCGGCGACGCCTTGAAACCCAGCGTGCTTAGCCACTACACCACGGAGGTCGTCAATTACTATTAACTCGTCAAGTATGTGTAAACGAGACACAATAAAAATTCCATTGTTATGCGACTCTCGGCATTCGTTTGATACCTGACTGATTACGTAAGTTAAAGCATGTTTGAGGTAATTTAGTTGGAAGTTTTCCGTATTTGACTGCTGCTGCATAAATAAATCGGTCGATTAGTTCGAAATGGCCCGTTGTTGCGCGGCTTCAAGCAACGTGACATGGTAAATGATTAATTTATACCCGTGTATTGATACTTTGTTAAAACAATATTGCGCAATGTGCACAAGCACTAAGTTTATATTAGTCCTAGTTGTGTTTTATTTAGTTAGGAATCATGCATGTAGATGTGTACGTATGTATGAGTATGAGTGAAAACGGTCAATTAATGCATGTACTTTGAATGCTTCAATTTCATTACTTTGTGTCCTTAATTGATATAATTAAAGTGTTGTTTGTAGAAGTCACCTTATTGTATTATTGTAAGAGATAAAGTCGACCAACTAATGTATTAATACCAAACTCGGATTATAAAGTCATCATTGTAGTTTATTATTTTTATCTCTTTATTGGTCTGTCAATGAAATTATTTAGAAAAAAGCCATTATCGTGCAAGCAGATTGAATCCTGAGCGTTTAGAATTAAAGCAATAGATCGCTGAATAACAAATGAGAATGGGAGCGAAGTCAATCTGCAAGATTAATCTGCCCTCGGCGGGAGGGAGCGGGGGATATCTGCGAGTGACCTGTAAAAAGATTACAAATTATTACGGAATTTAAAGTTTCTTCCACAGCTTTATGTTCAAGCACATTTTTTGTCAGATCTCGAATTTGGATTTTTATCCATAACACCATTAGTGAATAGGTTTACAACATAACTAAACTAGTGTTATCGATTATGGGATCGATGGTTAATAAAACTAGTATTCTTCCTTATTTGTATAATCAGCCACCACAAGCAAAGGGTTTACATAGGTAGCACACACGCGTCTTCAGTGTAAGGAGTCCCAGCAAGGTCTGTCCGTCACCCGAACGGCCCCGCCTGCGCCCGGCGCCTCTGCTGACACCGCGATTGCTAACACTAGATAACAAAATACGAACAGTGTGCATAGTTTTAGATAAAAAACTTTATTCAAAATTCATTACTGTTTTATCTCAGCTTTCAGCCGCCCATTTTCCTCTACATCAAAGATATTGGAACTCGGATCTTAAGTAAATGAGTATGTCTAGACTTCTATACACTGGTGTTCAATAAGCCTGCATCAAATGGGATTGTGGTCATCATACCATTACATTACACTAATGTTAAGACAATTGACGAATTTGGTTTCCTAGCAACCATCCACAACAAAATATTGCTATTATGGTAGGCACGTTTATGACCAATGTTACTAACGCCTTGAGCACACAGATCCGGGTCCCGAGTCAAGTGCCAATCGGCCTAGGCCGGCTCAATGAAGCCGACAAAGCGCCTGGCTGATGAGAAAATCACTGCGTTGAAGAGTTCACTTGCTAGATCAATTTGCTTGTGAATATCGTTACACTTACCACTGTTAGCACCAACGTTAGAAATCAGATGAGCCACGATGACATCTTGAATCTTGAAAAAACTTAGGAATTTTGAAATGTTTAGAAAGTCGTCGCCAAAACAGTTGTTCGGGTATAATAGCTATCTTCGTTAGGTGAAATTTGATTCATGATATACTAAAACCATTATTTGTTTTGACCTACATTTGCGCGCGCGCCTGCAACAAAAGGCATACAAATCAGGAAGGCGCTTAGTTCACACAAAGGTCTTGACATACACCTCCACAAGGCTACATGATGTCATCTTAGGTACATTTAGTTTTGTGATTTGCTGTTGAGTGAGTTATTACTCAATATATCGAAGGAACAAAACCTCATGTATTGGCTACCGGGAAATCTTGCACTGCTTCTGGACCGAACCAAGACCATAAGTGCTGAGAATAAAAAACCGGTTAAGTGCGTGTCGGACCCGCGCACTGAGGGTTCCGTGCCACCCTTAACTAGATTCAGGGTCCACTTACTTTCACTTAACGAAAACATCACAATATATTGCGACAGCAAAAATAACTTTGTTTTTCATAGTGTTTGTATGAAAGACAAAGTTATATTTGCGGTTGATAAAAATGTGCAATATCTCAAAAACTACTGGTTCGATCTCCTTCAAACCAATTTTCGTTGCAAGTTTTTGTTGAGATCTACATCATATATTTTTTTCAAAATTTTCACTTTCTTAGTTCAAAAGTTAGATTGGGGGGGGGGCGCCCATTTTACCACTTTGGAAGCGTCTATATCTCAAACCTTAGACTTTTAGAAAAAATGGTTTTAGAAACCTCAACATCATTTTAAAAGTCCTATCCATAGACACCCCACACGCATAGGTTTGAGTAAAAAAAACTTTTTACATTTTAGTTTCATGTATGGGAGCCCCCCCTTAAATATTATTTTTTCTAACTTTTTGTATCTGAATCGGAAAGCGGTGAACAAAATACACCTACCTTCCAAGTTTCAGCTACGTGATGCTTAAAGTTTCAGAATAAAGTGGCTGTGACATACGGACGGACAGACAGACAGACAGACAAACAGACAGACTTGACGAAACTATAAGGGTTCCGTTTTTTGCCATTCGGCTACGGAACCCTAAAAAGTGACGGATCAAACTCAGCAAAAGCAAAATTAACAAAAAAGAAGGTGCTTACTTGGTTGCAAGCTGGAATGCACATTGTTCATGTCGTTAAGTAGAGCTGGTTAAAACAACAGCCTCTTTTATAATACTCTTAGCGCATTACCAAGATAAGAAAAACAGTATAAAAAGTGGGCAACAATGGGAAAATGAACAATATCTCACCTCCGCCAAAGTAGGGCACTCAATTGGCGAAGTTTTGCTATCAACAACAAAAGTTGTTCCCTCATCTGTTACGATAAACACACTTTGTTGTTGTATAGATTCACTCTTGTAAATAACGATCAAAAATATCAGGTTTAATTAGGAATATGCCTAAAATATAAAAACGCCCATTTTAGCACTTTGGAGGCGTCCATCTATCAAATGTTGGACATTTAGAAAAAATATTTTAGGAACCTCAATGTCTTTTGATTTGACTGGCAGAGAATGCTTTTAACATTAAGTCTATCTTTGTACACTACATTGTAAAAACGAATAAAATTTATAAATAAATAAATAAAATATATAAATAAAATTCGTGTATTGTCAGTGAGTGAGAGACACTTGTTGCGACACCCTCCCTCCTTCCTTTCCTTCAGTGAATAATGTCGTAAAACAAGTAGATGTTTCTATATGTTATGGTTCAAGAGTGAATATATTATAGCGGCTATTGCACCGGTCTTATATCTAGACGTCCCTGTTCGTGCACTGTTATCTAGGTTATAATTGTTCAATATTTAATAGTATTTAACCGTTCTAGCTCTTTTCAATTTTACAGAAATCTTGCCGAAAAGAGGTAAACCCAAATTTTTTATGGAGTCCTATTTAAATAAAAAAATCTATTGAAAACTACTTCATTCACTAGTACTTGCTCATCTTCCCGACAAGTGATAAGTTTTATCGAGCGGCTTTTCCAAGACACACTGCTTCCCTGCTATCTTCGTCTATACCTTACTTTGTTTAGTTAGAATTTTGTATTTGCTTATGCCTTCATGAACAGGTTCCAGAGGAACTACTTACCCACCTATTTTTTTGTTGTCCTTTAACCTATTGTGGCCTAATGGCTATAATGTAAAAAATATATATATTAAAGCGCGCATAGACATTTCCATATATTTATAACAACATTATTATTACTATTTTATTCTTTATTGCACTAAAAAAAAAGTACAAGTGGCGGACTTAATGCTTAAATCATTTTCTATCAGTCAACCATTGGGTGAAGTTGAGAAATAATCGCTTGGTTTATTTGACGAATGGTCTGTCATTTATTAAAAGTGTCCCAAAAAGGTATAATTAAATGTCCCTAGAGTAAGTATTTGCGAGTAGCATTTTTGGCTTGTGAAAAAGGCACCGCGCAGAAACTTAGGAAGATAAGGCAACTTATTGTTAAGGATATCAGTTCTTAGTAATATAATTTAAATTATCTTTTGCTTTTTTGCAAATCGCCGAATAGATAAGAATAAATTTCTCGACTGTTGGCGCAATCCAGCAGTTAAACAACAAAATATACCGATTGCACAAGTTAGCCGGCATTTATCGCCCGTAACTCTCCGGAAACTAATACAAACAAAGTTGAGGAACTAACAACTGATACCGACACGGTGGAAAATATATTTCTCGTACTGGCGAATGTAATAGGTGTTGAATAGATAAAAGTAAGTTAAGATTCGTTTTACAAAATGTATTCTAAATATTTGATTTTAGCACTCTAATCGATAGCTTCAATAGTTTTCAATTTGAAAATTCGCCTACGCCTTTCGTGTAAATATTTTTTTCTTTATAAAAAGGTCCCCTTGAAGACTGTCTAAGAGCTTGCTACTAAAGAAACCTTTCACAATTTGGGTTCACTTATGTGTTTGATGGTCAAATTGTGTCGATTTTACTCGTACTTACATCCGAACCGAAGATAACAACAAAAAACAATAATTATTTTTACGTAAATTTGGATCACAGTCTATCTACAACTCGCAATTAGCTCGACACAAGTGCCTCTCATGTCCGCAATCAGTTTCGGAAGTCATGTGTCTCACATAAAGCCTGAGAGAGTTGACATGAATAAATCCTACACAAACTCAGTGGAAGCCCGTCCCGTCAATACGCCCCTCCAAGATACAGCCGAATGCAACAGTTCACAGTTACATCGTAACTGTCTGAAACATGGATATTGCTGTTACTGGAAAATGAGACAAGTGTTTTTACTTGACACAATGCACATAACGAAGGCTGGGGCCAATTGTCCTCCATAGTATCTGTCTTGTCACTATTGAGATGGTTTTATGAATGGCGACAACATGGCGCCTTTTATAATTTGAGGACAATATTATTCCTATTGTTTGTTTTTACCATGTATTTTCTTATTGTTTATTATCAGCTGTAACATAAATGTCGTTTTTACTGCATTATACCATTTCTGCCCTTTTCCACTTGTGATTATTTGTCGTATCACGTGTACCCGTCTCTGCAACAACACACAAGAAGACTCAACACAAATGCCACGACACGGAACTTTGCTTATCTCGCTCCAGACCATATTCATAAGGCCCCACTCCTAAATACAGCATCCGTATTTTCGAATTAACTTGTCATTCGTGCCAATGTTACGCTCTCCTGCACCCATAACAATCTCTGGGCATGACCTAAAGGTATGATTGGGAGATAATGCTTTAAGCATTAAGTCCACCTTTTGTACACTTTTATTTGTGCAATAAAGTTTTTAAATAAATAATAAATGAATAATATAGGGGTATAATAATATCAGACAACACACCAATTGACTGGTTTCGTGGTAAGGAATTTTCTTCCTTGTGTTACGAAGTACCAGACAACGTTTATGATGGGGGCGTCTCCCATAAATACTTAAAAATACATATAACATCCATGACTAAAGTACAAATGTTCGTGCTCATCACACAAACATATCCGAACCCGCGACGGCCGGAAATAAATAAATAAATGTCAGTGCAAGTTCGTAAGGCGGCTGGACCATAGCACGCCTTGTGTGCGATAGGTATGGCATAAATTAAAAACACCGACGAAGTAGAATATGCTTTCCTTCGCTTTTGTAGTAGAGCCTCTGCCTGTCGACTTAGCGACCTATCAGGATGACTTCAAGTTCGCGAGAGCTTATAACTTTCATTGATTACTCAATACTTTGCGTCGCAAGTGTTCGAAGAACACTCTCATTTAGATTCTAAATCTTGAGATGAAGATAAGTTTTGCCATATCCTTTACTTACTTATCATGTAAAATTATCCTAATCCTATGCCTACCTATACCCTAACTATGAAACCCTTTTAACGCTTAACTATTGAAATTAGGTACCTTGTCTACATCAATTAGTAAAAACTTCACCTTCAGTACGAGGTGTTAAGGATTTCTTACAAGTGAGTACCTTCCCGTCCACCAAACCGCACTGAGCTTATATGGTAAAATTAACTTCGGTATTATGTTTTTTCTACCTGTTCATCTGCTTACATTAATGTCATAAGTGCATGATGCCACACTAATTAAATGGCGGTGCATTTGTACTGAACACGTCAACTGTTCAAGCTTTTGAGCTTTTTCGGCGAATGTCGAAAGCTTTCATTCGTTTTGTCCGACTCAAAGGCATCGCGTTCAGCTGTGGTCGCTGTAGCATGCCCACTACCCGCCACTTTTTTTTAAATTTAATTTCGTTTCAATAGAAAAACAAATGGAAAATATTTTCTGGAGTGGAAGGTGCTTACTTACTACACGAGCTAACTCAACAAACAAAACTCTCTGTAAACGATCAACTTTGTGATAGGTTTTTGAAAAGCAAATATTTCAATTGTAAAAGTTTGTGAGTACCTATTTTAACCTAGCTAATATAACAACGAAACCATTTTCATAAATACAGAAGTTTCAGCGTCAGATTTACACATCCCAATAAAATAAACAACCTTTTATTTTACCTATTACAAACATTTTATGGACTAAAATCAACAAAATGATTAGGTCACGACCAGTTCTCAACCTACACCCGTACCTTACACCTACAAAGCACACACGCATTGTCTTTCATGGCTGCCCAGAATATTATCCATAAATAAATGTGCTGCAGCAGTCGCAACGTACCTATAGCAAACGCAATATCCGCTGTCCTCACTAAACGCTTTACTGCCGAGGACGAGGTGACATCTGCCCCCACTATTATTTTATTTTATCTTTATTGAAAAACATAACAGACAACGTGTTTAAAAACTATGACATCCATAATAAATAAAGTTGTACTAGAAAATAATCCTAACACGTGTTTTCATTGCATGACCGTGTTGTATTAACATCAACTCATCAAGTCTCTCTTCGTAAGATTTAAGCCTTCTATTATTGCCGGTACGGAACACCAGTTATCGTATAAACTTGGACTGGATGGATTCAATGCGTTTATAGACTTCAGAGTGAACTGAGGGTGAGGGTTTCATATAATTGAGTAATCTATGTTGCTCCGAACGAAGCTGTTGTATATTTGCATTACACTATTTGCGCGCTTAAATATGTCCTATTTCGTCATTTTGCGCACGAGACACACCTATCTTAATTCTTATTGTTGTTAGGTTTTATCAAAATCCATACAATAGTTTTTGCGTAAAAGAGCAACAAACATGCATACTTTCCCACATAATTTCGCCAATATGAATATTAATAGAATTATCAGTGCAATGTTAAGGCAGTAAGCCATTAGAACTTGTGTGCTACAGAAACTCAGGTAAGTACTCGCAATAGAGATAATATAATAACGTCACCCACATACGCAGACTTCTAACAAGCCGCGACAGACGCGTAAATCAGCGCACACGACATACTGCATGGGTACTCGTATAACTCAGTCGCGGTGTCATAACGTCGCTTTTAAGAAATGAGCTGTGTGACGCGAGCGCAAGCGTAATGCGATGGTGCCGTACCTACTACTACAGACAATGGTCCGTATTTCGGAATAACCATCTGTGTCACACATGCAAGCACCAGCTCCACAGTGTGAGCGAATACGACAGCTGTTTCAGGGAAATTAACAATACCTACCTTAATCACAATTATAATGTGAATATAGTAACACACTCCAGCCAGCGTATGGCCTATGAGAATTTTGGAGTGAAATATAAAGCATTTTTTTCGTTAATACTTGTGGGGATCGTTTTATTGCCTCTTACAAAAATACCCAGACGACAACAACAGTTTTATGCTGTATCATAATACGAACGACTCATAAAGGAGCGCGGGCGTTTTACAGCAATGACCGTTGTTTGACCGCCGCCACCTCGCAGTAGAGCTTTCGGGCTGGACCTGATTCTTTCCATCCACTGTCTAATATTTTTACGTTCTATTTATTTTTCTCTATTGAAAAAAAATAGTTCATAAAATCTATTAATAAAAGCCATCTAGCAAGTTTATCATGGAAAGTTCATCACTTACTGGTTTGATTCTTTTAACCATCATGGAGCTGAATTAATGTCATACAAAAGGTACGGTACTGTCATTATACATGCATTTTATTTCAGGAGTGGTTACAGAGAATCAGCTCCTTTGATCCCACAACCCCACAGCAGCCCCTGTAAGCATTTACAGTGCACTGTAAAGGTGCGACCATCAGTGGTCTGGCATGGCAGCGTCGTAAAAGTAAACCTTTAAAATTTACGCTTTGTAACAGTAGCCGAGGGACTGTTTGCACATTTTCAAGTTTACAGTTTAAAACATTTAATACGGACACTACATGCGGATAGCTAACGAAATTGTTACGAAAGTAGTACAGACCACGATTGTCATCTTGTCAATTACTTTTTAATGATGTAACTCTATCTAAGTACATGTGTCCAAAATAAGCCTGCAACAAAATTATAATCAAAACATGTGATTTTCGGTCAGTATTCTTACTTACCGATTTGTTACTGAACTTCGTGATAGTCGATGTATAAAGTATTGATTGAAGAAACTCCGTAACTCTCAATGCTATTGACAAATTCATTATCATAAAGTCATCGCCACGAACACTTCTACTACAAAACGAATTGAAAATTGGCCTCGTTCATAAGGAGGTGCGGCATAAATCACTTCCGAATCGGCGTTTTCGACAAGCGCTTTATCTCGAAAAAGTGGGATCCATTAGGAGTCCAGGACGCATTTGAATAATTGTCTGCCATGGCCTCGCCTCGGTCTCTAGGAGGGCAACTATATGGATTTGCATTGAACTAGAGCAGACTTGCGCACGGCCACAGAACATATTTTATGTTCTGTGCGCACGACCCCTGGAAAAAGCAATGGAATTCGCTGCCCACAGATGTATTCCCTTAACTAACGATTTAAACATTTTGAAGAAAAGGAGTATAAGTTCATGTGGTTGTCAAACATGTACGAGGTCTGTTCATAAATTACCTATAGCGAATTTTGTTAATATAAGACACTAAGGTATTTATAACCAAGTAGGTATAGCTAGTTACGTCAATACCTATGTTTTGAGCTTCTTTAACTTTGGAACCGTCCTTTTATACCTCCTTTTTATTAGTTCAACTATTGCTACATAAGATTTTACCCCATTTATAAAAACTGCAGTATTAGGTATACTTCTTCTTGAGAAAACGAATACTTAGATTATTCCCAATTCCCAAGTTATTGTGGCGACCTAGATGTATTGGATATAGAAACAGCATTGAAACATTTCTTCGTTCCTCAAGTATAGAGGGTTTAGGTGAAGTACAGAGTAGAGCATTGCGGGCGATGGAGGCGCCAATATTGGCTCCCACGATTGCAGCGCGATTGTGTTTGCTCGATCTGCAGGCGTATTACCTAACTTCACAAGCGATCGCAATAGTAATTATATTGTGTATATAGGTAGGTAATGTCCAAAGTAAAATACATCGTGCACCGTCAAACTTATCCGGGACAATGTTAGAAGGGCTTGCTTCAGAGCTTCTTTATTCAATCATTAACAATCACAATGTGTTAGTGATCGAGTTGGCCAAAACCGCCTTCGCAACTCATATATTTTGACACCAAAGATAAACGAACAACTTCTTAAATAATTTCAGTAAATTCTCATTACTACCATTCAGAATCTAGATTTTAGATTATTAATCTCCTCTATATAAAAGAGAATTACTTAATATTAATTGAATATAGTAATTCCCTTCTATTAACGTTTGATTTTAGCAGACACAAATGTTAATGTTAACACGATATATTATTTTTTTATACAACACATTTATTTTTAATTAATGTCTGCCTGTGATCACGGATGCTGTAAAGGTCGCGATATCAATCCGTACACTACGGACCGTAGTGTGTTTTAATGAGTAGTATTCGCGTAAACGTCGGAACCAAATATTACACAAAATCGACTATTAGCAATAGGCGTCTGAAAGCGAGAGGTTCACTCCTCGTTCAATTGAAATTCTAAAATAATAAACTAAATTGATAAACGACGATAATAGGCAACTCAAAGAGAGAAATTTCAATAGAAGTTAGGTCATTCGTTAATTATATTTTGCTTGCGATATAGGTACCTACTGACCGAGTGATCAAATTTAAAATTGTTAACGACAATGTTATTTCCCTCACAATTCGTATCACGTCCTAGGCGCCGGTTGACGCGGTGATATCCTAGGTCGTAGCGACGTAATAACATACGAGTCTAGAATCTAGGAATCTGATAGGTTTCCTATCTCTGCCGACAATGTTAACCTCCCAGGACACACTGATATAAGCTATTGATAGCGTTGTCGAACTATCTTTACCTAGTTAACCTCGAAAATCATGTTATTATCGATAGTCCTAGATTTCGTCTTGTATCGTATCGATACCACCTATCGATGAAATTGCCATACTATGGCCTTTGCTGATCTATCGATGTATTATCGAGCGGCAACGCTTACTATTTATAGTTACATGTTTGGTACCTAGGTGTATATACGTATACACCTAGGTACCAAACATGTAACTAGGTACGCCTAGAGGATTTCTATTCTATGTGTATTTGTGGAAAGAGAGTTTGTCTTAATTTTTGTTTTACAAAAGTAACAATAAGTTGCAACGAAGAAATGTATTTGTTATTTAAATGTAACCTAGAAGAACTTCCTTTGAATGACGTGCCTACTTTACAATGCCTACTGCTTCAAATAACTGTTAAACCGGCTGAACCTTCACGGCTGAAGAACTCTTCTGTAACTTCAGCTTCCAATATTCCTTTGATTGTATTTTGTTTGTCTATGCCCAAATCCTCGGGCCCTCGGCTGAACGGATATCTATTGGACATAGTGTAATTGCGCAAGTAGTAGCACTACACAGTGTCAATCAAATGCAGAAGACTCCCGAGTGATTGGAAAATCAAAAACATATATTTACCGGGCTGATTACGTCGTGGTGCGTCGTCGTTCTGAATTCTTGGTAATATTTTGGAATCTTCGAAATAAGCGCTAATATAATATAATTTGGAAAGGCTGGACGATGCGTCATACATGTTACTTCTTTCCTCACTCTGGCTTTGCCATATAATTTATTTATGATACCGTCAACAGGTGTTACAGTGTTAGGTTAGAGTGTTAGACCTGTACATACCTACCGATGGAATTGCACTGTTATTTTATTTTTGTGACCTTTTTTATTTTTATTTAGTGATTTGACTTTATTACACAAATGACAGTGTACAAATGGTGGACCTAATGCTAATAGCATTATCTCCCAGTCATAGAAGATTGTAATGGGTGCAGGTGCATTCACCTGCACCCAATAAACATTTTGTTTATAGAAATTAAAGACGCAACAAAATATTATCAATCACAACAAATACATAAGTAACTTAAAATATACATATACACATATTTTTTGGTGGAGGAGTCCCACATAACCCAAATCTCTCCTGGTAAAATTGCTAGTGCGTACGTACATTGTTCAGTTAAAATAAGAGGTCCATGTAGGTATGGTTTTATCATGCGAGCCTTCTCAATAAGTCTTAAAAGTACGCCCTTAACTATAGTCCTCCCTGTAAATACGCGAGGTGTTTGCCCTCCGACCCGGAGAGCGCTAACTCGGCCAAATCCTCTTGATTCTGTTAACTACTTCCCTCTTATTGCGATACCTATTGCTTCCTTATTTGTAGGTGTTTTTGGTTTTCAGGCGTTAAGCTTTTAACGACTCAAAGTAAATTTGTGGCTTTAAGATTTACAGGCTGATGACGTCGTGGTGAGTGTATTTTTCCAGAATCTATCAAAACGTAGTGTCGTATTTATAATTTGTCCTTATTGTATTGTTACCATGTTTTCAGCATAATTTACTAACTTAGCTTGTTAGTTCATAGAACATGACAAATTTTTCATTACACACCCAAATAGTTATAATTAACAATTCATCAATGAGCCTTATAATTATCTAAATAACGTTATAAAAGAAAATGCAATAAGCATAGATACAATCCAGATCAGACAAGAAATTAAAGACAAAATGTGGTTCTCGTCTCGAGATCGCATTTGAAATACGTTGGATCACGTCGAAGCGATGTGCATATTAGCCAAGTGGCATCCTCTGGTGGCAACGGAATTACCATTTAAATAGAAAAGGCAGATTCTCTCGGAGCGCGGCTTGTTCACCTTGAATTACAGCACTTCGCTCGCACCTCATTTAGATTATAACATTTCTTCTTTGTTAGTCCTCTGCTTGGATGTAACAGAGTTTTTACTTGAATTTATATTAAATCTGTTTATAAGAATTTCGTTGTTTTACTCCAACGTCCACAGTCTGAAGCAATCGAAATGTACATATTTTTTTATCATTTCGCCGCGTTATGATCAATTGTCTGATTTTCTGCTACATCAAACATTATTTTACTTATCAAGCTATATCTGTAAAAAAAAAAAAAATTTATATTTGTATTCATTTTAGATTTATAAAAAAATCTTCTTTATCAAGAAATACCTACGCTAAATATGAATTTTGCCCCAGCATTTTTCGAGCACCACCTGGTTGTTCGACAAGGAAATTATGACGAGACTTCCACAACAGAAATATAATATACATTATAGAAATATATTTCATTTTCTTCTGCTGGTTTTGTTCAGTTTTTTTTTTGAGTTTCTG